>CM044004.1:100612187-101117187 GCA_024085815.1 Flaveria linearis
ACTCTAACCTCAGAAGCAGGATTTGACTCAGGCTCAGTTTCAATTTTAACAGTGGTGCCTTGATTTTTCTGTTGCAATTCAAGAACATAATCCTTTCAAGAACATAAAGTTTTAATATATACTGGCAAGTGGTTAAAGTAGGGTGAGCATAACTTGCGCCAACACTATAAGTTCAACCTAAAAACCAAAAACCATAACGACAACTCATTTTAAATACATGTGGTTGCGTCATTGGTACCAAGTTTGAAGCTGTTTCAGTCTTTGATCATCGTAGGAGCAGTTCAAATTTAACCCATCACACACCTCCAGGGAAAAGATATTTTAGTGCGCTTTGCTTGCAAATGTATAAAACTTAAATGAGTCCTGAGAGTATTATGAGTTTAAATGAGACTTGGTCCATTTAGGCTAATTCAAGAAGCGTTTTACAATGGGAAAAGTTTGGGAAGGCATAGAAGAGTAGTGTGTCGATCTTGGTCTCGTCAAAGGCCATCGGAATTAGCAATTTCTCTTCTAAAGGACTCGTGCAATTCTTTCCTACCTTGGTGAGCATCTGCATACTCCTTGGAGCACCTTCATCAGACTGTTCTATGGCTCTACAGAATACAAGACCGCACGTATCTTCATCACCATCAATGCTTTATCAGCGTATCTTTATTGGTGTAACAATGGTCTAAGAATAGAATCTGGGAAGAGGTGGAAGCCCAGGTTTCCGGTAGATGATCAAAGGCACGATAGATTTACAGGAATCATGCATTAATAATGATTAAAAAATAAATACCATAGCGGGTATTGAACTTAAATAATTTTTTTATAGTTTTTCTAGAATGTCAATTCACACACTCATCTACTCCTAATCGTAAACTACACCAGCTTTTTGATCTACGTTAGAGCATCTATCTTATAACTTATTTCTTGCAAGGCCAATGCTTTCTGATCTGGGCCACCGTTAGCCCACCAGGGTAATAAGAGCCCACAAAATTATTAAAAGATAATAGCATATAACTTGAACAAAAGATAAATCATTAAACTAGAAATCCAAAATCAATGAATGTTGCATAATTCCATAGCAACAAATCCTCAAAAAGTCAAACGTTTTAGCAAAAACAAAAAATAAGAAAACCAAGATGCATCCTTACAAGACTAATTCTCTTAGGTGGTCTTCGTTTTGGTAGCCTTCTTTGCTGTAGATGCTTTTCTTGGGATGGAATTCTTCATCCCGACGAAAAACAATAGCCCACCCAACAATGCCAAATTCTATAGAAAAAACCAACCAACAATTGTTACACATTCAATAGTAACAAAAGAATCAATCAAACGGGTCCATTGACTCATTTGACATGAAACACAGCTCAAATCAGACATTTATATGGCCACGGTAAAGGGTTTCAAATGTAACAAACATACCTGAGCAAACTTGATGAAAAGTCTAAGGAATTCCTTGTTCTCAATGTCATAATTGTAGAAGTCATATAGGATGGGAGTAGCAATCAACTGATGCAGAATCTGTTGGAAAGAAAAAAGTTGAAAATTTTATTCTGAAAAATAAAAAAAGGAAATGGTGTTTGTAATCGGATTCAAGAGTTGCTAACCAGCAGAGTAGCACCAATGGTGCTGCCAAAGACAAAGAGCAAGCTTCCTATGGCTTTTAGAGCTATCGCGCCGGCAACCAAGAACTTAATCTATAGGATAACACCATTTAACATCCAAACAATGTATGATATGATATCAAACTCATTTACAGTGAATTGTTACAGATCTAATGAACACAATATGAAATGGATTATACCTCAATATCTGGCACTTGAAAGCCTGTTTGTGTTGTCAAATGCTTTGAAAGCACATTGAACTTTGGTGTAAGAACTTTGGCTGCAGATCCACCATCAACTCCAAAATCATTAAACCTACATTCACCAAAAGCAAAAGCGACATCAAACTATGTATTTTCAAGATGATATCTTTGTATCAAAACAAACTAAAATTCACAACATTATTGATGAAAACAGTATACGCATGTTCATGGGGTACGTCATGAGTTATTTCAAAAGGCTGAAACATCATTTTCTTATATTTTCAGACTAGTTACACACACACACTTTATCTTCTTCTGCAAATGATAGCTGATGAATATTGCACTACTGATCCAGAAATCATAACAAAAATCATACCACTTCCATTCTAAAAACTGCAAAAATAACATCAAGTTGAGAAAACTTTCAAACCTTTGCTAGTAAGATACGAAACTGAAATGTCACATGTTCTGAATTTTGTAACTAATAAGAAAACTTCAGAAGAAGAGATGAACAGCACGATAACATCAATCTCGCAAACTTAAGCCATAATTCACATAAACAAGCCTAAAAACTAACTTTTCGTAAATAAATTTTCATTCAAACAGAAACAAAGCCGCCAAACAGCTCAACAGTCACGTAACCACATATCTCCAAAAAAAGCTCGAATTAGAGAAAACCTAACTATAGTTGCACAGATCAACAGCCTCGTAACCATATTTAACACATATGCATCCATAAAACATGAAAATCGAGCTATAAGATCAAAAAACACAAAGCGAAAAGGCAAATCATACAGAAGGATTGAATTTCAAAGTCATTAGATCTGAAATAGGTTGTGATGATGCTTACTCTTGCCAAGCGGATAGAACGAAACGGAGACGAAGAGAAGACGACCGATGAATGATATGAGCGCCATTGATGAAGCTTCAAGCTCTGGTTTCTCTCTCTAGGATTGTTCAAAGAGACGAAGACAGAGAGAGAAACTGATGCGATTGTCGTGGAGACGAAATGGGGGCAATGTGAAGAGTATTTAAATTTTGGGGGAAAATACCACTTTACCACAACCCATTCTTTTAAAACTTCATTAAAACTATGCAAGTATAAACATTGTATTAATGAAATGATTTTAAATTGTTTTGAGTGGTTATGAGTAGATGTGAAAAAAAATATTATTGTTTATCTGTAAATTTAAAGATTTTTTGTTCTAACCTTTATGAATTTTTTAATATATTTTAAAGTGATTGTGAGTAAAGAAAAGAGAAAATATTATAATAAAAGGTATAAAAATATTATATAATTGAAAGAAGAGAGAATAGTAATTTTTAATGTGATTATAAAAATAAAAATAAGAAATAGGTTGTGAATGCTATTTGAAGTGAAAGTGTGTTACGATACCAATGTGACATGTTGTGGTGATTCAAATTCTAGCGTAAAGTGAAAGTGCGCAACTCTCTAAGGCTTTGTGTAGCACATAGGTTGAGTGCAAGTTTAGGATTTTTTATTTTCTCATTATTTTTAACTTATTAATTATTAAGAAGTTACTAAGTCAAAAGAAATATTTGATAAAGCCAAAAGAACTAAACTGATTTTTTATATAAAGACTAAGGTAAAACTAAGGTTTTAAAAAGTAGTGTCTTATTAACTTTAAAAACTTTTTTAGTCCAATTTACTATTATATTCATCTACTATCTACTATTAACTCCCCGTATTTATTAAAAGTGTGTGATTTTTTGATTATTTTATAACGTTTTAGTTTATAAGTTAATCCAAATATTTTTTTTAAAGTTTCTTATGAAAAGTCATAAGTTGGTAAGTGAGTGTAAGTAAGAGTGGAGTGCAATGGTTAAAGAAATTCGAGCAAAATGTAATAGGGTGATGTTGTATAATACAAGTGGGTAATAAATTAAAAAACAAAATTTGAGAGCTTCATCGCGTGGTGTGGTCATGCCAAGCTCGGTCACGCCCCTGGTCACAAGGGGGACGTGGTTTTCTTCAGGTGACCACCCTCCACCTCAGCCCATACGTTCTTGGTCACAAGGTGCTATATATGGGCTAAATATGTTATGATTTTAAGTATAAAGTATAGAGGTCCAAAATGAGACATTTTGGTGAATTTAGTAGTGGAGTAGATGTAGAGTAAATCAGAGAGTGTGTTTGTTCACATGTTAGGTATATTAAATGTTGCGAAGAGTGTGTTTTCATGATAAAATAGAAAAGTTACACTCGGTCCCTCAAGATTATATACTTATATGTTTTAATCAAGTTGAGTATGTAGAGTATTATAATACATGGTAATGTGTGCCAGCAGCCACGAAAAGGGTAATTGTGTTAAGAATAAATAAGTTAAACAATACGTTAAACTATGTTTGTTTAAAAACGATGAGTCATTTACAAAGTGATTCATTATCGTTGAAGACTTTTAGTATGACACGTGACAATGAGTGCATAACAACTACAACAAACACAACTCTAATACATAGTGTCAATGAATCCGACCTACTTTATATAGTCAGCCACGAAATTTATTTAATTTTTATTTATTAGCTTATCTTATACGTAATGTCTTTTTATATCATGCCTTAAAAGCCTTTTTTTTCAGAAATTGATTAAACAATAACAAAGTAAATCTAGAGATAAAGTAAAAGGTAAGGCATATATCCAACAGTCCAACTCACTGTTTAACTTACTAATCACTTTCTAATTGTATGTGACCTTTCAGTAAAAGTGGGCTCAAAGGGAAACTAGTATACTTCAACTCAACTCAAAGGCTCAAACGGTTTAGATTTTGTCCATTTTCTATATATGAATTGGATGCTACTTTAAATTTTTATTAATAAAATATGGTCTTACTTGTATCAGGGTACAAGAATATATGCCTATAATTCGTAAACTAAATAAAGGTAAGCTTAGTGAAAGGTTTAGGAATGTAAAGCATGATATTTACTAATTTGTGTTTGTTAATTACCATCTTTTTTGAGAAAGGGGATTCAATTTTCGTTTGGATATTACAATATTTTATATGTATCTAAATTTTTAACATATTAAGCGTGTGTTCGGTAGAGTGAGTCATAGAGAATAGAACAAGTCACAAAGTTTAAATGAAGAGAAAGAACACAAATCTAAAGAAAAAGAAGTGATACTCTTATTCATGGTATGAAAAGACAATGCGTTATGAGTATATTTGAAACTTCATCTTAAAAAACAACGGTGTATCTTTTCTCTACTTTTTGTAAGGAATGAAGGTGAAAACAATATTATTTTTTGATTCTCACTTATCATTCTCGTAATCAAACAAACAAGAATACACTGCCTTTATGTTTCTTTACTTTTCATTATATCATGGAAATACTTTTTATTTTAATTTCCTCCATGTCAAACAATGTTCTCAGAACCGGATCAGACGTCGAACCGGACGGTTTACTGGTTTGGCGGTCGGACCGGTCGGACCGGTCGGACCGGATGGACCGGATTTAACTATATTTTAATTATATTTATATATGTAATTAAATATAAGTAATTTATATATGATTTATACATATATTTTATAGTTATATATAAAACTTAACTATATTTGTATATACAAAGTACTAATTTATGGTTTAACACCCCGTTTTTACCCACTAAAATCAAAAAAAAAAAAAAAAAAAAAAAAATCAAAATCCGGTCGGACCCGAACCGGTTGGCCGGTCCAACCGCCGACTCGGTTCGAACCGGCCGGTTCAACTCTCCAAAAACGAACCACCCTCGACCGGACCGGACAGGCCTCCGAATCCCGGTCGAACCGGTCGGACCGGCCGGTCCGATCCGGTCCTAACAACATTGATGTCAAACAAACATAATTTTTAATCAAATTCATTCCTGTAAATTTCACCGAACCATCCTTACTTTTCAAATATAAGCTAGGTCAATGCCTACAGTCAAAGATGGATCCAAAGGTACGTGAATGAATACCTAGACAAAAGAAATTATTTATTTATAGTTTGGATAAAAATAATACATTGATAATATGCCTTTCAATTAATTTTATTATTATCTACTTATCATGCATACCACAATTGAAAAGTCTATACCTGCCACTGCCCATGATTGTCATTTAAAAGAACCACCTCTCTCTCCATATCGATACCAAATCGGGAGATTAACTTGCAATATAAAATTTTCTTTTGGCTATCATAATTTGTTTACCCTTTTTATTCCGGTATAAAAAGAAGAAAAAATATATAAAAAATATTTTGTCAGGTTTATCTTTCATCTATAAATTATAATTCAAGGCGCAGTTAAAACTAACGGGGATATTGTATTATTTTTTATGCCGGCTAGTAGCAAAAGGTGGAAGCGGGGACAGTGACAATGACGGAGATGGCATAATGGTTATGACAATGGATATTGATGGTGACGGTGACGGTGACGGTGACGGTTTATCTTTTTGGCTATCATAATTTGTTTACCCTTTTTATTCTGGTATAAAAAGAAGAAAAATTATATATAAAAAATATTTTGTCAGGTTTATCTTTCATCTATAAATAATAATTCAAGACGTAGTTAAAACTAACGGGGATATTGTATTATTTTTTATGTCGGCTAGTAGCAATAGGTGGAAGCGGGGACAGTGACAATGACGGAGATGGCATAATGGTTATGACAATGGATATTGACGTTGACGGTGACGGTGACGGTAAAAAAAGATTGTAATGGTGGTTGGTGATTATTTATTTAGAATAAATGATATTCAACTAGTTAGTAATGACTCATGACAGCATACCAAATAGAAGGATGCCAAATTTCGAAAGATCATAAACATCTTTCGAAAGATACCCTGAAAGACCAAATATCCGAGCCAAATTTAATTGTTTAGGCCCTAATATTGTAGCCCAAATTGGATCTAGTGGTCTAAATGTCTAATACCCTGAAATTCTTACTATTTAAATATTTTAATTTTTTAGAGTAATTTAATTCAATAATCCAAACTATAATGAATTTGTTAATAAAAGTATAATATCAGTTTGATAATTAACGCACTTAACTTTCACGTTCGCTAAAACCACTTTTAGGGCGATCTCTCCAATGTGTAAAGAGAGGGATGGTGTCTTAGGATATTACATAATATTAATTTTATATTACATAACATAATATTATAATATTAATTTTATAAGTGAATGAATAGTAGGTTTGTTATGGTTTTTTTGCCATAAAGTTTTAGTATTTATTGTTTCAATATTTGCTCAAGTTTACAAGGAATGAGTCTCAGGAGATATGGGGTTTGCCAGGGTTCCGTCGAGCATAGACGGTCGCCTCTTGGTCATGCAAGTTGTGTTAGTAGTAATAGTTAGCATCAACCATTAACAGACAACGACGATGAATAAAGATGTCATGTTTAACGGTGTGACAAGTGATTGTGTGCATCCACGACGACCTTTCGTTTCTGAGCCCTTTAATATGAAAATATATTGTTACGAACCCGCACCGTGAAGCGCAGGTAGATACTACCTAGTAATAATATTTAAAAACCAACTCAAATGAATAGTGTGAATAGGGAACCTGGGTGTATTTGTGGTTTTGCCACACATCTTTTTTCGCTTTGACAAATTACACCCCTCCAAATGTGTTTAGAGAGATAAAAGGGGGGAAACCCTTCCTGTTGTCCCATTCTTTTCATTATTACAGAGATAAAGTTCTCTCTTATCACCACCGGCACCGGCGCCGGCACTGCCTACACCGCCTACACCGCCTACACCGCCACCGCCTGCATCGTGAGGTTTTTTAGGGTTTTGTGTGGTGGCCGGCCGTAGCAAAGGCGACGACCGCGAAACCGACAATGGTGGTTGTCGTTGCGGTAGCTCTATTGCCGCTTCGCCTCCCCTCTGTGGTTGAGCTGGAGTAGGCGGCGGTTGTCCATTGCTCAACCGGTTGTCTACATCGTTGTTGTCATCGGCGTTGCCGTGGTTCGTGGCTTGAAATCGGAGTAGATGGTGATGGTTGTCGCTGGTGTCGCCGTGGTATTTTTGGAGGTTTTCTCGCCAGATCTTGTTGCTCGACCACCGACCATCGGTGTCGCCGTGGTTCGGGGCTTGAAATTGGACTAGATGGTGATGGTTGTCGTCGTGGTGTTTTTGGGGGTTTTCTCACCTGTCACACCCCAACCTAGACGGCGGAATCGTCGAGGCGTGAGAGTTACGATTGTTCACAGCCACATAACGCTATTATTTGTTCCAAATATATTAATCAAGATTCAATTGTAACAATACAAGTAAACGTTTAAACAAAGATACATCCAGATCATTCGTTTATTTCTCTAAGTCCAATCCTAAGTGTGATAAGCTTCAAAGAGTAACCTGAAACATGTTAAAAATAAAGGGTCAACATATTGTTGGTGAGCATTCTATAGTTTTTCATACATAAGTATATAAAAGATGGCAATTCATGTTGTAAATTAGAGAACAAGGTAACTAGGGATGTAAGACAGAATGCACAATCAAACCTTGACAAAGTTTTACAAGTCTCAAACGTTTACAAGAATATACGATTAGCTAAGTGTACTTGGATCAACCAAGCAGGCTTGTCAGGCCCATAGATCTATGACGTCGCCAGGCTAGCAATAGTTAATGATTGTACATGTATTCGACATTACATGGTAGCTACAATATTCAACTATTCACAACACACAAGTAAATTGCCATAAGTTTACAAGATTCAACGTTTACAAGTGCAATGATATAAGTTAACATGTTTCACCCCAAAGTGTGAAAATAAGAAAAAGGGGTATAGAAATACTCACATTGGTATAAACAAGATGATAGTAGGATATTAATGGGGCTCCAACGATTCATCTTACAAGACACCTAACGTGTATATATATATACAAAGGTTAAGTTTAAAGGTAAGATTAACAAATAAACGCGATCTAGGGTTTCATTTGGAGTTTGGGGGTTTTTAATAACTAAATCTAATAAAACAAAACAATCGATTACATTTTGGTTAAATAAAGATGAAATATGTGATTAGACACTTTAATTTATATTAATTGTTTTGATGATGATAAAATATAAAATGTAAAAAGAATAATTAATTTAATAACTATTTATCCATTTATACGATTTGTAAGAATAATAATTTAGAATGATTTGAAATGAGTCATAAGATTTATTTATGATTTTAAGAATTATAAGGTTAATAATATAGAGAAGAAAAAAAAAGGTATAAGGGTTTGTTTTGATAATAATATGTACAATAACTAATTTTTAATAATTAATTAGTAATTATATTAATAATAATTTTACACATTTAATTATTATTATAGAAATCAAAGTAAGTAATCAATTATAATTATCGACTAAGATGATAAATTGATTTCAAGGCGATTTATAAAGTATTAAAATTTGTAATAAATTTTACAAACAAATTATTCCTGCAAAATTATTATAATATAATTTTATATTTATTACATTATGTCCAAGAATCTAATAAATAAATTCTAAAGGTGTTTATTAATTAAAATGATTTTTTTTTTTAATTTTAATCTTATTCTATAATTTTTATGAAATAAAATAAATGATTTTAAGCTAAAAAAAAAAACAAAATGGCAGAGGCCCGGTTCGAACCCGGGACCTCTTGACTATTGAGTTCGCTGATTACCGGTTGGGCTAAGGCCCGAATCTGTTATGAATTGGAAAATAATTAATAAATTCAGTAATTAAAGAAAACCCCAATTTTCCAACTTATAAACCCTAGAATTCGATTACTCCAAAATTGAACCTCGATTTGATGGTGTTAATGAATTCAATCATAGGGCTTTGACTGCCCATGCAAAAACGAGTACATAGATGTGTAAAACTTACATGATTGAGTTCGATTTGAAGATCTCAAGTGTAAGAACGAGTCGCGACGAGGTGAATGTTGGTTCATGGTGCAAACGTTGTTAGTAATCAAATTAACTTTTCAGGAAGCTTTGAATGAACGTAGAGATGAGAAGCCCTCTGTCAATTGCAAGAGAAAGAGCTCGAATTGAGGTTTTCAACATTGTTGCAGGTCGCGAAAGAGAGGGTGTTTGAATTCTATGTTTGTGTTCGTTTCAGATGAAATTGAAATTAGGAATAGGTTACAGATAGTTAAGTGATCGTTTTTGTTGGATTAATTGAATTATTATTGACTGTTAGTGCGATCTTGGCCTGTAAAAGCGGCCGACCACGCGGGGATGTTCCAGATCGCACTGAGTGTTCCATTTTTAAATCGTTTTTGGCTCGTGAGTTCGAATCTTGCACGTGGTGATGTTGGTGGCATTTAATTGAACTTAAACCGCGTATTTTGGTCATTGGTGGTTGGCCGGAGTGTTGGCCGGAGAACGGTGCCGGCGGGGGAAAGGGGAGGGCCGGTTGGGTTTTTAAAAAAAATTACAGAATGGTCCCTCAACTTTGCCTCTTTTAGTATTTTATGTTCAAACCTTTTAAAACATGTTTTTAAAAATTACAAAATTAGTCCCTGGACTTATTTAATCACTTAAATTAATTTATAAATTATTATTATTAATATTATTTATATTAATATTATTATTATTATCATTACCATTATTATTATTATTATTATTATTATTATTATTATTATTATTTATTATTATTTATTATATAATTATACTCATTATAATCTTTTAAAGGATTAAAAGACAAATCAACGTGATATGTATGAGCCACCTATAAGTTTCGTATATGACCACAATGGTTCATAAGTTTAAACGCCTTAAATTTTTATTTAACGTAAAATACGAGATGTTACAGTCTCCCCTACTTTAAGAAATTTCGTCCCGAAATTTAATCATGAGAAATAAATTTTAAGGTTATGAGGAGACTTAAATGTCTTTTCGTGTCCACGAGTGCACTCTTGGAAATGTTTAAATTCAATAAGTTTGACTATGAGTCTTAAGTTTGCTAAGTTTCACCGTTTATAATCTTATATGTTCTAAAGTGTGCAAGTTATTGCTTTAAGATTTTTAATTGACAAATGTTATATTCCAAACAGTTCAATACGGTTAAAAAGAATTTTTGTCATGTGTGAAAACGCCATACATAAGATCGATACGGGACTCGGCTTAACGAACATGAGAAATAAGTTCCGGATATTTTTAGATGAAATTCATAAGAGTTTCTCAAGCAAGTAACTTTAACGGGTTTCTAGGTGATCGTTTCTTGTTCACTCATGTCAATGAGGGTTCAAAGTGTTATTAGTGTACGTTGATGCAAGTATCGGGTTTGTTAAGATTAAAGATTAACTTTAGTATGAGGAAAATCGTTGTAATGGGTATTCAGAATAAATGTGGTTTTGAGGGAAAAACATTCAGAAAGATTACTAGAGGTTGTTATAAAGAGTTCAAAGATGGTCCAAGAAATGACACAATAATAAGAATTGCATCGATCAACGACGATAGCGTTCACGATTGGATTTAAATAATTCAGGATATTGCTGATTAAGGCAAACACAAGTAGCTTTCCAAGTACGGCTTGCACATGCGGTTCATCGAATTCATAATCACAGCTGAGAACATTCGTGTGGCTAGGAAGCCATGAACACAAATTAGTAATGTCTTTATTTGGCAGGAAGGTTGTTTAGGAAGCTATCATTACGCAATCAGGTTTTAATGATAACTCAAAATGAAAGTTGATAAGTAGGGAATAAATGGTTCCATATAGCTAGATCAAATCAAAACATGAGAATAACGGGAAAGAAATCGATTTAAGAATTTACATGCGTCAAGCTTGGAATCAAAATCAACATAAAACGATCGGGTCTTCTTTCAGTTCAGAGATCATGCTTTGGCTTGATAGGTCAAAACACTAACATTGTTTCACCCGTCAAGTTACTACATGCTTCTCGTCACTTGATTACAACCTTGGTAAGTTGAAGATCAAGAAATAAGAATAGTCATCAAGGTGTGGTTTTCACTCCTAACTTGATGGTGTATTCCCAAGGTATGTCCACTAACCTTCCAAACAAAAAGTTCGATCCCAACTCATTGTTGAGGATCCACAGAAATAAAACGAGGTAACTCACCATTAAGGTAAGGGACGTCTCCACTATCTTAACGGTAAAGTTTTACAAAAACAAAATATAATAGGATGAACTTCTTCATCAAAATCCAGAATTCACTCCTACTTTGATGAGGTCGTGTCATTTGAGAAAATACAATCCATAAGAATGAAATTATCATCAAGGTATGGAATTCACGCCTATCTTGATGATTGAATTTCATAATAACAAGAAAACAATCGTAGATTGACATTTGTCACCAAAGTACGGGTTTCAATCCTATTTTGGTGAGATCATGTCATTTGTGAAATGCCATTCCAAAGAAGATAATTGAAGTGAATCCTCAAGATAAGGTAATCACTCCAATCCAGAGGATGAAATTTCATAAAACACATGATTGGAAACCATTTATCGAAACGAATAGAGAATCATCAAAGTAAGGGAATCACCCCTGTTTTGATGAGTTAGAATTGTTTAGGAGGTACGAGTGTTATTAGTCATAGACTGACTTACAAACTCTTGCATCTCCCACGGTGCAGACGGTACGAAGTTTGACAAAACAGTGAAAAGAAAAGAATATCAATTTAGAATTTCAAGAAATTTCAAGTTACAACAATGTAGCAAAAGAGAAAATCCTGATTACCAGCTTTAAGATCAAAGTTCAAGATAACAGAAATTTGTTGTAGTGTTCAAATCTTGGATAATTAAAATCGGGAAGACGAAATCAAGGATAAAATGATTCGACATCACAATGAGATGTGAACATTCGATTCACAATCGAAAGGAAAATACAAGGACTTCCCAAGATATGAGGTCACCCATAGCCTTATTGAAGACACGCGTACTTATAAATGGTAACAAAGTTATAATTAGTTTATTCGATCATTGAGGTGAGTGACCACTTTAAATTAACAAGGTTAATATTCAATTAGCAAAGTATCCTGAGATGTAGGAATTCCATCTACAGCTTTGCATGTTCTTAGTTATGGGACACATCCTTAAGAAGACTTGAGAACCATAGGTAACGGTTTAAAGTTTTAAAGACATACGGTTTAGATTCTCAATATCTTTGGGTATATTGAAATTCATGTTCACGTTTGTCAAGGTATAGAAATAGTTACATGAAATGCCGAGTTCAATACTGTTACACGTTACACGTTCAGCGTTTAAACGTAAGAGTTGAATTTGTAGGATGGGTTTAATATTAACAGGAATATAATTTAGGTTAAGGATGAGAAAGTATTTAAACTTTGATGATAAACTAGTTCAAGGATTTAAGGATTTTTAAGATACAAAAGGATGGTTCCATTTGGTAACGCATTACCATTTGGAATCGTTGACACGTCAAGGTAAATTGACCCATTTACCTTAGAAACTTGTGTATGTTGACCATAGTTTATCACTCATCCCAGAAATCCCCAGGTAGCGTAACGGTTCCCTCAATGAGATTTATACGAATACGCTTGCCTTAGCCCGAGGGCTTTTTGCCAGGAATGTCACACCCTCAAATTCCGGGTCTGGAATCTATCACGGAGGGGTGAGCAAACAGGATCGAACACAGTAGTTACACATGAGATGCAGTTATCTATATGATAAGTTTTAGATAACCATTTCATTAATAATCAGAGCATTAGATATTATACGCAGCGGAAATAAATACATATATTGTTTCTTAACAATACGTCTAATCATGTCTTATCAATAACCGATATGTATCTGGAGCTCTTATATGATCCTACGTGCATGTCCATAAGCTCCTAATAGATACCTGAGAATACATGTAAAATCAAGTGTCAACACAGGGTTGGTGAGTTCATAGGTAAGTAAAACATATTTGATAAATCATCCATTATCATTCAAAGAAGGGTTTATTGTCAAAGTGTGAGTTTAATTTACTCACCGGTATATGAATAGCCTGTCGGAACCCTTTTTAATAAGGTGAACCCGCTACCCCACATACCCACTAAGTACAAGCCCAACAAATCCATCACATTGAATTTGTCCATGTCACTTAGTTTAATTTTTCCCTTTTCCTTTTTATGTGTGTATTATGCCAATTTTAATAATTCAAATCAGAGGGCGCGAATCCTCTCTTTACATTTATCCTCATATGGGTGGTAAGTGGAACTATAATGGCAAAACTTATATAGCGCAACAATCTGCCTTCCCACAGAATCGTCATCCCGAATGACAGCGAGATCTTTGTGCATCTGATAAGGACCACATGTCCAAACCTTTGTGGGGGTTAGTCACCCCCCGATAGTACTATCCAAAAGATCCCTGCCTTGTTTATAGCCCAGTTTACACAGAAGGATTTCATAATAACCATATGTAATCATAAATGTGATCCAATTATTATTTAACATAATACACAAAAATAATTTGTAAATTTAATTACAACATGTATTCCAGCCCCAAAATATTTAAATGATTAAAAAGGGGAATAGTTATGAACTCACCTCAGTCCTTTGTGTTGTTGACAAGCTAGTAAATTCCTGCTAAGGAATTATAATTCACATAAATAAACAGATACAAATCCAAAACCTAAATAAGTTAGATCTTGAACCTGGTGTTCAATTGATCTAGGGTTTGGTTTTCTGGGATTTGTTATAATCATTAAGTCATTTAATTATTTTTGTTAATAATCAATGATTTATATAAAATTTAATTAGTTTAATAATGATTTTGACATATCATTATATTCTAATTAAATTACAGACGTTATATAAACATATAAGTTTATATTTAATTTTTGTAAGATTTTATAAATATTTAAATTTATAAAATTTACTTTGTATTTATATTATCAAAATAAGTCCACAAAATATTATAACATCCATTAATAATTTGATGATCTAATTTATTATTTGGAAATCTATTTTTATATGGACAATAATTTATAACACATGTAATATTTATTTTCATAAATAATTTAGGCTTTTAAATAATTATTTTTCTATAATTATTATGATTTATCATTAAATAAAAATGATATGGTGTCCAATTAATGGATTAATACTTTAAATCATAATTTAAAGTCTATTTTTATAAAAATGGTTATTTATAATATTTTTAAATATTATTTTATAAATTTTATTTAAGGTATTTTTTAATTAAATAATTTACAGAAAATTATTTAATGGTAGTAAAAATAAAAGAAGCTTTTAAAAATTATTTTTATAATTTTTGGTAATTTTTGTATATTTTTAAAATGCTTAAAAAGGCATTTAAAAAAATAATGTTGGGGGCAGGGTTCGAACCCCTGACCTCCGGTTCGCAAACACACTACCAAACCAGTAAACCAAGGCTTATAGCCGCACAAGGAATCGGTTTTTAATTCTTTTAAACCCATATTCCAGAACCCAATTTCCACCAAGAACCCTAGTTCATCAATCGATCAAATTGATCCTCAATTCGATACTGTAATTGATTTAAACCATAGGGCTTTCATTCCCTATAAGAAATCGAGCATATAGGTAGTTTTAATTACCTGTTTTGGTGTTCACATCGTTAAGAACGATTGAAGAACAGGTCGCGGCCAATGAGGAATTCAAACACGATCAAACGCTGATGAAAATGAAATTAACTTCACAGGTAGCTTCTAATGAGGTTAATGATAGAAATCTATTTATCAATTTCGTGTTTCGAAGCTCGAACAGGGGTGTTCGATTAGTTGCAGGTCCGCGAATAAGAAAGGATTCAAATTCGATGATTGTGAGTGTTTTGATTGCATTTGAAAGTGTAGACCGATTGGGAATACTTATACAATTGTTTAGGTAAAGTTTAATTCGATTATTGTTGAGGTTTCAGTGCGATTTGAATCTGTAAAGTGGCCGAAAGGTTCACGTGGGTTTGTTAGATCAATCGCACTCCGATTTTTCAATTAAATCGATGGACCAGTTCGAATCTTGCACATGAGTGTGTCGGGAACAATTATTTGAGTCAAAATCGAGTAAATTCGATGTTTAGGAGTCGCCGGAATGTCGCCGGTGACCGGCCGGAGGAAGAAACCGACGGGGAACAGGGTCGACGGGGATGGGGGTTGGGGGCATAGCATTATGTAGCATTTAAACAATATGTAAGCATAAAAGTATAAAGATCTTTCTATGAGGTTCATGCAACTATAGTCTAAGTCACCATTTCTAATAACCTAAATCCCTATAGTTATGGGCTCTGATACCAATCTGTCACACCCCAACCTAGACGGCGGAATCGTCGAGGCGTGAGAGTTACGATTGTTCACAGCCACATAACGCTATTATTTGTTCCAAATATATTAATCAAGATTCAATTGTAACAATACAAGTAAACGTTTAAACAAAGATACATCCAGATCATTCGTTTATTTCTCTAAGTCCAATCCTAAGTGTGATAAGCTTCAAAGAGTAACCTGAAACATGTTAAAAATAAAGGGTCAACATATTGTTGGTGAGCATTCTATAGTTTTTCATACATAAGTATATAAAAGATGGCAATTCATGTTGTAAATTAGAGAACAAGGTAACTAGGGATGTAAGACAGAATGCACAATCAAACCTTGACAAAGTTTTACAAGTCTCAAACGTTTACAAGAATATACGATTAGCTAAGTGTACTTGGATCAACCAAGCAGGCTTGTCAGGCCCATAGATCTATGACGTCGCCAGGCTAGCAATAGTTAATGATTGTACATGTATTCGACATTACATGGTAGCTACAATATTCAACTATTCACAACACACAAGTAAATTGCCATAAGTTTACAAGATTCAACGTTTACAAGTGCAATGATATAAGTTAACATGTTTCACCTCAAAGTGTGAAAATAAGAAAAAGGGGTATAGAAATACTCACATTGGTATAAACAAGATGATAGTAGGATATTAATGGGGCTCCAACGATTCATCTTACAAGACACCTAACGTGTATATATATATACAAAGGTTAAGTTTAAAGGTAAGATTAACAAATAAACGCGATCTAGGGTTTCATTTAGAGTTTGGGGGTTTTTAATAACTAAATCTAATAAAACAAAACAATCGATTACATTTTGGTTAAATAAAGATGAAATATGTGATTAGACACTTTAATTTATATTAATTGTTTTGATGATGATAAAATATAAAATGTAAAAAGAATAATTAATTTAATAACTATTTATCCATTTATACGATTTGTAAGAATAATAATTTAGAATGATTTGAAATGAGTCATAAGATTTATTTATGATTTTAAGAATTATAAGGT
Organism: Flaveria linearis; assembly: GCA_024085815.1. NCBI lineage: Eukaryota > Viridiplantae > Streptophyta > Magnoliopsida > Asterales > Asteraceae > Flaveria > Flaveria linearis. Next base: position 100,629,218 of record CM044004.1, read on the forward strand.
TAATAATATAGAGAAGAAAAAAAAAGGTATAAGGGTTTGTTTTGATAATAATATGTACAATAACTAATTTTTAATAATTAATTAGTAATTATATTAATAATAATTTTACACATTTAATTATTATTATAGAAATCAAAGTAAGTAATCAATTATAATTATCGACTAAGATGATAAATTGATTTCAAGGCGATTTATAAAGTATTAAAATTTGTAATAAATTTTACAAACAAATTATTCCTGCAAAATTATTATAATATAATTTTATATTTATTACATTATGTCCAAGAATCTAATAAATAAATTCTAAAGGTGTTTATTAATTAAAATGATTTTTTTTAATTTTAATCTTATTCTATAATTTTTATGAAATAAAATAAATGATTTTAAGCTAAAAAAAAAACCAAAATGGCAGAGGCCCGGTTCGAACCCGGGACCTCTTGACTATTGAGTTCGCTGATTACCGGTTGGGCTAAGGCCCGAATCTGTTATGAATTGGAAAATAATTAATAAATTCAGTAATTAAAGAAAACCCCAATTTTCCAACTTATAAACCCTAGAATTCGATTACTCCAAATTGAACCTCGATTTGATGGTGTTAATGAATTCAATCATAGGGCTTTGACTGCCCATGCAAAAACGAGTACATAGATGTGTAAAACTTACATGATTTAGTTCGATTTGAAGATCTCAAGTGTAAGAACGAGTCGCGACGAGGTGAATGTTGGTTCATGGTGCAAACGTTGTTAGTAATCAAATTAACTTTTCAGGAAGCTTTGAATGAACGTAGAGATGAGAAGCCCTCTGTCAATTGCAAGAGAAAGAGCTCGAATTGAGGTTTTCAACATTGTTGCAGGTCGCGAAAGAGAGGGTGTTTGAATTCTATGTTTGTGTTCGTTTCAGATGAAATTGAAATTAGGAATAGGTTACAGATAGTTAAGTGATCGTTTTTGTTGGATTAATTGAATTATTATTGACTGTTAGTGCGATCTTGGCCTGTAAAAGCGGCCGACCACGCGGGGATGTTCCAGATCGCACTGAGTGTTCCATTTTTAAATCGTTTTTGGCTCGTGAGTTCGAATCTTGCACGTGGTGATGTTGGTGGCATTTAATTGAACTTAAACCGCGTATTTTGGTCATTGGTGGTTGGCCGGAGTGTTGGCCGGAGAACGGTGCCGGCGGGGGAAAGGGGAGGGCCGGTTGGGTTTTTAAAAAAATTACAGAATGGTCCCTCAACTTTGCCTCTTTTAGTATTTTATGTTCAAACCTTTTAAAACATGTTTTTAAAAATTACAAAATTAGTCCCTGGACTTATTTAATCACTTAAATTAATTTATAAATTATTATTATTAATATTATTTTTATTAATATTATTATTATTATCATTACCATTATTATTATTATTATTATTATTATTATTATTATTATTATTATTATTATTATTATTATTATTATTATTATTATTATTATTATTTATTATATAATTATACTCATTATAATCTTTTAAAGGATTAAAAGACAAATCAACGTGATATGTATGAGCCACCTATAAGTTTCGTATATGACCACAATGGTTCATAAGTTTAAACGCCTTAAATTTTTATTTAACGTAAAATACGAGATGTTACATCACCAGATCTTGTTGCTCGACCACCGGTTGTCAGTGGCACTATGCCGTCACATCTGACCGCTGGCTGATTGTGCTGGGTTTTACTTTAGGCTGCATGTGCACCTTTGTGAATAGATACGAGTTCTTTCTGATTTTGGGCGGGCTTTGGCTGGTGGTGGTGTGTCGCCATTGCTATCGGTCGCCTTTGAGTTGACCGTCGGTGGTGTTTATGTGGTTGTTGGTGGTGGTGTTTCAAATTACCGTGTGTTCGCGTGGAAGTTGTTGGCCGGTCTTGACGGGAAAAACAACCCTCATGCTTTGTGGTTCAATGACCGAGCTTCACATGTCGGTGATATAGTTTGATGATGATGACGATTGTTCATCTGAGATCCCTGATCTTGTGTTCGCTTTTGAGATTATGTTGTGATGTTGCGTTTGGAAACATGAACTAATGCTTGTTTCAAGTCAGTGTTGATGATCTAATGATGTTGTATGTTTTGTATTTAGTAGAGTGTCGGGCTGTGATGATATTCAAAAGGTACCGGCTTGCTTTGGCGTGGCTACCGTTTACGGTTAGCAGCCATAACCGAAATCCTCTTCTGAGCCTCATTCAACACACGCGCCTCATTCAACACATGTGCAACGCGCGTGGTTGAAAAACACTAGTTGGAATTAAAGAGTAGAGAATAAATGGTGATGATTATACAAGTGAGATTTCCTTTCAGATAAAAGTAAAAGTTAAAAGTAACATTTGTTGAATTATCAATGTAGATTTTGAAAAATTGATCATAGTTTGGATTATAAAAATCCAGTTTAATTTTCAAATGATTAATCTAATAAAGATTAGGTTTAATTGATTAATATAAGTTATTTTGAAATAATTGGCGTAAATGTGTTTATAAGAATCAGTTTCTTTTATTTTTTTAGTTCTAATTCTCCGTATTTCATTAGTTTGGCCATTGAAACTGAACCACAAATCAATTTTACATTATTTTGAAATATTATTTTTCGACCAAATCTGTACAATTGCTACTTGTTTTTTTAAATGATTGGCAAACTAATGTGGGCCTTTTGGGATATTTTCTTTTTTTTTTTAAATGATTGACAAACTAACGTGGGCCTTCTGGGGATATTTTCCAGACAATTTGATTGTTCTGTCATTGCTAGAGATGGAATGAATGAAATAATCAAAAGAAATAAATTTACCATATTTTATCATTAGATATATTATTGTGTGTAATAGATGCTCCCATTTTTATAAGTTATGGGTTTAATTCCAACAGTAGGTAGATTCAATTTATTTGTAAAATACACTAGGAGCCGTCAAATAAATAGATACATGTTTTATTAATACCAATATTAGCTTTTGGGATCTACACGCCTCGTGCTTTTTCTAACTGAGCATGGATCTCCATCAACGTGCAGACGAGATAATAGAGATTTGCATGTTATTTGAACAAGCAGGATAATACACAAATTTATATAGATTGATCTATTTGAATATAAAAAAAATCAGATTAGGGTATTTTACTCGAAAATTAGTAAAGGACTGACTTTAATCAACTACCCAATGGATCATTCCTATCAACTCAACAGAAAACGGTAGTTGTTAGCAGCTCCTTACCGACGATAACAAAAACAAAGAACACGTTTCTTATTTAACGAATATCTTCTCGTGTTAATAATTAGAACCAAAATACATCCAGCAAAAGAGAATTACGACCAAAAACCATCGAACCAAAATCATTCTAGCTAGACAAAATACTTACCATCCAGCAACTGCAGATCATTTTCATCAAGAGATCTAAGTTGTTTTAGCTTTTAAAGGCTTCTTCTTGACCAATTTCCTAGGAAGCACATTCTTCATTCCAATGAAGAACAAAAGCGCGCCCAACAGTGCCAGGCTCTGTAACGAATGTGGGTCCCGTTAAATAAACAACACCCTAAAGAATATAATCTCATTCGATCAACTTTGGCAGTATATAAATCAAGAAAAAAACCTGCACGAAATCTGCAAGATGAGGGTGAAACTCTGGATCATCCATTTCATAGTCATAAAAGTCGTGTAGCAATGGAGTCATAAGCAGCATGTAACACACCTGCAGATGAGGATAAAGTTTTGATCAAATTCAATGGTACACATTTGAATTAACATTTTGTGGGTCCTCGTATAAATGCCAATCTAATCAAACTATTCTCCAGCCAGTATGCATTGGAATTTAGCGACTGACATTAATAGCTTAATACAAGTGAATGAGGACAACAGGAAGAAGGATAAAGCAGTTACCAGCAAATGGGCACCGGTGATGCTGCCAAATACAAATAAAATTCCACCAACGCCTTTAAGAGTCATTGAAGCCAATACCACATGCTTAACCTGTATTGATATATAAAAAGAGGATGAAGATAACACTCAAATCAAAAGTAATCTAGTTATTAACTTTCTGAACCATTGAACTATACATGTTTTTGCACACAAAGCAAACTTTTTTGTAAAAACACTACAGTTTGCAAGATTTAGCAGTTTGGACAAATAGTTGACTGAGTATGATAGTTATTTTCACATCTAAATTCCAATGGTTTTTCCAAAACTGTCAAATTCTTACTAATCGTATTGTTATTTTTGCATTTCCGGTCAACTATTTGGTATAGATTAGAGCCTCACATCAATTTTTGGCACGCCATCTCCAATATTGGAGGCGAGAACTCTATGCATAGAAGCAATTTTAGGAGCCAGTTCCTTTGCAGCAGGGCCACCATCATCGCCAAAATCATTGAACCTAGAATAAAAAGAGCATAGAAACATTATAGTTAACAATTTGTGCGTTCAAGTAGCTCTAGTGTGTGTGTGTGTTTATCGTCAACACTTTAGTGGATGTGTTTAATTGATAAAAAGGTGTCTAAACTCTAAAGTAACGCTCTATAGCAGTTAAAAGAAAGACATCTAAACAACCAGAATCAAATCTATCAGCCTTTTGTAACAATCATAAATGGGCAAAAGTATCCAATCTGTTATTTTTCTTAACCAACACTAATTAGCAATTAGCATAACAGTCACTACATAACTACACATTTTAGTAAGAAACACACGATTTATAAAGAAAGCAACTGCATTACCATCCTGACTCCTGAGCATTTTTTTTACCATCAATCTAGTGGCATACAACAACTACAAACAAATCCACATAAAAGGACCAACCAAAAGATGATGCCATGTCAGACAATATATAAAAGAACACAAATATTATAATGTAGCCACTACAGATTTGAATTACAATTCAGTAAGGTCCTAATATCTAGACACCCACCCAGATAAATCGACACTCCCCTATACGCCGCGTATGGGTCCATAAGCAACGTATAGGATCGAATGCACTGAAAACGAGAAAATTTCAGGGGTGGTGTCAGAGAGCTATACGCCCCATATAGCCCTATACAACCCCCCTATACGACACATATAGAGCTATACGACGCGTATAGCTAATTTCGACACTGACTGCGAGAAAAAATTCAGGGGCTGTCAGAGTACGACCCCCTATACGATGCTTATGGGGTCATACGACCCGCATAGAAATTTTGGAGTGTTGATTTAAAATAATAGGGTGTTCACTTAATCAAACCCTTCAGTAATTCACAATAATTAATATTAGTTATAGTTACCTAGTAACATTAAGCATTAGGGTTCATTTAGGTTTGAGAAAAACAGTCTAAGTTAACAGATTATTGCTTGAATTTGAGGGGGAAACTTGTCATTGAACCAACAACCAATTTCGCTTTCAAAAATGAATCTATACACTCAAAAACATATTAAAAAAATGAAAAATAATATGTCATCCAAACGCGGGCAACCCAAGAGGCAATTGTGCAACTGAATCGTCACTTTCACAGGGGTTAGAAAAAAGATCAAACGTCGGAAATCACACACTATAAGATCATCAAAGGCTAAACCAAACAATCAACGAATTTCAGAAGACGAAACAAAACAATAACATGAATCAAAACTAAGTCGCCTAAATTAACATCAAAGTTGCAAAATTAGGTCGAAATGATGGTGATGAAAGAGATCTACAGACACATGATTTGATACATTGTTCTGGTTGATGAAAAGGTGTATGAAGAATGTGGATCTAAAGAGGGATGAGTGACGTACATTTGCCAAGCGGAGAGGATGAAGATGGAGGCGAAAAGCAGCCTTCCGAGGAAGGAGACGAAGCCCATCGAACGATGTGTTGTGTGATGAACGAGGGGAAATCAAACGCCGGTGTGGGTGTGGGTGGTCGGAAGGGGATGAAATGATATTAAAAAGAAGAAATCAAGGTGGTTGGTTGGTTGGTTGATTTGGTTGGGTTCGTGTCAGAGTGGCGACGAGCCTATTTATGACACATTGACACTGGTTTGGTCTGGTGTGGCGTGGTGTGGTCTCGTATGCTTGGGATTTGGAACTCTATGTCTATGTATGGTTTTTATTATTTGTTCAAACGGAAAATGTACAACTCTTTGTTTGAATAAGTGTTATTTTAATTGGGTTTATTTATCTGTTTTTCAACTGGGATCACACCCCTAACACACTCAGGAAGAAACTCATATCTAAGAAAACCCTCCAGTTTAACTCTGAACATTTTGCTCAGAGTAAGACTTAAACCCATTACCTTCATTTATTTACATATCATGGGTAGCTCAATTTAACCAGTTGAGCTAAGGATTATTGTCATGTCTATGTATGGTTAATTACATAAATACACCTTCCTGCTTCACCTTTTATACTTATCAATTTGAAATTTAAAATTAAATAATCTAAAGTATATCAGTGAGCGCGCACTTATTTAATCTTACTTAATTGTTTAATCTTACTCATAAGCATATACCATCGTTATAAAGATACACAAACCCTCAATTTTATAGGAAGATGCATTTTAATGTACACACAATATGTTATTAAGTTGTTTATGGTCTTGCAATATAGCAGCAGTGAAATTGCCCTCACGAAGAGTGATGTTGATTCAAATATTATAAGCGCAAATTATAGGTATTTAGGACTTAAAAAGAGTATATGTTTAAGAAAAAAATATTGTTAAACTACAAACATTTAATTAAGATATCATCAATCAACCTATAATAATTTGCATGCTGTGGCACATGATGTGTAAATGAAGTATCATCCACTTAAAGTTTTTTCGAGAAATCGAAATTTAATAATTCGTATATAACTCTTTAGTTGATAAAAATTTTAAACTGTTAATTTTAAACAATGATACTACTTTCACTTAAGTTGTACGGTGAATACCATCACTTTAATGAAGAAACAATTTTGTCAACTCTGGATGACGTGCCATATGTTTGGATGTGTCTAGAAGATCTGTTGTTTGTTTTTGTAAAAAGTTTTGCGCGGACTCTTCTTTTTGTGCCGTGTAGACAATGCGCAAACGTTACACTCTGCAAACCTTGTTTTTTCAAAAATATTTTATTAAAAAAGTCTGCACGTGGTATTCCTGGTGTAGAGATAAAATATAAATTCAAATATTTTCTCAAACATCTTCTCAACTTTTTAACTCTTATGACAAAACCATCCTACCATCACCCTCACCAGCCGCCTCCCATCCCCCGCCTCCACCCGTCGGCCACCTCAACTGCAGCCGCCATCTCCATTCGCCGGCCACCTCCACTCGCCATTGCCGCCCCCACCGTCGGTCACCTCCGCTCGTCGCCCACCTCCAGTCGTAAACCCTAACCTCGCGCAACCCATCTCCACTCGTCGGACAACTTCACCCATCGGACACCTCCACTCGTCGGACACATCTAGGGCTGTACAAAAAGTTTGTGGCTCGAAGCTCGCTCGAAGTTCGCTCGAAAAAAGCTCGGCTCGAAAAAAGCTCGTATCCAAACGAGCCGGCTCGGCTCGGCTCGAATTCTAAATGAGCCGAACTCGAGCCAGGGTTAGCTCGGTTCAAGCTCGGCTCGTGGGTCGGTTCGTTGGCTCGACTCGTGACTCGGTGCATATAATATATGTATATATATATATTTATATAGTATAATAAAAATATGATTATTACTACTACTATTATTATGATTATTATTTTTATAGTAGGATTTTAGAAAGGTTTTTTAAAAATAAAAATGGATTCTTTTTTAGAAACAATTAATATTTTATTTAAAAATATATAACTTGATAGCAAATTATTTATATTCAAAATAATGACCTTTGTTATATAAGTACGGAGCACCCAATAAAAGGTAAAGCCCTAATATATATTTTTTATGCTTTCATATAAATTAATGTAAAAATATATAACTCGAACGAGCCACGAGCTGGCTCGAGCTTTTCACGAGCCGAACTCGAGCCGGTGTTTTGAGCTCGTTAAAATTTTGGAGCCGGCTCGGCTCGGCTCGATAAGATTCGAGCTCGAGCTCGAACCCATCCTGGCTCGGCTCGGCTCGGCTTGTTTACAGCCCTAGACACATCCACTGGTCGCCCGCATCTCGCGAACCCTAACCTCACCATAGCCTCTCGCCCCTATCAGGTAACAGTCTATAGAAGTTAAGAACCGAATATTTATCTTTTTACAGACTGCAGAGGTTTGATCCATTTTTTACTATAAATGTCTGCAGATATGATCCTTGGACCGTATACATTTTACCTCTGAAAAAACAAATTGCACCTAACTTAAATACAAGAACCATCAGCAAAGCACAGCCTACAAACCTTCCACTTCAACCTCTCTGGCCATTTTCAAGCCTAAAACCAAGAACTATTGGAACAACACGTAGCCCGTAGGAGGATTTTACAAGTTAGTAATAATAAAAGAAGGGGATTAGGTATCTAATGAACGAACCCTATGTACAACAATAACAACATACCCAGTATAGACCACTAGAAATAGGGTCTGGGAGGGGTTGGATGGTAGCAAATCTTATGTGATATTCGTCATTTTCGAGTAGCTTTGTATTTGTTATTCTGTATTATAAACTGTAACATTTCGTATTTTGTAAATAGTAGTAGTAATAATAATAATAATAATAATAATAATAATAATAACAATAATAAAAATAAATAATAGAAATAATAATGATAATAATGATAATAGTAATAATAATAATAATATTAATATTAATAATAATAATAACAATAATAATAACATTAGTAATAATAATAATAACATTAATAATAACAATAATAAAAATAATAAAGTACAAGGGGTGTTTGTGCAAATTCTGAAACTTCAAAAGAAGTTTCAGAACATAAAATAGCAAGTTTCAAACCGCAGGGACCATTGTGTAAATTTTTCAAAAACCATCCCCCCTTACCCGATTTTCCGGCGTCGGACTCCGGCGACTCCGGCGAAGCTCCGGCGATGTCCAAATCGATCAATATACACGATTTTAACTCACAAAACCGGTTCTAATGCGTGCGTGGACTAGTTTCGAACCCAAAGCACCCGTTAAACACGTTTAAACATCGAAATATTCGGATCCAAAGTCCTCACATCGAAACCACTAAATTCCCGACCAAAATCAGTCAATGTATTCGATTTTGAACCCCACAATCTCACCGAAAGCTTCCTTGGATCCAAATCGGATTGAATTCCAACATAAAAAGTGTTGAATTAGTCAAATAAACGACTATATTCTCCACTTTAATCTCAGATTCTAATCCAGCTCATAAACCCACTCAAACAACAATAATAAACAAATTAAAGCTACGAAATCGATCATCTATACATTCCCAATCGAACTCAGCTTTCAATTTCACCAAAAATCAACACAAAACACCCCATTGATCCTCATTCTCTGTCAGACCTGCAACTCTATCGAACATCATCTTCTGAATCTTCTAAACACAAATTAACAGAGGGCTTTTGCCCATTATCATCTATAGAAACTATCTGCAAAGTTAATTGGATTTCCATCGAGTTTTGATCATCATTTGGCTTCCAAACAACTGCGGACTGTTCTTCCTCTGTTTCCTGTCAAATTAAATACGCAATCAGGTAATTGAAAACACCAATCTGCTCGATTTTATAAGGGGAACAAAAGCCCCATGAATTTAGACATTATCAAACTCGAATTGAGCTTCAATTTTGAACCTGTTCGAGTTAGGGTTTATGGAATTTGGGATTGTATTGCGGGTTGTGTATAAATTAATTGAGAACCATTCAAAACCGCGGCTTAGGCCTTGGTTCACTGGTCCCCGACTCTGCATGTTATACAGGAGGTCCCAGGTTCGACCCCGGGCACCCCCATTATTCTTTTTAATTGGCTTTTTAAGCCTTTAAAAATCATAAAAAAATTCTGAAAATTCTAAAAATTTATTTTATAAACTCTAATTATTTTAATAGTTATCCAATAATTTCTATAAAATTTTTTCTTTGAAAACACTTTAATTTTTATATAAAATATCCAATAACAAATAATATAATTGGTTTATTTTTATAAAAACATGACTTTAAATAATAGTTTAAAATATCAAATTATTATTGATCACGATGTTAACGTAATCATGAATTTCTTGTAAAAATTATATGCGTTTCATAATTAATTTCATAATTATTCACAAACGTAATTATAAGTCACTTCGTATAAAATATACTTTAACAATTAATTCGGATTAATAAATTGTTATCGGGTAATACGTTATCATAATGATATTTATTAACGAGAATAAGATATATTTGGACATTATCAGATATTAAACCTAATTTCACTTCTAGGATTTAAAAATACTCAAAATACGTATTTCCTTTGAATAAATCGAAATACAAGTAATATTCATTACCTGTCAAAACCCCAAATTCCATCTAAGACTCTAATTCACATTAAACCGTTAATCTTATTATAAATCTTAATATGTATTTCTAGGTACCTTATAAAGGGATTCGTTGAAACGACGCGCGTTATTAATTCTTATTATTCATCCAATATATATACTTAATCGTCAAGTGAGTATTTCTATACCCATTTTATCATTTTCTCACTTTTGGGTGAAACATGTTTCCTTATAAACGTTGCACTTGTAAACCCGTTTGATTCTTGTAAAATTATGGCAATTTACTTGTGTGTTGTGATTAGTCGAATCATGTAGCTACCATATAATGTCGAATACATGTACAATCATTAACTATTGCTAGCCTGGCGACGTCATAGATCTATGGGCCTGACAAGCCTGCTTGGTTTATCCAAGTACACTTAGCTAATCGTATATACTTGTAAACGTTTGAGACTTGTAAAACTTTGTCAAGGTTTGATTGTGCATTCTGTCTTACATCCCTAGTTACCTTGTTCTCTAATTTACAACATGAATTGCCATCTTTTATATACTTATGTATGAAAAACTATAGAATGCTCACCAACAATATGTTGACCTGTTATTTTTAACATGTTTCAGGCAATAGCGTTATGTGGCTGTGAACAATCTTAACTCTCACGCCTCGACGATTCCGCCGTCAAGGTACCTAGAAATACATATTAAGATTTATAATAAGATTAACAGTTTAATGTGAATTAGAGTCTTAGATGGAATTTGGGGTTTTGACAGGTAATGAATATTACTTGTATTTCGATTTATTCAAAGGAAATACGTATTTTGAGTATTTTTAAATCCTAGAAGTGAAATTAGGTTTAATATCTGATAATGTCCAAATATATCTTATTCTCGTTAATAAATATCATTATGATAACGTATTACCCGATAACAATTTATTAATCCGAATTAATTGTTAAAGTATATTTTATACGAAGTGACTTATAATTACGTTTGTGAATAATTGTGAAATTAATTATGAAACGCATATAATTTTACAAGAAATTCATGATTACGTTAACATCGTGATCAATAATAATTTGATATTTTAAACTATTATTTAAAGTCATGTTTTTATAAAAATAAACCAATTATATTATTTGTTATTGGATATTTTATATAAAAATTATATTAGGATTTTTTGATATTAATAAAATGATGAATTTTATGTTGTAATCATGTTTCATACTTGCCATTTCGTTTCGAAGTCTTTAACGGTGTTTAAAACGCTTATTTTGTGCTTAAAACGACCTAAAATGAACTCGAAGTACTAAAATTGCAAAAAAATCAAAAATTTGTCCGAGAGCCTCCATATCACTTGGCGCGTAGGGCTGGCCTCAGCTCGCTACGTGGCGTGACCCACGGTTCGTTTCAGCAAAATCAGTTTTTTTAACGTTTTCGGTTCGTTTACGCTCGTTTAAGGCCCGAACTCGTGTTTTAACCATTCAAACCAACCAAGATCTTGCCCATAATTATTTTAGAACCCTCCAAACATGTTTTTATACCTGGTCATAATTTATTTAAATCAAAATTTATTTTAAATAACAGAATCAAAGTGCATCCTTTTACCTACCGGACAAACGCATTGTCCATTCTCTCAAACCTTAATCATTCCCTATAAATACCACTAATTATTAACCATTTCACATGCACATTTTCATCTTCTTCTTCTAAATTTTTGATCTTGCAAGTTGCTCTAGCTAGTTTTGCTTAAGTTTGACTTTAAAATGTCAACGGAACCGAATCTTGCATTTCAAACCATTTCGGGTATGTGTTTTTGGATATTTTCAGTTTTTCTAAGTTATTTTATGTTAACAAAACCATTTTCATCTTTATTTAAGGCTTGTGGGCATTCAAACACATATTTATGCATTTTAGGCTCGTTTGGTTCGTTTTCGGGAGGTTTACTCGCTTAACTTTCTTGTTTGAGTTTAGATCTGGAACTTTTACCTTATTTTTAGTTCTATGATTTTGGACATATGGTAACCATCCTCGGGTTCATACCGAGTCAAGGACCGAATCAAACCGAACGCTCGTTTAAGCACTTTAAATAACTTTTAAGCAACCATGTTACATCAAACACTTTAGATCTGAGTTTTTCTTTATATTTTAGTTATTATATGGTTGATACGGAGGTCTAGAACAAATCTTGGCTTGAACCCAAGTTTCGGGTAAAAACCGAGTAAAACCGAACACACGTTTTAACGAGTTAGGTGTTGTTTGTTTCTGAAGAGGTAAAACGTCTGCAGTCTGCAGACCATATCTGCAGACATCTGTAGGAGAAGAGGTGGTCCAAATCTCTGCAGCCTGTATTAAGAAGACTGTTTGTTTTGTAACGTCTGCAGACTGCTGAAATAAACTGAAATTAATAAAAAGTTAAAATAACAACATCATCAAAATAACAAGATTCAACCATTTCTATTATCTCATTTATATTATCCCTATTCTAACATTCAACCTTCAAAAAACAACATCATCAAAATAACAACATCAGCAGCAACATCAAAGAAATTAACAACAAAACTCAACAACAACATTCAAAATAACAACATCAGCAGCAACATCAAAGAAATTAACAAAAAAGTAACATACAACATTCAAAATAATAACATCAGCAGCAAATCAAAGAAATTAACAAGAAAACTCAACACCAATATTCATAATAACAACAACAGCAGCAACATTCATAAAAACTTACCTTCGGCTGGAGATAGGTCACGGCAAGAGGGGAACTCGGCTGGAGAAGGGAGGCGCGCAGAGGAGGTGGCGGCGGCAGGAGGGTACTAGCTGGAGAAGGTGGCGGTGGCAGGAGGGAACTGGCCGGAGAAGGTGGCGGCGGCAGGAGGGAACCGCCGGGAACAGTTTTCGTGGTGATGGTGGGGGGAGTTTGGTGGGGTGAGAATGGGAACGGGAAAGAGAAGAGAAGAGAGCTCTAGGGTTTTTTTTTCTTTGGTTAGAAGAGGTTTGTAGAGATAAGAAGACATTAGTCCACCTCTTCTCCAAGAAGAGGTTACGTAGACGTTTTTTAATGAATCGTCTTTAAAAAAACAAACACTCTGCAGACCTCAAACATATGCCCGCCTCTTTTTGACGCAAACAAAAGAGCTTTAGAAGCTCTTTTTCTCAAAAACAAACACCACCTTAGTCAATGTTCAAACCACTAAAAGTTCAAATTATCTTTTTAGTTATGTTTTACTTTATATTAATCATATTACTTAAGATTTTGGAAGTGTAGAACAAATCTTGGCTTGAACCCAAGTTTCGGATAAAACGCGAGTAAAAGTCAAACTTCTCGTCTTAACGAGCTAGTCACCATTCAAACCACCAAAAATCTTTTCTAACTTTTTTTAACTTATATTTCACTTTATATTACTTATATTTCTAAGATCTGTCACACCCCGACCGACGGCGGAATCATCGGAGCGGACGAGGGAATGATTGATTGTTCATAACACATGATTGTCTATTAGTAAAGATAATATTAAATCAGATTACAAGATAACATGTGTTTAACATAAGCAAATACAACAGTTGAAATCACAAATAGTAATTGTCTTTTGTTTTGACTAAGTTCGGGTCTTATATGAGCATGTAGGAGTCCACTAACTTGCTTAACCTGAAATCATGTGAGAAAATAAAATCAGCTAACGAGTTAGCTGGTGAGTAATCACAGTTTTGAATATACATATAGATTGATTGATTGATTGAGAATAATCCAATTCACAAGGTAACGTTAAGACTTATATTGCAGTAGCGAAGCATATAGATAAACCGACACAATATAAACCCCTTGACTTGACACTTGCATATAATAGACTTGCACACAAACACCATAGATTGACTAATTGCCTCTGGCACAATCACCACTCGTAAGCCATGTGGGGTGGGTTATCCAAACCAGTAGATCTACCATTGATACCAGGATTGATTGATTGACTGAATTAGGGTCTTACTGTCGTCCAGTTTATCATAGTATGTTCACATAGTTGCAAGTAATAACATAACCTGTCTCGAATTGAATTTAAAATGAAATAATAATAGAATATCATGATTGAATATTGTATCATATGATTTCCCCCAAATAAGAAATGATATAAAAAGGGGATATGAATACTCACTTGATTGATGGGATTAGTATTTGGATGTGATTGATTAGACACCCACGATTTCCTTACGTATAATTTACGGAACGGTGTATCGAGTTAGAATAATAATAATATGAGAATTGGAATTAGATTAGGGTTTCCATTGGGTTTTGAATGGTAGTTTAAATAAGATAATTTATTTAGTTTGAATAAAAAAATGAATTTATTTAAAGTGAGTATGTTTGAAAATTAATAGAAATAAGTCTATCAATACATTTGAAATAGATTATTAAAATGTGAGAAGAACAAATAACTAATTTTATTAATTAATTATATACTAATTAATTAAAATATTTAGTTATTTAAGTGACTAAAAGAAATGGAGATATTTCGGAAAGACTTAGGTTGTCTTTTGGTGATCTTATAGAATATCAACTTATAACGTTAAAGAATAATTAGTAAATAATTAATGGTCAAAGGAATAATTAATTTGAAAAATTAATTTGTTAGTTTTTTTTTTCTCAAAACGATTTATGTTTGATAAAAAATCAATAGTTTATAAATTGGAAAAATCTTTTATATCTTTAAAAAATCGTCATTTATAATTATATGTAGATATTGTTGAACAAATATTTTAGTGATTTAAACCACCATTTAAAGTCTATTTTATAAGAAAATAAACTAAATATATTATTTATCTAAACTACTTATAAAATATTAAAATATTTTATTAAATTAATTTATAGAAAATAATATGGTGTCTAAAAAATATTTAGAGTTTACAGAAAACATTTTTATATTTTTCTAAAATTTTCCATAATTATTTTAAGGCTGAAAAAGCCTTTAGAAAATATATGGGGGTGCCCGGGGTCAAACCCGGGACCTCAAGGATTGCAAGCATGCACTTAACCGGTGAACCAAAGGGCCTAGGCCGCGATAAAGATTGGTTTTTAAATCTTAAAAACAATTTCAAAGAAAACCCCCAAAACTCAAGAACCCTAGAAACCAAAATCGGTCCAATTGATTATCAATTCGTAGTTGTTAACCCAATCAACCATGGGGCTTTTGCTCCCCATGGTTAAACGATTTTGTATATGTATACAATTACCCGTTTGATGTTCGATTAGAGATATATACTACGAAGAACAACCCGCGACCAACGTATCATTGGTTAGGTACCCAAACCACGATGATAATCAAATTAGTTGTACAGAAAGCTTCTAATGATCAAAAGCCCCCTGTCAATATCGAATTAAATTGGCCGGGGGTGGGTTTCGACTGGGTTGCAGGTCGAAGATGAAAATGTGGATCGATGATGGTGTGTGGTTGTGTTTCAGATGAAATTGAGGTCACATAGAGTTTGTGTGTATGATTATGGAGGTTTGCCCTCTATTATATAGGGGTAATTTGTGCGAACGAGTTCAATTCGATTTGATTTTAATGGGGTAAGCGGGTTCGATTTTAAACTTGTAAACGAGGCAAATTTTCGAATTATGTGGGATCATAGATTCGAATCCTTGTCGCGAGACTGTCGGGAGCATTTGAATCGGTTGAAACCGCTAAATTTTGGGTGCTTTGAGCTTCGCTGGAGCCGGTGGCCGGCGGCCAGGATATCGACGGGGAAAGGGGGCGGTTTGGGTGTTTGAAATAAGTACACAAATAGTCCCTGATGTTTTAATTTTTAACATTTTATGTAATAAACTTTTATTTTAAGTTTTTAAATTGACAAAACAACCCCCTACACTTTAATTTAAATAGTAATTTTTAAAAAAAATTTATATTATAAATCATATTTATTATTATTATTATTATTATTATGATTATTGAAATTTTTGAATTAACATGAACGTATTGTTTACAAAATTAATTTTTTTAACGAAATACGCGATGTTACAGATTATAGTATGACAGAATCAAACTTGATTTTATATTAAGATCGGGTTTAAGCGAATTTTTTTTATTAAAGTCTCAAACTCGGGTTTAAGAGAGTGTAGGTCGGATCTTGATGCTTACATTAGGGGGATCATGCACATTAGCACTAAACCAACCCCCCTATGTAAAACTTAATAAAGGTTGAGTAAAACTAAACATCAAGGACCCGGTTTCTTATAAAACTCATTTCATTCTTACTCTATTAAACACACTTTTGTAAAATATACTAAAACTTTCGAAAACCCAAACCTTATTTTTATGAACTTTTATATCATTTATATTCCATCTTTAAGACTTAAAACATACTCAAGATCTTTCAATTTAGAACATGTACGTTAAACCGTCGAGCTCGTTTACTTGAGAATTGTATTCTAAGTTTGTTTATCAACACCACTTTTTTTCAAGTGAGTAATTTAATCCCCGTTTTCTCTTCTATACTTTGGGGGTAGCAAGCATACTTACTCAAACGAAAATGATTTAACACTTAGATCCTCAAACCACAAGCTCTAGGTTATGTGTTACTTAGAATAATTGTTCAATTGTATGTTATATACCTCATATGATTAATTGCTAAATGATTATTCTTTTAATCGGTTATTCTCATCCTAATCCTTAATAAGTATGATCATACGCTCCTCCTTGTAATATGGTAGTTATATCTATTCATTTATTTATGATTTATATATATCAATTGTCGCTTTTATTTACGGTTTTACATATTTGAGTTGTGGATTTCGCTTTATATTATATTTATAAAGTCATGGAATTGCTCACCAACATACATGTTGACAAAATATATTTTATGCAATGCTACAGGTTTGATTGTCGGTTGATTGAAGATTTAAAGACATTATTATATTTTGTACCGTTAGGTTATTAGTTAAGAACTACTTATTTTCTTGTATTTGTAAAAACATGTTGTGAAATGAATGAGTTGATTAAATATTATAACTTTAATAGTGTCTGTGCATTTGAACAATCATAGTCGGCCCCGGCATGTTCCGCCGCTTTGGTCGGGCTGTGACATCTTACCTCTATCTTTTAGGATAAAGAGACCGCTTCCAATGAGACCCCCTGATCCGAAAAAAACACACACACACAAGATTTACTGGCACATTTCGTATATTTCAAATAATAATTTAGTAAAACATGACATATAGACCCACATATACATCTCAGACAATAAATAAAAAGGCAGACAGATTATTAAAATAAAATAAAATCTATTTACGTTTCATTGGTTTTGCATTACCCCAAATTAACAAACAATACCATAGTAATACATTTAGCATAACTAAACAATGAACATAAAGTAATATTAACTTCTCTTCGATGTTTTACCATCTCTATCACTCATAAACCTATTAGATTATATTGCTATCACTACATAGGACCGACATAAAATTATAGGGTTGGCTCCCTTTGGCCTACCCTCAACTCCTTTCACGTTTTGCTACACTTGGCTATTTCATATAGAGTTTTCGGTCTATAAGTGTACATAAAGAATGCATTTATTATAATAATGAATGCGCAATAAATTGGCACCCATGGTTTTGATATGGATTTGTGGGGTGGGGGTGAAACCACTACTTTGTATAGACTTAAGTTTTAATGAGCTTATTAAAACGATTCGGCTCAAGTTAAAATACCCCATTAACATACTATCACGTATTCGGCTAAATACTAGACAAGTGAGAATTGATATACACACGTCATAACATAGTTTTAAAATTTTAAAATGCATGTAGATTCTTTTTAGGAGAAAGAAACAAAAAGTTAAAAGGACGTCAACAATATCATTATGTACTAGGCTGACACGTTTCTTAAAAAAAAGCTCATTCATCAGTCCGTTTCTATCAATTACGATCCTAAAATCACCCTTAAGTGAAAACACATAGGTGAGAAACCATTTATCTCAATGTCGAATCCGTATTTTTATTTTTATTTTTGTCTTAGATGAGAGTTGAACTAACACCTCTTTCTATTTTAATAAAGTCTTTGGGTACGACACTTTAAACACTAGGACTAATTCACAATAGGTCTTTCATTTATGTGAATGTATATCTTTTTTAAGTGGATGGTTGTGAGCGGTTGTGTAGTGTCTTATTATTGTTTATGCTCATATTTGAAGAAATAAGGTACAAGCTTTATAAAATTATAATAATTTTTAACGTGTAATGAGTGAAAAAGAGAAAAAAAGCAAAGAAAAAATATTTTTAATTAAAATAACAAGAGAAAAGTTAATGTTATTCTATTCATATTAATCCAAATTGTCGGTCAAATTGTTGGTGGCTACAGTGCCACCGACCTCCACACCATCACCAACAAAACCCTAATCCCAGTGGTGCTGCTCATAGATCTGGGAAGAAATGGAAGCATAAGAAAGTGCCCCAGAGGGAATGGGTGTCGCTAAGCTTGAGAAGATCATATCGGAAGAATACCACGTCTCGCACACACCGATCTAAAACCAACGCTACGATTTCAAGGTACCGATTCATCTTCATCTTCTTTTCGGAAAAACAGAGCACGGATTATGGCCTAACCCATGAGCTTGATTGACAACAGCATCATCGCCACTCAAAAACCCTTTTTTTACGAAAACCCATGTGACGAATCGACGGAATCGTTAGCTCCGGTGGATGAATCTCCGTTTAGGAGGATTGAGTTTCATCTAGCAAGAAAACCCTTTACGGGGTTTAGTAACAGTGGGGGTGATGGAAGTTTTAGACTTGAAACGTTGAATCCCACAACGAATAGTGGCAAAATGATGAAAGGTGATCAGCAAAGTGGTGGTGGGGTTTTGGGTAAGAAAGAGATGCATCGGAGATGGAAAATGGGTTGGATCCGGAGCTTAATTTTGGGATTACTTTCAGGAGATTGTAAGTTTTATTACATCCTGTTGAGAATACATTTTTTTTGTATTGTTAAACGGTTTAATAGTTATGTGAATGATTGGATTATCTAGAAGGAAGAGATTATTAGAACATGGTGAAGAGTTTTGTTGTACATTTGGTAAAACCGTGGGTTTCATTGTGTGCACCTTTATGCTCTTTCACTATCATAAAAAGTATGAAAGAATTTTGATTTTTGGCAAATAAATTCCACAAAATGTATGTGTAAACTGTAACAATTAGAAGATGCACATATGTAATTCTATCTGATTGTTTTGGATAAAGAAATGTTGTGTTTTTATGGACAATCCCGAAAGAAAAGTTTTGCAAGTATCATGGGACATATGATTCTACTTTGGAATAGTTTCCATAAACTGCTATATCTATAAGTACCAAAGTTTATGCTTTAATGGTTATAAACTAATATAGTTATTGTTGATTTTTTTTGGATGTTTGTGTAAAGTAGTCATGATATGGCAGGGAATAGAGGTTCGGTTTTTAACCCATTCGTGTGAAAGTGGGTCAATTTATTTGTACTTAATGGATAATGGATCAACCGTGTAGATAGAAAAATAAAATAATAAAGGAAATTGGTTGAATGGTTTCATAGCCACCTAAAGTTTAGGCAGTGCATAATATTTCATAAACCATATAATTTGAAAGAATAGATTATAGTTGTAAAGATACATTGCTGTAATCATATAACTACTAATTTATAAGAAATAGACAACAAGTGTTGAAAAGAGTGTTGACAGCTCAAATGTGAATTTAACCTGGCCAACTGGCCATGGTTCTGGGTTTTTTTAAAAAGTTCTAAATAACTAATATATTGTAAATTCATAAAAAACACACACTTAGACCTGAAGAAGTCTGGCATGTTACTTAACCCCCCCTTTCATTTTCCGTCACTAGCAGTGGGTATGATTCTTGTGCGTTGTCTATATACTTTTAGGTCAAGCTTGCTATTCATAATCAGTTTATTGCTTATTCTATTTGTAGTAGTGTTTTATTTGCTTCTTTTAGAGTTGGCAATGTCATTGCTTTCACATATATATTTCTATTAACAGCTGAAGCCCCATAGTTGTTTTTCACATTTAGTTTGTTGTTTTTGCTGACTTGATGATGATATGCTGATTCACTTTTCATAAACTAGGTTCTTTAATCCTATCTAGCGTTTCCTCAGGTTCCGAGTATAAGGTTTACTCCGATTTACAGGTTTGTACTCTCCGTTTTAATTCCGGTTTATGTATTTGGGTTTTTGTCACGTCCAGGATGCTCCCGGAGGTCTCTCTTCTTCTCTCTCTCACGTTTATTAGCTTTATCTCTATAATGTGATTTACTGTGTACTGTATGTGTCTGTGTGTATGCACGTGTATGATTGATTGTGGTTATGCGTTTATTGTGCAAGTATATGTCTATATTTCTGAAGAATTGTAATATGTTTCTATATGTTAATGTAATTGAGTAAAAAGCTATTATGATTTAGGGCTATTGGTGAAATTTAGGGATTAGTTTCTGGGAGAGTTAGAGTGGCTGTAAGATTAAGACCACGAAACAGCGAGGAGCTCGCAGCAGATGCTGATTTTGCTGATTATAGGTTATGGGTCAGCTCGGTGACATTGGTTGTGGGTCAAAATGGGTGACATTGGTTATGGATTGAAACCATTGATATTTGGTATAGGTCAGCTTGGGTGATATTAGTTATGGGCCAAATGGGTGATATTGGTTATGGCCCAAATGGGTGATATTGGTTATGGCTTAAAATGATTAAAATTTGGTATGGGTCAACATGGGTGGTATTGGTTATGGGTCAAAACAGGTGGCACTGGTTATGGCTCATAACAGGCGCATAAGTTATGGGTCATAACGGGCGGGATTAATTATGGTCAAAACGATTGATATTTGGTTTAGGTCAAAAGTGGTGGTATTGGTTATGGGTTCAAAAATATGGAATTGATATGGTCAAAATGAGTGATATAGGTTATGGGTCAACTTTGTGGTATTGGTTGTGGGTTAAAATAAGTAATATTGGTTAGGGGTTGAAATGGTTGATATTTGGTATGGGTCAGCTTGGGTGATATCAGTGATATTGGTTATGGCTCAAAACTATTGAAATTTGGTATGGGTCAACATGGGTGGCATTGGTTATGGCGTATGGGTGAAAACGGATGGTATTGGTTATAGGTCAAAACGGGTGGTATTGTTATGGGTAAGTATGAATGGTGTTTGGTATGGGTCAAAATGGGTGATATTTGGTATGGGTCAAATGGATGGTTTTGGTAATGGGTCAAAATGAATGGCGCAGGGTAATTCAGGTGGTGGTCTTGGAGGCAACATGACCTGATATACAACATACAACCATTGACACTCATGCATCTTCAACCGGGTTAGTTTGTTATTGTGTAGTTTTTATGTTTAGTTCTGTTTAGTGCAGTGGTTTAGCCAAGTTGTAGTAGCTTTCTTTCACTATTAATCTTATTATATTGGATTAATAGAGTTGTTAATTTTAAATATACAAACAACAATCCCGCGGCATCGTGCGGGTATATTTGCTAGTTAGTATAAATACAGGATAAAAATGAGAAATCTAGTATGAATACTCTTATAACATGATTGGTTTGTAAAATTTGATTGAAATCCTAATGTTAAGTTTAAACATTTTATTAGTTGTTAAACATTATATAGTTAATGAAAAATAATATGAATTCCAATTAATGTGTAAAAATTTCCAGTTTTAATTCTATTCATTGATCAACAAACAATATTTTAAATGAAAAAATTTCCGATTCAAATTCTAAATTCAATTCTTAAGAATTCTGTAATAGAAACAAGTACTTAGAACCACTGGTTTAATAATAGTTACGTCGTTGAATAATAATAATAATCATAATAAACCAAACATCTATATCTATACTATATTAATAAGCATATTGGAAGGGCAAAATTGTCTTTTACTCAAAACTCTTAAAATTAAGAGTTTTACAAGTACATAAGCATAATGTACAACTCTTAATGCACAACAATTTTCAAAGACCCAAAAATTTTGATTTCCCGCCCATTGTATGCCATCTTTCCTTTTTTACTTCTTTCCCACATTTGCAAAGAAAGAAATCAGGTATGAGAGAACGAGAAAGAAGCAAATCCGGCCTTAGCCTCCGGCCGGCCACCTTAAACCAACTTTAGCGGCAACAATGATGGTGGTTGAGAATGAAAAAGCGACGATGTACTAGGTTTTTAATGACCAGATCTACTCTGCATACCCTTGGCAACGGTGATGAATGAGCCATAACTGTGTTCTAAACTTAGCGTTTAATAGTAAGGTACCCTCGAAGTTTGATATTTGTCAATTCTAACCGTATTGAGAAATTGATTTTGGGTTTGGGATGAGGTTCCGGCGACAACAGGGGTTCATTTGGAGAAGGTGAGTTTAGACAGATGGCTTCAAATTTCCTCATCTTCTCCTTCTTCTTTGTTACTTCATCTTGTGATCATGATGTTGAAATTTAGACTTCAGAACAAACCTATAAACTCAGGTTACACTGCTTCAAGGGTTCAAATGGAAATGTAATGGTTTGCTTCTAACCTGAAGATCTTTATATGCTTGTATCAGCTATTTGCAGTGAGGTATTTTGATTCAGTCCAAATATTAACTAAATCTTTGATAGATCACAAATCCTAATGTTGTGTGTAAGTTTATACAACTTTTGACACGTTAAACAACTTTTGGCTGTAGACGAAAGGCTTCATACAATTCTGATATAGCTCCCACAGGACGCAGTCCATGGAGACGATCGGGTTTATAATATTAATGTTTTTTTGTGTCGTATATATTTGAAAATTTATTCTTAATGGAAACTGATAAAGCATGTGGATTACTATACAACCACACCTAAACAGTGTATATGAACTGCATCTTTAAAACAATTAAAAAAATGAAAGCTATTTGAACTTTATGATAGAGAATTTGTACTTGCAATATTGAAGTTCATGTATCCGTTATCATTTGCGATTATATGGAATTTATAAGATTTGAAATAGTAATCTTTATTTTAAAATGTTATGTATGTGATTTGAACGACTTTGTGTCTATACTTTAATTTTTGGATGACAACTTTCTCCTAAGGAGTATTGAAATATTTTTTTATATATCAAGTTGATTTTCAATGAATTTATGTGTTTTGCAGTGGGAATTATTTATTATTAGTTTTCATCTTTGCAGTGCGCGGTTTGCTTTCAACCAAAGGATGTTGCGGATGGGAGAAATTTTCCCATTTTAATTTGTTGTTGAAGCGGCGACTTGAGACCTCATTCTACATTCTTTGCAGATACTGTAACGGGTAAGTTAGTTTGATTGCTTACGAATCTTTTATTTTATGGTTTCACTTAGTAATTAGTTATTCAGTCTTATAACTTACAAAAAAACTGTTTCACGTGATCGTTGGATTCATGACGACTTCTAATAGTAGTAACTTTAGTTTTGATTCAAGTCTGATATTTGACTATTATAATCATAAATGAAAGTATATGAAAGTATAAGTAATAGATGTTACATGGATTATTAGATGACATGCCACTCTTAGTTGGCGCTTATTAGATGACATGCCACTCTTAGTTGGCGCCTACATCATAGTAAAAGAAAACAAATCAGAGAAAGATTTAGCAGCAACAGGTCACAAGTAAGACGTTATTTATGATTTTGTTATTTGATTCCATAAACTTGCAGACGAGTAAGATGTTATTTATGATTTTCTTTATATATATTTGGTTTTAATTTTCACTCTACATCTTATAACATGGGTGTGTTGTTTGTTCTATAGGAGATCGATAAGATGCTCTCTAATTATAATAAGTTGAATTAAATCAAATGATGACGAAACCTAAAATTCTAATAGATTAATTTGCATTTAAACGTCGACTGGTCTCTAATCATTCTGATACAATTAAGTATGTATCCACACCACAGAGGCACAATGAGGATTTGTTTTTTGCTATGTTTGTGTTATTTCTTGATCTCGAAACTTCTGTGTCACTACAATTATTTTATTAAAATTGGTTGCTTAAATTTCCTGGCTGCTTAAAGTTGTTCTGTTTCTCAATCACACAATGCATTTGTCCTAATCGATCCAAGAAGTCAAGATGATCAACTCGAAGCCTACAGGTCTCATTATGAACCATCAAATGCAAACAACTTAACAAAGCAATTTATACACACTGCACATTACAAGAACGCAAGACGAGAAGACTATAATTTTTTGTGTTGATTTAACTGATGAAGATGTAAGTCACATGAATGTGTACTTCATCAAATTTACCATCTATAGCTTGAAGAGAACAAAATTGATAAACATGTTTTTTATTTTGATGAGCTAATAATTTATTTAGCTGTGCAACTAAAAAAGAGTTGCCTATGAAAAAGTTTATATAATGACAAAATCTTACAAAGAAAAAAAGATACAAATTTCCGTCTACTTAATTTTTATGTAAGGGGTTGGTTAAGTAATCACCAAATCAGGTTGGAGTCAAAATATGTTTTTGGTACATGTCAGGTTTGGATTGCCTTTAAGGTTTTGTGGACAACTTTTCCTCCTATCTCCAAACATATAATCATACATACAATTAAAAAAATTTACTATAGTGTTTCACACATTCATACATACATATACACATATGGATGCACATACGCATGCATATACATACTCACATACCAAAAAATATGCATTCACACACAAACTCAATATATAATAGTTTACATAATAACTCATAATTATAACAACATAATAACAATTGATTTTGTCGCAATTTTAATTTATAATGTATATGTCAAGTTTTTCATAATATGATTTTGTCGTAAATCTATCACAACATAGGCATATAATTCACAACAATATATTTGTTTTATTTAATACATAAAACTTATATTTGTCGCAAAAGTGTCGCAATTTAATTTATAATGTAACATTTAAGCCAACTTTTCCACAACAAAATATTTTTAACTTATTTACTTTGAAATAAATGAATATTAGATTATAAAATATGATTTGTCGTAAATCAATCGCAACATATGGAAGCATTGTGACAAATTTACCACAATAATATATATTTGTATTGTTTAATTCATAAAAAAAAAAATTTGTTGCAAAGGATCGCAAATTTTGTAAGATTTATGATAAAAATATTTAAAAAATACATCATTGCCACAAATCTATCGCAAGTTATTTAAAATTTAACATATCAAATGAAAATATTGCAATGTTGTTGATAGCTTGTCGGAAAGCATTAAATGTTTGCAACAATGTTGCGATAACACATTTTTATACGGCTACTTTGTCGGAATATTGTATGAAATTTTAGGATTAAAACTTCTGTCGGAATTCGGTTGTAATTTTGTAACAAATATAGTGTGCTCGCAATCTTGTCGCAAATGTTCGTAGCAAAAACATCCATTTTTTAGTAGTGATTTAGAGAAACACGATACAACCCTTATTAATTTTTTAATATTTTTTAGAGTGGTTGTGAGTGGATGAGAGGGAAAATATAATAATAAAAGTATGAAAAATATAATTTAATTAAAAAATAAAAAGTAGTGATTTTTAGTGTAAGTATAAGGATGAAGATGGATTGTGAATACTCTAACATCTGTTTAGCACCAACTATTCATATATGTATGACAATGTTGTTTTTAATTACATATTTTTTTACATAGGAAGTTGCATATGATAAAGTGTTCAAGTTTGAGGTTTTAATTTTTAGCAAATAATGCAACTACATTCTAAATTAAGAAAAGGAAGCTCGATACTCTAAATCAATTTTTATAAAAAAAATTATCTTAATTTCATTTGATATTTTATGCTTATGGTGTTTATTCGGATTGTTATATTTAATTTACTATATTTATGGTTGATATTTTATTATTCGTGTTTTTGTTATTATTTAGTTGAGATTTATAAGACTCATTACATATAAAGCCACACCGATACGACAAGTAAGAAAACCAACATATTATTAGTAGATTGATAAACTAATTGGAAACGGGTATCGCATTGTAAGTTGTTATTGCCGTCGCATCGCGCGGGTTTCTTACTTGCGTCTATATATATTATATTGATAAATGATAAATTGATAATTCTTAAGTATTCCTACAATGCGAGCCTGCCTCATCTTAAGAAATTATTCCTTACGCATACATCCAAAACTGCACATATTTCATTTTTAACTTCGATTAATGGCTTATAAACCCCTATCATCAGTGCAATCTATCCAATAAGCGACACCATATCGGAATTCCGCCGGCGATATGTGCACTCTAGAAAAGCGCGGGAACGTCTTCTTCCTAAAATTGACTGGCGCCGGCGCCGGCGACGACGAACACCGTCTGAGTCCGACAGTCATCGCCTCCATCCGATCATCTCTCGCCGAGGTCAAATCTCAGTCAACGCGCGGCTCCGCCCTCATCACCGTCGCCGAAGGTAAGTTCTTCTCGAACGGATTGGATCTACCGTGGGCGAGATCCGCCTCCGGTGGATCTAATTCCGAAGCCGTTAATCTATTACATCAGATGGTGATACTGTTTAAGGAAGTAATCGCTGATCTAATATAGTAATATCGCTTCCGATGCCGACGATCGCCGCCGTGACCGGCCACGCCGCGGCGGCCGGATTTCTGTTAGCGATTAGCCACGATTACGTTTTAATGCGTCGAGATCGGGGCGTTTTGTACATGAGTGAGGTGGATATGGGGATGACGTTGCCGGAGTACTTCACGGCGGTGCTGAGGTGTAAGGCGGCGACGGCGGTGGCGCTACGGGATGTGCTGTTGCGTGGGGTGAAGGTTAGGGCGGATGAGGCGGTGGCGATGGGGTTGGTGGACTCGGCGCACGATAGCG
This sequence comes from Flaveria linearis, assembly GCA_024085815.1. NCBI lineage: Eukaryota > Viridiplantae > Streptophyta > Magnoliopsida > Asterales > Asteraceae > Flaveria > Flaveria linearis. The sequence continues at coordinate 100,656,408 of CM044004.1, forward strand.
CGGGGGAAGCGGTGGAGGCTGCTGTGCGCCTGGGGGAGGAGTTGAGTAAACGGAGGTGGGATGGTGAGGTGTATGCTGAGATACGGAAGGCGTTGTATCCGGAGGTCGTTGGGGTGTTGGGATTAACGACGAGGCCAGTTGTAAAAGCTCGGATTTAGAAGGGTGGAATTGGTATTTTTGTATTCTGTGAGGGTGGATTTGAAGTTGGAGGAAATTGATTTTGTTTTTTGTGTGGTGTTTTAATGATCTAAGGGGGTGTTTGGCTCTCCTTTTTAAAAGTCCTTTTTAGTTTTTTTAGGAGAAAAATGACCAAAATGCCTCTCAATAAGTTAAAAATTTTAGCTTATTGATTTATTTAAGGGATATTTTTGTCTTTTTACCCCTTAAATAAATTAAAAGGAGAAAATAAAAGCACTCCCAAACACCACCTAAATTGAAATAATAATCTTGAATAATAGGTTAGAGAACTAAAAGGACGAAAGTAACGTTGGTGGTGGATATTCGGAGATGTGTAATTGTATGGTAACTATTATTAAACTATTATTAAGATCTTGTGTAGCGGGAACGTAAAACAATGAAAAAATCGAATTTTTACATCATTAATAACATTTAGAACTTTATATAGAGAAAAACTTCACAAACTTATATGTTATGACGGGGCCGTTGATAATACTTGGAAGTTTATATCAAAAGTAGAAAAGCTAAAAATGTTCACGTCCGTATGTCCGATACAATAAATGTGTCGTAATCACAAAAAAGTGTAACAATTAAATATTAACATTTGGACATTTAAAAACACTTCATATTCTAAAAGTTGTGAGAATAAAAAAGGAATCTGTAAAGAAGTAGATATGTTAAATTGGTTTTGATGGCTTGTATCTTTATGTTTTGATGACTTGTACATTTTTGAGTCATCACACCATACTAAATGAAATTTAATCAAAACATAGACATAAACATATAAGCATGTGGTAACGACATATTATAAATATAAGCATGTGATAATGACCATATTATAAATTTTACAAAACATTAAGTTCTAGTATTTATAAGAGAAAAAGCCCATAAAGTTATAATATGCCAAAATAACAAATACAGATGTAAGGAAGGGATTTCTTAAAAACGATGTTATAAATGAAAACCATAAAAATCAATGGTTACATATATCTAAGTACGTGTTACAAAGTATACACTGTAACCATCCGTATTTTTCATATTAACTTCTGTTAATGTTTATTAATAATACAATCACGAAGATTCAATTATAAAGTTTTTGATAATTAATAATATAATAATATAATAATAAATAATAATACTAATAATAAACATTAATAAAATATGATTATAATGTTAATATAGGAATAATAACAATAAATTTATAACAAAAATAATAATAACTAAATAATAGTAATAATAATAACGTTGTTATTAATAATAATGATTTGTAAAAAATATTAAACTTAAAAAGTTTAAACTTGGATTTGATAAGTCAAGGGGGCCTTAATGTTATTTTAAAAACTTTAAATGGAAGTTCTCTCACGAAATAATAACCACCCAATACTTCAGGGACCATTCTTGTAACTTGAACAACCCAACCCCACCTCCCTTTCTTCCCCACTTTTCTACCCGATTTCCTTCCTTCTCTCTTCGGCCGAAAGTCCTCCATTATCGAGCACTAAACCGCAACAATAATGCAATTAACTTGACATAAACAACCATCTAATTGATCTTAATCATTTGCAACTCTCAATTTCACCCAAAACGAACTCAATTATAGAATTCCTCATCATCCGACGTCGCGAGCCACACCACACCCGAACACCTATCTCTGAGTTTTCTAACTTACAATTGGAAGATGGCTTATCAGCAGTGAATCAATTCGAAGCTTTCTATACAACCAGTTCAAGTATTATCAATGTTTGCAACCTGAATCAGTCCTCACATAACCGCGACATACCTTGACCATGCCTAACCGTTTCTTCAATCGAATAAGGTAATTAAGAACACCATTAAGCTCGGTTTTACCTGGGGAAACAAAGCCCTAACTTTAATGTCATTAACAAACTCGAATTCATGTTCAATTTGATCGATTTCAGTTTTGGTTTATGAGTTTTGGGGAATTGGGGTTTTCTTCGTTGGAATGCTAAAATCTATGAAAACCGTGAGAAACCGCGGCTGTATGCCTTGGTTCACCGGTCCACACTTCACATTACATCCAAGAGGTCCCGGGTTCGAACCCGGGCACCCTCTTAATATTTTTTAGGCTTTTTAAGCCTTAATTTAAATAGGAAAAATTTCTAAAACTTATAAAATGTTTCTACAAACATTAAATATTTTTAAAACCATCTAATTATTTTTCTGAAATTTATTATTTTTCTGAAATTTATCTTAACATTTTATTTATTCATTTTATTATTTGTTTTAAATAAATAATATAATTAGTTCATTTTCTTATAAAATAGATTTTAAATATTGTTTAACTTATTAAATCATTATAACAAGTATAAATTATTGTTAAAACGTGCTTATTTTATTACCTATGAGACTTTATTATTATAAATGTTATTTTTATTTCGCATCTTTATATAAAATACAAATATATTGTTACCAAGAAAATATAATTGATATCCATTTGTTAAATATAACTTACAAAACCCCAAAAATCCTAAAACCCTAGTACTCGTTGATTCGTTAAACACTTAAACTTATATAATTAAACTTTAATCTTGTAATATATATGCATAACTAGGTGCCTTGTGACGGTTTACTTTGGAATGACGATTATCATTATACTCATTAATCATCAAATATATACTTATCTGTCAAGTGAGTATTTCCATACCCCTTTTTCTTATTTTCACACTTTGGGGTGAAACATGTTAACTTATATCATTGCACTGTAAACTTATTCGAGACTTGTAAACTTTATGGTAATTTACTTGTGTGTTGTGATTAGTTGAACTTTTATGGTTACCATGTTATGGCGTTATATGTACAATCATTAACTATTGCTAACCTGGCGATGTCATAGATCTATGGGCCTGACAAGCCTGCTTGGTTGATCCAAGTACACTTAGCTAATCGTATATACTTTTAACGTTTGACACTTGTAAAACTTTGTCAAGGTTTGATTGTTGCATTGTTCATAACATCTCCAATCACTTTAATCACTAACTTATAACTTGAATTGCCTTCTTTTATATATTCTATGTATTGAAAAATATGGAATGCTCACCAACATTTTTATGTTGACCTTTTATTTTTAACATGTTTCAGAAAAAACCCAAGTATGCGTTCTGCTCTTTGAAGCTTATCACACTTAGGATTGGACTTAGAGAAATAAACGAATGATCTGGTTACTTTTATTTTGTATACATGATGTATCTTTGTTTGAGTCTTTTACTTGTAATGTTACAATTGAATTTTGTTTTAATATATTGGAATTAATAATAGCGTTATGTGGTTGTGAACAATCGTAACTCTCACACTTCGACGTTTCCGCCGTCTAGGTTGGGGTGTGACAACAACTAAAAGTTACGTATATGTAGTAGTTATGTATATGTAAGTACGCGTTACCAAGTGCACATTAAGAGTTACGTACATGTACATCATACATGTTACGTATAAGTAAGTCGTTTTGTAATCATCAACGTTACTTGAGTTTATATTAAAAAATATATAATGACCTCAATAAATAAGGTTGAATTTACTCAAAAGTACTTTAAACAATTAAAAAGTTAATCAGTTATAAGTTATGTGATTGAGTAATGGTGGTTTTCATGATTTTCAATTATAAATATGGTTTTCATTTGAACATTCTCCTACATATGTATAGGTTTAACGTGTATATAAATAAATAAACTTTGAGGGGTTAAAAGAAACTTGCTAGATGACATCATGGAAAAAAAAGAAGATATGCATTGGAGATTGTAAAACATGCATAAATGATGTTCACTTTGGTTTTTAAGTGTGGTAAAATAATAAAGTTTTGAAGTGTGGTAAAATAATAAATATGTTTAAAGCGTACATTTAATTAAACTTGAGGGGCTAAAAACAATTTTTTTGCTAGATGACAAAAAAAGTTATGCATTAAAAACTTGTAAAACATGTATAAATGATATTCATTTTGGTTTTTAAAGTTTATAATGTACATTTAGTAAACTTGCGGGTTAAAAACATAACTTTTGCTAGAGAATAAGAAAACATGAATAAAAAACTTGTAAAACATGCATAGTATATTAGTACATGCATAGCTTATGTTCAGTTTGGTTTTTTAAAGGTATATATAATTTCAAAACCGAATATTATCTGTTACAAAATCGTAATCAATGATTTCAAACCGGACCGGACCGGCCGGTCCGACCGGTTCGACCGGGAACCGGTGCCGGAGCCGGTTCGGTTCGGTGCTTTTGGACCGTTTTCCGGTAACCGGCCGGTTCGCGCGGTCGACCGGTCCGACCGGAACCGGCGAACCGGGTTGAACCGGTTTTTGGTTTTTTTTTTTTTAATTTTAATAGAAAAATATTATTGGATATGGATTAAGAAACACCGGTTCGTTAATTTGGACTATATTTACTTTAATGGTATGTATTTTGGATGTTGTTTTGAATTAAGGAACACCGTTTAAACATGATATATTGTTTAAAATTGTTAATTTTGGTATGTATATGATATATTGTGTTAATTTGGACTATGTTTACTTGAATGATATGTGTTTGTAGTTTTATAAATATTTAGAATTTTTTTATATTTTTTTAAATATTTATGACGTCATCCGGTTCGTAATCCGTCCGACCGGTCCGACCAGTGAACCTCTAGGCCGTCCGGTTCGCTTTCCGGTCCGGTTTTGAAAACATTGATCGTAATGACCTTGCGTTGTGATTAGTGCTTAAAATCATTAAAAAAATTAACATCGTAGTAGTGATAAGACACTATAATTTGAAAACAAAGATAAGGTCCAACTCACATCATGCCATTAAGGTTTTGGCAACAATCAAACCCATGAAGTTGGTAATGACTCATCAAAGTGTGGTTTTGGTTCCTTAGTCATATGAATACGTGTTTCATAAATTGTTGGGTTAAAAAGGCCGAGTAGGATGCTTTAGTTGTATATATTTTTTTTGTTTTCTGTTGCCCTGTGTTTGTCTGTAGGTTATAAAAAGATACTCACTATTAAGCATACTTTAATAACTAACAATTTTAATAGAAAGCGATAAATGAAGATAAAGCTACTCACTATTAAGCATACTTTATGGAAGAGATTTAGGCTATAAAACATAGCACAATAGAAGCCACTACTAAAAACATAACCCTCTATGTAGGCTACGAAATGAACGTTGCAAAATATTCATGAATTGTTCGGCGGATAGTTCTTTTATGTAACTATGTTCGAAAACGTACAAAAAGTTTTGTTTGTCTTTATAAATGAAGGAACACTAACAACTGTTTTGTTTGTTCATTATGTTCGTGAACGTTCATTTATGTTCGTTTATTTATATTCGTTTGCTTACATTTGTTCGTTTATGTATTGAAACAATATTATATGTACATATTTATTATGGTTTTTTGGATGAGTTATTATGGATGATTTCTTGATGAATTATTATGGATTTTTTGATAAAGTCATATTTTTGGATGAATCGTATATTTGAATCATTAATTTACATGTCTTTTTAGATAAACTATAATATGTTAGACTTGCGTGTTTTGTGTTCATTGATGTTTATTTGTGTTCATTTATGTTCGTTAATTATGTTCGTTTGTGTTCGTTTACGTGTATAAACTGTTCGTTTAACTTTTTAACGAACGAACATGAACAAACATGAACATTTTTATTTCCTTAATGAACAAACATAAACAAAAATTTATGTTCGATTCTATGTTTGTGTTTGTGTCTGTGTCTGTGTTTGGTTAAAGTTAAATAAACAAACACGAACATGCCAATCTGCATGAATCAATTACATTTGATGCAAGTTATGAACACAATTAATTACATGATTAACAAACGATCTTTGAAATGGGATTTTATCGTCCTTAACTACCAAGAAGAGTAAAAAGCAGCAAACTAGAAACGTGCATGATTTATAAAAGAATGAAAAACTTAATGAATATAAAAGACTGATTGTTGGAAGTTTTCTTTAATCTCAAGGGCTTATATACCATATCAACAACAACAAAAAATATGTAATTTAATTTCAATCAGTTTTATTTTTATATGAAGATTCATCTTTTCTCATAATAACTATAACCTTATCCACCCTTCTTTTTTCAAGGCGTTTGGGTTAGTTTTCAATGGCTGAGAGCATGAGACACCACTGTTGAGTAAATGCTCGAAATCACAGCATCATTATTAGGGAGCGTTTAGTATGCAGGAATTCAATGGAATTCAATGGATTTGGAATCTGAATTTCATTGGTCATTGTGTTTGGTTGGTAGAAATTCGTTAGAATTGGAATTTGAATTCCATTCTTAACGTGTTTGGTTGAGAAAGGAATTGGAATTGAAAGTGGAATTAATTCCCTCAAATTCCTTCAAATAAAGGATTTCAAAATCTTTCCAAATATTGAATGATTTCAAATTCCATCGACTCTTGCCTCCACCACTAACCGCCGCCTACCACCCCGCTCATCGCCGACCGACACTACCGACGACCCCGACCACCGACCGCCGACCCCGACCGCCGCCGTCCGTCACCGACCGCCGACTCCGACCGCCGCCGACCCCGATTGCCGCCGCCGCCGCCCGCCGATCGACACCGACGCCGACCACCGCCACCCCTAATCGTCGACCGTCACCGACAGTCATTGTCGAACCGTGTCTCGACGATGGGCGTTATCGGTCGGTGGCGGTCGATCGACGGCGGTGACGGCGGTCGGTTTTCGGCAACGGGCGCGGTTGGTGGTCGAGGTTGTTTTTAATTACATATGTTTTTACATAGGAAGTTGCATATGATAAAGTGTTCAAGTTTGAGGTTTTAATTTTTAGCAAATAATGCAACTACATTCTAAATTAAGAAAAGGAAGCTCGATACTCTAAATCAATTTTTATGAAAAAAAATTATCTTAATTTCATTTGATTTTTTATGGCTTATGGTGTTTATTCGTGTGATGAGATTGTTATATTTAATTTACTATATTTATGGTTGATATTTTATTATTCGTGTTTTTGTTATTATTTAGTTGAGATTTATAAGACTCATTACATGTATAGGCCACACCGATACGACAAGTAAGAAAACCATCATATTATTAGTAGATTGATAAACTAATTGGAACGGGTATCGCATTGTAAGTTGTTATTGCCGTCGCATCGCGCGGGTTTCTTACTTGCGTCTATATATAATTATATTGATAAATGATAAATTGATAATTCTTAAGTATTCCTACAATGCGAGCCTGCCTCATCTTAAGAAATTATTCCTTACGCATACATCCAAAACTGCACATATTTTCATTTTTAACTTCGATTAATGGCTTATAAACCCTATCATCAGTGCAATCTATCCAATAAGCGACACCATATCGGAATTCCGCCGGCGATATGTGCACTCTAGAAAAGCGCGGGAACGTCTTCTTCCTAAAATTGACTGGCGCCGGCGCCGGCGACGACGAACACCGTCTGAGTCCGACAGTCATCGCCTCCATCCGATCATCTCTCGCCGAGGTCAAATCTCAGTCAACGCGCGGCTCCGCCCTCATCACCGTCGCCGAAGGTAAGTTCTTCTCGAACGGATTGGATCTACCGTGGGCGAGATCCGCCTCCGGTGGATCTAATTCCGAAGCCGTTAATCTATTACATCAGATGGTGATACTGTTTAAGGAAGTAATCGCTGATCTAATCTCGCTTCCGATGCCGACGATCGCCGCCGTGACCGGCCACGCCGCGGCGGCCGGATTTCTGTTAGCGATTAGCCACGATTACGTTTTAATGCGTCGAGATCGGGGCGTTTTGTACATGAGTGAGGTGGATATGGGGATGACGTTGCCGGAGTACTTCACGGCGGTGCTGAGGTGTAAGGCGGCGACGGCGGTGGCGCTGCGGGATGTGCTGTTGCGTGGGGTGAAGGTTAGGGCGGATGAGGCGGTGGCGATGGGGTTGGTGGACTCGGCTCACGATAGCGCGGGGAAGCGGTTGAGGCTGCTGTGCGCCTAGGGGAGGAGTTGAGTAAACGGAGGTGGGATGGTGAGGTGTATGCTGAGATACGGAAGGCGTTGTATCCGGAAGTGGTTGGGGTGTTGGGGTTAACGACGAGGCCAGTTGTAAAAGCTCGGATTTAGAAGGGGTGGAATTGGTATTTTTTGTATTCTGTGAGGGTGGATTTGAAGTTGGGGGAAATTGATTTTGTTTTTGTGTGGTGTTTTAATGATGTAAATTGAAATATAATAATCTTGAATAATAGGTTAGAGAACTAAAAGGACGAAAGTAACGTTGGTGGTGGATATTCGGAGATGTGTAATTGTATGGTAACTATTATTAAACTATTATTAAGATCCTGTGTAACCGGTGTAGCCGGAACGTAAAACAATGAAAAAATTGAATTTTTACATTATTAATAACATTTAGAACTTTATATAGAGAAAAACTTCACAAACTTATATGTTATGACGGGGCCATTGATAATACTTGAAAGTTTATATCAAAAGTAGAAAAGCTAAAAATGTTCACGTCCGTATGTCCGATACAATAAATGTGTCGTAATCACAAAAAAACGTAACAATTAAAATATTAACATTTGGACATTTAAAAACACTTCATATTCTAAAAGTTGTGAGAATAAAAAAGGAATCTGTAAAGAAGTAGATATGTTAAATTGGTTTTGATGGCTTGTATCTTTATGTTTTGACGACTTGTACATTTTGAGTCATCACACCATATTAAATGAAATTTAATCAAAACATAGACATATATATATAAGCACGTGGTAACGACATATTATAAATATAAGCATGTGATAATGACATTATAAATTTTACAAAAACATTAAGTTCTAGTATTTATAAGAGAAAAAGCCCATAAAGTTATAATATGCCAAAATAACAATACAGATGTAAGGAAGAGATTCCTTAAAAACGACGTTATAAATGAAAACCATAAAAATCAATGGTTACATATATTTAAGTACGTGTTACAAAGTATAACTGTAACCATCCGTATTTTTCATATTAACTTCTGTTAATGTTTATTAATAATACAATCATGAAGATTCAATTATAAAGTTTTTGATAATTAATAATAATAATAATACTAATAATAATAATAATACTAATAATAAACAATAATAAAATAATGATTATAATGTTAATAATAGGAATAATAACAATAAATTTATAACAAAAATAATAATAACTAAGAATAATAGTAATAATGATAACATTGTTATTAATAATAATGATTTGTAAAAAATATTAAACTTAAAAAAGTTTAAACTTGGATTTGATAAGTCAAGGGGCCTTAATGTCATTTTAAAAACTTTAAATGGAAGTTCTCTCACAAAATAATAACCACCAAATACTTCAGGGACCATTCGTGTAACTTGAAAAACCCAACCCCACCTCCCTTTCTTCCCCACTTTTCTACCCGATTTCCTTCCTTCTTCTTCGGCCGAAAGTCCTCCATTATCGAGCACTAAACCGCAACAATAATGCAATTAACTTGACATAAACAACCATCTAATTGATCTTAATCATTTGCAACTCTCAATTTCACCCAAAACGAACTCAATTATAGAATTCCATCATCATCCGACGTCGCAAGCCACACCACACCCGAACACCTATCTCTGAGTTTTCTAACTTACAATTGGAAGATGGCTTATCAGCAGTGAATCAATTCGAAGCTTTCTATACAACCAATTCAAGTATTATCAATGTTTGCAACCTGAATCAGTCCTCACATAGCCGCGACATACCTTGACCATGCCTAACCGTTTCTTCAATCGAATAAGGTAATTAAGAATATTCCCTCGTTTTTACCTGGGGAAACAAAGCCCTAACTTTAATGTCATTGACAAACTCGAATTCATGTTCAATTTGATCGATTTCAGTTTTGGTTTATGAGTTTTGGGAATTGGGGTTTTTTCTTCGTTGGAATGCTTAAAATCTATGAAACCCGTGAGAAACCGCGGCTGTATGCCTTGGTTCACCGGTCCACACTTCACATTACATCCAAGAGGTCCCGGGTTCGAACCCGGGCACCCTCTTAATATTTTTTTAGGCGTTTTAAGCCTTAATTTAAATAGGAAAAATTTCTAAAAAATATAAAAATGTTTCTACAAACATTAAATATTTTTAAAACCATCTAATTATTTTTCTGAAATTTATCTTAACATTTTATTTATTCATTTTATTATTTGTTTTAAATAAATAATATAATTAGTTTATTTTCTTATAAAATAGATTTTAAATATTGTTTAACTTATTAAATCATTATAACACGTATAAATTATTGTTAAAACGTGCTTATTTTATTTAGCTATGAGACTTTATTATTATAAATGTTATTTTTATTTTGCATCTTTATATAAAATACAAATATATTGTTACCAAGAAAATATAATTGATATCCATTTGTTAAATATAACTTACAAAACCCCAAAAATCCTAAAACCCTAGTACTCGTTGATTCGTTAAACACTTAAACTTATATAATTAAACTTTAATCTTGTAAATATATATGTATAACTAGGTTCCTTGTGACGGTTTATTTGGAACGACGATTATCATTATATTCATTAATCATCAAATATATACTTATCTGTCAAGTGAGTATTTCCATACCCCTTTTTCTTATTTTCACACTTTGGGGTGAAACATGTTAACTTATATCATTGCACTGTAAACTTATTCGAGACTTGTAAACTTTATGGTAATTTACTTGTGTGTTTTGGTTAGTTGAACTTTTGTGGTTACCATGTTATGGCGTTATATGTACAATCATTAACTATTGCTAGCCTGGCGACGTCATAGATCTATGGGCCTGACAAGCTGCTTGGTTGATCCAAGTACACTTAGCTAATCGTATATACTTTTAACGTTTGACACTTGTAAAACTTTGTCAAGGTTTGATTGTTGCATTGTTCATAACATCCCTAATCACTTTAAACACTAACTTATGACTTGAATTGCCATCTTTTATATATTCTATGTATTGAAAAATATGGAATGCTCACCAATATTTTTATATTGACCTTTTATTTTTAACATGTTTCAGGAAAAACCCAAGTATGCGTTCTGCTCTTTGAAGCTTATCACACTTAGGATTGGACTCAGAGAAATAAACGAATGATCTGGTTACTTTTATTTTTGTATACATGATGTATCTTTGTTTGAGTCTTTTACTTGTAATGTTACAATTGAATCTTGTTTAATATATTTGGAATTAATAATATCGTTATGTGGTTGTGAACAATCGTAACTCTCACACCTCGACGTTTCCGCCGTCTAGCTTGGGGTGTGACAACAACTAAAAGTTACGTATATGTAGTAGTTATGTATATGTAAGTACGCGTTACCAAGTGCACAATTAAGAGTTACGTACATGTACATCATACATGTTACGTGTATGTAAGTCGTTTTGTAATCATCAACGTTACTTGGAGTTTATATTAAAAAATATATAATGACCTCAATAAATAAGGTTGAATTTTACTCAAAAGTACTTTAAACAATTAAAAGTTAAATCAGTTATAAGTTATGTGATTGAGTAATGATGGTTTTTACGATTTTCAATTATAATATGGTTTTCATTTAAACATTCTCCTACATATGTATAGGTTTAACGTGTATACAAATAAATAAACTTGAGGGGTTAAAAGAAACTTGCTAGATGACATCATGGAAAAAAGAAGATATGCATTGGAGATTTGTAAAACATGCATAAATGATGTTCACTTTGGTTTTAAGTGTGGTAAAATAATAAATATGTTTAAAGCGTACATTTAATTAAACTTGAGGGGCTAAAAACAATTTTTTTGCTAGATGACAAAAAAAGTTATGCATTAAAAACTTGTAAAACATGTATAAATGATATTCATTTTGGATTTTAAAGTTTATAATGTACATTTAGTAAACTTGCGGGTTAAAAACATAACTTTTGCTAGAGAATAAGAAAACATGAATAAAAAACTTGTAAAAACATGCATAGTATATTAGTACATGCATAGCTTATGTTCAGTTTGGTTTTTTAAAGGTATATATAATTTCAAAACCGAATATTATCTGTTACAAAATCGTAATGACCTTGCGTTGTGATTAGTGCTTAAAATCATTAAAAAAATTAACATCGTAGTAGTGATAAGACACTATAATTTGAAAACAAAGATAAGGTCCAACTCACATCATGCCATTAAGGTTTTGGCAACAATCAAACCCATGAAGTTGGTAATGACTCATCAAAGTGTGGTTTTGGTTCCTTAGTCATATGAATACGTGTTTAATAAATTGTTGGGTTAAAAAGGCCGAGTAGGATGCTTTAGTTGTATATATTTTTTTTGTTTTCTGTTGCCGTGTTTGTCTGTAGGTTATAAAAAGATACTCACTATTAAGCATACTTTAATAACTAACAATTTTAATAGAAAGCGATAAATGAAGATAAAGCTACTCACTATTAAGCATATTTTGTGGAAGAGATTTAGGCTATAAAACATAGCACAATAGAAGCCACTACTAAAAACATAACCTCTATGTAGGCTACGAAATGAACGTTGCAAAATTATTCATGAATTGTTCGGCGGATAGTTCTTTTATGTAACTATGTTCGAAAACGTACAAAAAGTTTGTTTGTCTTTATAAATGAAGGAACACTAACAACTGTTTTGTTTGTTCATTATGTTCGTGAACGTTCATTTATGTTCGTTTATTTATATTCGTTTGCTTACATTTGTTCGTTTATGTATTGAAACAATATTATATGTACATATTTATTATGGTTTTTTGGATGAGTTATTATGGATGATTTCTTGATGAATTATTATGGATTTTTTGATAAAGTCATATTTTTGGATGAATCATGTATATTTGAATCATTAATTTACATGTCTTTTTAGATAAACTATAATATGTTAGACTTGCGTGTTTTGTGTTCATTGATGTTTATTTGTGTTCATTTATGTTCGTCAATTATGTTCGTTTGTGTTCGTTTACGTGTATAAACTGTTCGTTTAACTTTTTAACGAACGAACATGAACAAACACGAACATTTTTATTTCCTTAATGAACAAACATGAACAAAAATTTATGTTCGATTATATGTTTGTGTTTGTGTCTGTGTTTGTGTTTGGTTAAAGTTAAATAAACAAACACAAACATGCCAATCTACATGAATCAATTAACATCACTAGTACAAAACTAATTTATTGGGGCGGTGATTATGGTTTTCTAAGGCGTTTCTGAACCGCCCTAGAAAATATCGCTTCAAAAGACGAGCACTTTTTTGGGGGCGGTCCTAAAAATCGCCCTTAAAAAATTCAATTTAAAATAAAAATAATAAAACTGGCTTCATAGAACGCTTCAAAAATTGTTACTGTTCCGGTCCCCTTCACCGTCTCCTCCTAACGGCGATGATCGGGGCAATCAATAGTTCGCCTCTTTTCTTCTACTTCCCGTCAACATGGGTTCCAACCTCATTTGCTTAAAATCCATACAACGATTCCAAAACAAGTTTGATTTCAATCTATAAAAGAATTAAGATGCACCACAAACATCAAATTGATCAAAACTACAATAAAATTGAAAGACGTGTGTTGAAAACTGTTTCAAATTGAACACAAGAATTGAGATGGAAGAAATTCAATTCACTAAAACTTCAGTCAAATTGATGATTAAGATGATTACAAACGAAAAGGAAGAAGATCCCTTTTAAACCCATTACAGCCGTTAACAACAATTAACAAACTTCTAAACTATCACTAAACACCCTGAACTTTAATTATTAACAAAACACCCTTGAACTAACTTTTATACAATAGCTCCATTTGACTAACTATAGTTGACTTCACAATCACATAAGAATCAACAATCTCCACCTTGAAGTCAACTCTAGCATTCCATTAGCCAATTCCCAAAGCATCAAGACAGAAATAAAACTTTGATCCAGGCAATGGTTTGGTAAAAACATCAGCTGGGTTATGATCAGTATCAATCTTCTCAACATCAACATCCTTAGAACTCACAACATCCCTTATAAAATGATATTTGACTCTAATATGCTTAGTTCTCTCATGAAATAGACTATTCCGAGATAACAACACTGCACCTTGATTATCACAAAATACAACTGCACTTGAATGAACTCCCAAATCAATCACAAACCTTTTCAACCACAGAGCTTCTTTGACCGCATCAGTAAGAGCCATATACTCTGATTCAGTTGTTGACAATGCAATTACTGATTGCAATCTAGCCTTCCAGCTGACCAAATTATCTAAGAACTTAAAAGCATATCCAGTGATTGATCTGCCACGATCTAAATCCTTAGCATAATCTGAGTCAACAAACCCAACCAACTTCTGAGCAGCATTAGCATTGACACCACATAATAAACCAAATTCTCTAGTACTATTAAGATACCTTAATAGCCATTTAACAGCTAACCAATGCTCTTTACCAGGATTAGCAAGAAATCTACTTACTACACTAACCCATATCTAATATCAGGCCTGCTACACACCATGAGGTACATTAGGCTACCAACTGCATTTGCATATGGAACATTTCTCATATAACACATTCTTCTTCTGTTTGTGGACTATCATTATTTGAGAGATTAAAATGGTGAGCCAGTGGAGTACTAACTGGTTTACTATTGTCCATAGTAAAATTTCTCAACACCTTCATCAGATAAGCACTCTGAGACACTTTCAACTGCTTGCAACTTCTGTTTCTAACAATTTCCATCCCAATAATCTTCCTGGCCTCACCAAGTTGCTTCATATCAAACTCATTCATAAGCAACTCCTTTGTTACTTCAATTTGAGACTTGTCTTTTCAGGCTATAAGCATATCATCCACATAGAGTAACAAGAAAACATTAGAGTGACCAACTGCTTCCTTTACATAGACACAGCTGTCATACAAGCTTCTTCTGTAAAACCTCTGAAATCTCCTAGAAATCAATAACACACGATCTCAATCACGTGAATGCGGAATGTAAACATGATTGGATAGAAGAGAAGATTGAATTGAACACGAAATGCTTCTTTGATTGAATCAAACAACCTATGAAAGGTCTTGTGCGATTCGCACAGTACAGAATGATAAATGAACTGAAAAGCTTAAATTACAAAACGAAAACAAGCTATTTATACTAAACATCAAGTTCTCGCGCGACACGCTTTTCGCGTGGAACAAGCTTTCGCGCGGCAACAATCTCTCGCGTGGATACCTTCTTCGCGTGAGATCTGCTTCTCGCGTGACAGATGCTTTCGCACATGCAGTTTGTTTTCGCGTGACATCTTCGTCTCGCGTGGTGTTCTTATCGCACAAGTTGTTTTGCCGAGCCTTGATTAGTCTTCTACAATCTCCCCCTAGGCTCGGTGAAACATGATCAATCAAAAATCAACGTTTGCTTTCTAGTACGTTCCTGCATATGCATACCATTTATTCCTAAGGATTCGGTCAGTCATCCACACATACTGGCAAGATAGAAAATAAACGGACTCATCAGCTGTAATAGGGCAGTGTAAAAGCTTGAGTAAGTCGTCTTTGCCAAACTTCATCAAGTCTGCTGGATCAATGATTTGAAATGACTTGTCAGTACATCTGATCACAGCGTGACCGGAATCCTTCTCACATCTCCATGAGAGTAATTGCTTTAAAGAGTTGGGAGGAACTGGAGCATGCACGGGGACTTTCCTGATAAATTTAGGATGTTGATAGACTCGTATTTTCATTGGAGCTTTAGTCTTTTCATCAATTCTTGTTGAGTCATCAATTACCTTTGATTTGGCAGTCTTAAAATCCTTGAAGTTTGTGCGCATCTCCCTTCGTATCATAGATCTCATCAGTTCAGCTTCACTGTAATTGCTTTCATTAAAGAATGGAGCTTTGCCCATGGAGTAGAGATCAGCAGCACGTAGAGTATGGAAGTCTTGTGTGCTTTTCAGATAATCAATTTCTCCATTCTTTCTTTTTATTACATACAGCCTTTTCTCGCCATCATAACCCCAGCTAATGACATGAGACATTTCACCATACTTCTGCTTAGGCTTAGAAATGAATAGAAAATGAGCTTCAGTAGGTGGTGGTGGTGCTTTGAACATCAATCCTCCTCTAGTGAATAAAGCAATCTGACCAGTAGAATCTTTCTTTGTAGCAACAGTAGGAGTTTCACCACTCACAGTCTCAGTAGGATTTCTCCTTCTTCAAGATTAATGTCTTTAAATAACTCTTGAAGGTTGTTCCCAAAATGTCAGTATATTCATTCTGATCATCCAAATCATCAAACACATCAAGTTCTTCTTCAACAGCTCCTGATGAAGATTGTTGAAAAGAATACAATTCCTTTTCATACACACTCTCAGTGGCAGGGTCAAGTGGATCATATCCTTCGGATCACTAACACTTGGTCGATCGACATTATCAGTGTTAGTATCTCCAGTTGGACTCGAAGAGAAATCTGTAGCATTACCTCCATCATTATTATCACCATCATTTCCACCATCATCTCCTCCATCATCATTATCACCATCATTTCCACCATTATCTCCACCATCATCATCATCATTTTTATCATCATCTTCATCGTCATCCTATCATCATCAGAATCAGCATATCAACCAACTCTTCATCCTCCTTTTCATCAACAATAGGCAAAGTGAACATGTGCTCTGGTTCAACGAAAGCTGTAGATGTGTAAGCTTCGGTGATAGGTACTTCAGATGAAATAGGAACATCCTCAGTAGTGCTAACACTTGGCTGTTCAGTAGAGGTATGAGCTTCGTTGACCACTTCCTTTCTGGAACATTCTCAGTAGAAGGTGGGCTAGGAGAGCGTCTACTAGATTCACCAATCACAGTTGTAGACCTTATGATTGGTGGCTGATGAAAATAAGTCTGTGAAATGAATTCTCTGAGCTCATTCAGTTGTCTTTCCAGCCCTGAAGAATAATCAAACATGTTCTTCATCTGTTGTTCTAGAGAAGCTATTCTTGTATCTTTGATTGCAGAATCCAGATGAATCATGGTAATCTGACTCGACTTTTCTTCATTTTCTTTCTTCAGCTTAGCAATCATCTTTACATTTTCAAAACTCTCATTCTCCAAGTTTTTAACTCTTTCTTCTAGAGTTATAGAATGAGGAGTGCTGGATGATTCCTCTCTCCTTTGAAACTCTGGAGGAGTATTCAAAAATGAATCAACATCAAATTCTAAGTTTTCTTGCCTTGGAGGTGTAGAAAAGCCAGATTCAGAAATATTGGCTGCTCCAGAAACAGGAACTATTTCTGTCTCAGGAGCAAAAGAAGTCACATTGGTTGTCTGATCTTGCTCAGTCTCAGTGACAACCACATGTGTTCGTGGTCTCCTGGGTATAATACCACGACCTCTCTTTCTTGTTGGAAATCTCTCCTTATAGCCATACGTTTTCTCCTTGAAGACGTACTAGGAGACTCCTCATGAACATAGTCAGTATCCCTGTCTTCATCATTTGGTCTTGAAGATGTTGGAGTTGTAGGAGCTTGATTTGTTTGAAGAACATAAGGAACATTACCAATTTGGTCACTATCAGTCTCAGAACTAGAAGCCGAGTGCACAACTCCTTCCATTCTTCCTTCATGTACAGGCTCATCTTCAAACAATTTCTCAATCTCTTCGTCCAAATTATCTCTAGCAGTAGAAGTAGAAGCACCAGTCTGAGCTTCATCTGTGTTTTCTTCTCCTTCCACATTCCCTGTACTATCATCTATCTCAGAAAAACGACCAATCTTAGCAAAGCTTTCTCCTGAGCACTTGTTTCCACGTGCTCCAGTGAGATGAGTAAAGATGTCTTTCTTGATGACCTGAACAACATACTTTGAAGACTTCAAAGTGGCAAACTCTGGATAAGCGTCATTGATGACAAGTTGCACGAATCTCGGGTACATAATAAACTTTCTCCCTAGATTAGCTGTAACGTTCTTCTACATCTCTTGAAATATAACACCAGAAATACTGAATGGAATATCATCCACCAGAGAAACCAATAAAGATCCAAACACAGCACTTAGACTATCCATGCCAGCCTTCAAATTACTCAGACAGTGAATTACCACATGAAATAAATATTTCCAGTAAGGTGGTAACCACTTCTTTTCCAAACTTGGATATCTATATTCGTATCCCATCCGAGATAGACAATCCATAACTACATCATCATCCAGTCTTGTTGGTGCTCCCTCTTGGTCATTAAACAGAAGAACTCTGTTTAGTATGGCTTGAGAAACTGTCACCCTTTTATCTTTTACAGTGGCTGTGATAATTTGATTTCCAGCTTGGTCCTTTTCTAGAGCAGCAGTGCTCCAGAAAGAATCTATCAACTCAGAATAGATGGCTGGATTAGCAGAAATAGCATAAACAATCCTTGAGTTCTTCAGCCCCTCAATCATAGAATTGAACAGCTCTTTTCCTTCAGGAACCTCATCTAAGTAAGCTATACAGTTGTGACTAGCTTTGAAAATCATATTAGCCATCTGCATTGTAAAACAAACTCAAGATCAGAACACTTTTAATATAACTTAATTATGCATTTAGAAGTTTAGCACTTAGAACATTTTAACTTTTGAAGTTTCACACTTAGACAATTTTATCACTTTTATCATTTCAAAGCTTAGTAATATGTGAATACATATACTACACTTAAAGTTTTAGCAACAAAAGATTTATTATTCGAAAATTAATTGTAAGTGATAAGTCCATTTGAGACAACACCATCAACACTTAGAAAAATTTCAAGATTTTTGTCATGCGAAAACCCATATCTTGTGAAAAATTCATTCTGCGTGAAATGTATACTTCAAGTGAAAACTTCAAATTTTAAGACTCACGCGAAATCTAGTATCACTTTTGAATTCAAGCGAAACCTAGTTTCACACGAAACACCGAATGTCAAGCGAATTCAAGGCTTAAGCGAAAACCATGTTCACGCGAAAACCCCAATTCGCGTCTGTTCGTTCCCTTTGTGCGATTCGCACAACGCACATATCTAATTAACAGATCAAAACTTGTTTTTAATCCATGAAATACAATCCATTGCTGTCGCCTAAGACTATTAGTTGATTTCATTAATCAATTTCATCTTTTAAGTCCTTTTATTAAGATTTTATGTCAAAGATGTTAAGTTCCACTTAACATTTCATAGCTATAGTAACCGGATCAAACATGTTATACCTTTGAATCACACTATGAGAGTAGTAGAACGAAATAAGGAACAAAATCACAAGCAGGAGTGAGATGATTTCTGATTTTGAAGTATTGAGTGCAAGCGAAAGGGCTTTTCGGATGATAAGCGAAAAAGGTTTTCGGGTGTGTTGAGCGAAAAGTGATTGTGTCTAGAATACTGTGAAATTTATACCCAAGACAAGTCACGCGAAAATCCCTTTCGCAAGACTTAATTTTTCGCGTGAGTTTTCCCTTTCACGCGAGAGACAATGTTTTTTCAAAATTTTTCTACTTTTAAAGTTTTTCTTATTTGTCCAAAACTTTCAATCCTTTTATTTTCAATGAATTAAGTCAACATAACATGTTATTTACCAAGTGACCAATTAATTTAATGAATCATCAATTTTTCAAAATTTTTCTTGTTATTTATTTGTCCTAAAAACAAAACACTATAAAAATGAAATAAAATCAAACACTTACATACAAATAACAAAAGAATGAAAACAATTAAAGAATCAAGATCGGATTTGCTTGTTTTTGTATAAGAATTTTCATAATGAGATCATATAGTTCTTTGTCAAGTTAAGACTCTGTCCGGCTTTATTTAAAATAACTGGTTAAGTTGATTGTCAATATAAATTGTCCTTTTAAACTTATACTTCAGGTTTTACTCAGAAACATAATGAGTGATATATATCATGTTTTGTGTTTATTTAATATAAGTCAGTGGATCCCACAATCAGAACTTCTGTAAAGTAATTATTATCCTTCAAGACACTATCGAGATTTTCAAGTCACCCCAATTTGACTTAAACCATGCATTGATGATCAGTGATACCATTTATTGTATTCCTAAATATAACTATTTGAGCATAACTAGCCTGAGAAATTTTTCTTAACCCGGAATATTAACAAGTTTAAGGACTTACTGACTGCCATCCGGACTTACGTCTGCCCTCTCAAGATGTTTAGGACTTACAAGCCATCCGGACTTACATGCCCCATCTTTCAATTTTGCCTTCCAAAGTTAAAAACTATTCTCAAAATAGAAAATATATACCATATAGTATGTATGTCTTTTAGACATATTTTTGATTTGTTGTGCTTCTTGGCATCTTATATCCTATATGGCCTTTGTTGGCATCTTTTTGCTCAATTTTTCTTTTTGTGTTTTTCTCTTTTTGTTTCTTTTTGTATTTTATCCTTTATATATATATATATATATAGTTATGATAATCACTGAATCAATCACTTACAGGCTTGAGTATGACAAGATTATATCTCTCAGTCTGTGTTAGAACATTTTTGGCACAGAATCCTGATATGTTCCCCACTAATTCATATTATATTTCTTTAATTCAAGTGTAATCACTCAATTATGATCTTTTTATTTCTGATAGCAAAGCCTATCGACACATCAAACATAATCCAAGTCTATTCGTATTTAAGCCTTTGAAAGTACTTAGACTCTGTAGAACTTTGTAATATCATTTCTCATTTAATTATGAAAATATCTTCTTTTAATTTTGGCAATCCATTGATCTTAACTCCCCCTAAGACCAAAAATATTTTTCAGAACTTGTTTTTCTAATTTTCTCCCCCTAAAATTGTGATTGTCCTTTTAAGAAAAGGAAACAATTGCAGTTTTATTCTTTTTTTAAAAATGAAAAATCTTTATGTGACGATTCATTAAACCAATTTATCCAAAGTTAATCATTCCCAATGATTGCACAAGGAAATCAAATCGAGAATGATCAAATGCCTTGGTAAATAAATCAGCGATATTTTCAGTTGACGGCACTTGTTTTAGATGAATAAGTTTACGATCAAAACAGCCGCGGATAAAATGGATGCGGATGTCAATGTGTTTAGTTTTTGAGTGTTGAATGGGATTTTTCACGATGTTTAGAACTGCCGTGTTATCACACCAAATTGGTGTGTCATAAATGTTGAGACCATATTCGAGAAGTTGTTGCTGAATCCAGACAAGCTGGGAACAACAGCTCGAAGCAGCCACATATTCAGCTTCGCAGTGGATGTGGATACAGTGTTCTGCTTCTTACACTGCCAAGAAATGAGTCGATTACCCAAGAATTGACATCCTCCTGTGGTCGATTTCCTGTCTAAGTTACAACCACCATAATCACTGTCAGTATAAGCAAATAAATTGAAATCGGAATTTCGAGGATACCAAAGACCAAGTTTGGGTTGACCCTTGAGATACTTGAAAATCCGCTTGACAGCTTTCATGTGTGATTCCTTTGGATCACTTTGATAGCGGCACACTGACAAACAGGGAACATGACATCCGGCCTACTTGCAGTGAGATACATAAGGGAACCAATCATCGATCTGTAAAGATGTTGATCAACTGATTCTCCTAATGGATCTAGAGTAAGAGTAGGACGAGAAGCCATTGGATTTGGAGCTACTTTGGAATCTTGAAACTTGTATTTCTCAAGAATAGTCTGAACATACTTTTCTTGATGGATGAGAATACCAGTCTCAGATTGAGTAACTTGAATACCCAAGAAAAAGGAAATTTCTCCAAGGGAACTCATCTCAAATTTCTTTTTCATCACTGCTTCAAACTCCGTGCACATACTTTCATTTGTAGAGCCAAAAATGATATCATCGACATAGATTTGAACCAAAATGATATCATCGCCTGATTTTCGTAGGAATAAGGTTTGATCAATTGCTCCTCGTGAATAACCATTTGCGAGCAAATGTTCAGTTAGAGTTGCATACCAAGCACGAGGTGCTTGATGTAACCATATAGTGCCTTATCCAACTTGTATACATAATCAGGATGATCTGGGTCTTCAAATCCAGGAGGCTGACAAACATAGGTTTCTTCCTTCATTTCTCCGTATAAAAATGCAGTCTTAACATCCATCTGGTACACCTTGAAGTTCATGTATGAAGCAAAGGCTAAGAATATGCGTATTGCTTCTAGTCTTGCAACTGGAGCATACACTTCTTCATAATCCAATCCTTCAACTTGATAAAATCCCTGCACCACAAGACGTGCTTTATTCCGAACTATAACACCTTTTTCATCCGTCTTGTTTCGAAAAATCCACTTTGTTCCAATCGGAAGCTTATCCTTTGGAAGTTCAACAAGATGCCAAACATTGAGCTTCTTGAATTGCATCAACTCATCTTGCATTGCTTCTATCCAGCTATTTTCTTTGAGTGCCATTTCTACATTCTTGGGCACTATTTGTGATAGAAAGCAAGCATACAAACATGTGTTGATTGGCCCTGATCGACTTCTGGTAATTACACCTTCGTGCAACGGACCAATGATTGCTTCAGTTGGATGAGTTTTATGTATTCTTAATTGAGGAATCTCATCTGCAACCATTCCATCTTCCAAATTGGTAATATGTTCAACATTATCAATAACCTCTTCAGAATGTTGAGATTGATACACAATAGTTTCTTCAAGTGTGTCATCTGAAATAGGAGTTTCAGAAGCAGTAGACACATTTGGAGATTCTTCAAATGGAACTTGAATGATTTCTATCGGTGTATGTATAGTTTCTGAAGAAGATGAAGATAATGGAGAACTCAAAGATTCTTCCAGCTCCCGAGTAGGAATTTGTTCTGAAGGAACATCTAATGACTCAGAACAGGCAGATACTGGTACAGAAGCTGTAGGAATATCTTTGGATGATGAAGCAATAGCTGAATCATCAGATATCAAAGATGGAAGTTCCTCAATTGTTTTGTTTTCTAAGGAGATTGCTTGAGAAGTAGAATCTGCAGATGAAGGTTTAGTAATTTTAAAATTTATGAACAAAGATTCATAATCATAAACCCATGAAGGAGCTGAACCTGCATCAGTTATGTTAAGCTCGTGCCAATCAATGTTAAATGACTCGATTATTTGTCTAGTTCTTTTATTATAAACACGATATGCAACTTTATTGGCAGCATATCCCATAAAGTAACATTCATCAGCCTTTTCAGAAAATTTTGAACTAGATTCAGTTGTATGCAACAAAGTGTAACAACAACCAAAGGCTTTAAAATATTTAACTTTGGGTTTGTGTTTATAAAATATTTCATAAGGAGTCTTATTTAATCTTTTGTTGATTAAAGCACGATTCTGAACATAACATGCAGTATTTACTTCTTCAGCCCAAAAGAACAAAGGTAATTTGGCAGCAAATATCATCGTTCTAGCAGCTTCAATCAATGTTCTATTCCTTCTTTCTGCAACTCTATTCTGTTGTGGAGTGCCAGCAGCACTGAATTGTCTGGCAATTCCTTGGATTCACAAAACTCATTCAGATTTGATTGCAAAACTCTGTCCCATTGTCACTTCTGATGCATTTTACCTTTTTTCTGTCTGATTCTCCACCAAAGTAATGAACTTGATCAAAAGGTGTGAAGTTTCATCCTTAGATGCTAAGAAAAACACCCAAGTAAATCTAGAAAAGTCATCAGTAACAACCAGACAGTAAGATCTTCGACCCAAACTTAAAACACTTACTGGACCAAAAAGATCCATGTGTAAGAGATTGTAAGATTGATTCGACTGAGTTGTGTGCAACTGGTTTGTGAGGAAGTTTATGTTGTTTACCCTTTGAACATGACAAACAATGTTCATTTAATTGAAATTCTTTTTCAGGTAAACCAATAACATGATTTCCACGTACAAGTTTATTCATGTTTTTAAGATTGACATGTCCTAATCGACGATGCCATAACATGGAATCATTCTCCGAGGCTTTGGATAGTAAGCAAGAGGCTGTTACCAAAGAATTAGAACAATGCATATCAAGAAGATATGTGTCATTGTCTCTCGGAGTCCTCATCAAAATCCATTCATCAGGAACAACAAAACCTGGTTTTAAGATTAAGCATTCTTTGTTAGTAAAGTGTGTAGAATATTGTTTGTCACAGATTTGAGACACACTTAACAGGTTATGTTTTAATTCCTCAACAAAATTAACATTCTCAAAACTAAGGACGCCGTTTGTAACTGTACCACGTTTTGTTATACGTCCTCCTTTGTCTCCCGCGAAAATCACTCTTCCTCCGTTATATGACTGAACATCTTGTAGTAATGATAAATTCCCAGTCATATGTCTTGAACAACCGCTATCTACATGCCATAGACTTTCAGTAGCCTTTTGCGGTTGTCCCTGCATAAGTAACAAAATTACTTAGTTTTGGTACCCAAGTCAAACATGACTTGAGCACATTATGTGTTGCAGCAAGACAAAATGATTTGATATTATTATATTTTGTTTGCACATCATTCTTTTCATTTATGTTTTTAAGCTTGACATTTTCCTTTACATCATTAGTCAAATTCTTATCCCGTTTGACATTAAAATCATTAACAACCTTTGATTTCATATTATTTGAAAATTTTTCACAAGTGAAAAACAGTTTTCTATTATGAGAAATAGAATTATGAAATCTTGTTTACTTAATGATTTTTGTCGAAAAGGACAATTGTTTGCCAAATGATTTGTGTTTCCACACTGATAGCATCTCTTTTGTTGCGTGTGGAAAACAAACTGTGGATGACAATTATGAAAATTGTCATAAAAACCAAAGTCAGATTGACTAGGTTTAACTTTCTCCACAGTCTCTCGAATCTTTGCCATGTTTGACAATTGCAAATTCATCTTTTGCAGATTCGAGGAAATTGAAGAATTATGACCACTTTGGATTGGAGATTTGGCAGTTTTGACTTTTGGAATTGGTGGTGTTGGAATAGGAACAGTCTTTGATTCTGCTGGAATAGGACCAGACTTTGAATTTGCTGGATGAGGACCAGGCTTAGATATACGGATTGGTGCTGGAGAAGGACCAGGCTTTTGAATTTTCAGATTGAATGCAGAAGAATCATTCACTTGCAAATCTGGGCTACAAACATCTTGATTCACAAGGTTAGCATTATAATGAAGTTTATTTTTAAAGAATCGAGAATTCGTTTCTTTAAAAATATGTTCTTCATTTTCAATTAAACCTTTTGAAACAAATCTACTTTTAAAATCCTTTTCAATTCTTTCTTTCTGATTTACCCTTTGATTTGCATTCAAATTATATTTACTATTAGATTTAATCTCATTCAAATTAACCAACTTTTCATTTCCATACAAAGTTTGTTTACAATCAGATTGTAAAACTTTTACATTCTTATTTTTCAAATTTTCTCTCTCATTTTCTCCTTCACTATCACTCTCCCATTCTTCAACCAATCCATCCACCTTCAATTTATCTGCACAAAAGTTTTCAGTTGATTGTTTAGGTTTGGGTACTATGATAGGATCAACAGATAAATTTACTTTGACTGAAGGTTTTAAGTCTTGAGATGGAGAAACCAATCCCATAGACCATATCAGAATCACAAATGTTATCAGATGAAGGTAAACATGAATAGTCATGATTAATTGGAGGAGCAATGTTAGAAAATCCAACACCACATTTTCCTCCTTTAATCTTCTGAGTCATTTGTGACTTGATTATTCCTTCAACCATTATTGATGAAAGTTCAAATTTCTCAACAGTCAATTTAGCCGTGGCTAATTCACTGTTAAGTCTATTAATTTCTAAAGCGAGTTCATTGTTTCTATTTGTCAAATCATTATTAGTACATTCTTTATCATGAAGATTTAATTTAAATTATATATTGTTTTGTTTAAACCTTCAAGTTTTTCTTTAAAATCTTTTCATTTGACTTGTGTTTGCAAGCTTGATACTGAAGTTTTTCAACTTCCATTATCAGGCTCTCATTGTGAACTCTGTATTTTGAACTTTCTCAACACATGAATTTTTGCATAAACCATCATATACCTTGGGTTCAGAAGTTTCCCCTTCAGCCTCTTCTACCTTCTTGACCATATATGCTTTCAATTCATCAGCTGGTTCTTCCACTGGAGCAACATCAACAGTCTTTGGATCAACACATGGGCTTTTGACTGGAGGCTCGACAGTGTACTCTTCAATCACACTCTTTTCTTCAGCAACCTTCTCAACCTGATCTTTCTTCTCAACAATCTCCTTTTATCTTCAACTCTCTCCTTTAAGTCTTCAACTTTCTCATCCTCTTGTTCAACTTTCACTTTCTCTACTTCAACTTTCTCCTTTTCTTCTTCCACTTTAGCAAACAAACCCTCCAACAAATCATCAGACACGAATTCAGCAAACAGATTTTCTTCTTCTTCTGGTTCTGGAACAATCTTTGCGATAAATGCAGTAGACAAAGTTAGATCAAGGGCTTCCATTTGATCCGACCAATCATATTCAGCATTAGTTTGGGAAACTAATGCTTTATTACCACCAGAAGTACTTGCTTTATCTTTCTTCGCTCAATCTCCACAGTCACCATCTTCTTGGGGCCTTCAGTTTGACCAGTCTTTGGTTCAGTACACTCTCTGGCAAAATGACCTGGTTTGTTACAGTTGTAACACCTCAGGCTAGTCTTGTCGAAACCTATTTTGCTAGAGTTGTTAACGCCAAACATTTTCCTCCCAGTACGTCTGGCAAAATTCTTAGCCCTGTAAACTACCATGGCCATTTGATATTTGATGTCATTCTCTTCAACATCATCAGGATTGACTTGTTGAAGATCATCAACCAATACATTTGGAGCAGTAAGTCTTCCGGCCATGAAAGCTTCATAACTTGACATGAAAGTGGTGAAAAGAGCAAGATGCTCCTCAGCAATCTGAACTGTCTGCTTTGATGGATTAGTGGTAGCAACATAAGCATGTTGACCACTATGAGAATCTTGAGATTGAGAGACTTGTTGATGGATGGTGGGGGAATAGTGTTGAGCAGCTGGAACATGAACTTGATGGTTTACTGCTGGTTGCATATAAGAAGATGCTGCACTTCCAGATTGTTATTGCTGACACATTTGAGTATAACTGACATAGTAATTCGGATTACTAGCCATCTTTGCATAGAGAGCAGTTCCTTCAGCACCCAGAGAACTGAGATGATTAGCAGCTCGCTGCTTATCGTCCATAGCATAAGACTTGATAGTTGAAATGAGATCAGTCAACTGAAGAGTATACAAGTCTTTGGTTCTCTTGATCAATGTACAGTTGTTATTCCAACTGTAAGGAAGTGAATTTAACAACTTCTTGTTCACAGTGATGGGTTCCAGAGTAATACCCACACTCTTCATTTTTGTTACCAGTCTAACAAACCTGGCCATCTGAGCTTCCAATTCTTCACCAACAATATGATTGAACATGTTGAATTCTTGATTCAACATATCCTTTTTGCTCTCTCTCATGTCTTTGTTGCCCATAATCTGAGACTCCAGAGCATCCCATAATACCTTAGCACCCCTGAACTCTTGAAACTTTTGTGAAATCTCAGTAGTCAATGCCATAGTGATGGCAGCATAAGCTTTATCATCCAGTTCCAACCTCTTGATGTCATCATCATCCCACAAGTGTTCAGGTTTCTGAACCATCTCTCCTTTATCATTTTTATACAACAGAATGTAAGGACCATACTGGATTGATCTCCACATCTTCGGTTCCGTGTAAATAACATATCTCTCAAATCGGAAAGCCCAATCAGTATAATCGTCTTCACAGAGAAGTCTCGGTGGCTTGTTACCAGTACCAATTTCCGTGTCTAGATGAAGTGAAGCAGTAAGATGCTTCAAATTCGGTGTTGTTGAAGCCATAGTGATCAGAAAGTCAAAAAATCAGGTTACATGCGAAATAAGAAGTCGTGCGAAAAGAGATTTCGCACGTCACAATCTTTCGCGCGAGAGAGAAGTTCGTGCGAATTTCCAATTTACCTTTTCACGCGAAATCGCACAAAAAGGTGATATAACTGTCTGAGCGAAAACACCCCTTTTTTGCACGCGAAAACTTACAGATCAAGCGAAAATTATCAATTTCGAGTAGAATGGAATCGCCAACAGTTCGTTCAAGCGAGAACCACCTCCAAATCAATGAATATGTCTGATTGAACCCATTTTAGTCCAAATTTAATGAATTTAGTTCAATTTTATGTATAATTTTGATTAAAATTCAACTAAAGTCTACTAATTCAGTTCAAATCGGTCCAAATCAGTCCAAATCCTCCAAAATCGAGCAGAATAACATCTCCATATCAGAATCTAAAGTGATCAATGATGAATTTCTTCAAATACGAGTAAAACACATCCAAATCTCTTCCAAATCGTGGTTCTAGAGCATAATGCTCTGATACCAATTGTAAAACCTCTGAAATCTCCCAGAAATCAATAACACACGATCTCAATCACGTGAATGCGGAATGTAAACATGATTGGATAGAAGAGAAGATTGAATTGAACACGAAATGCTTCTTTGATTGAATCAAACAACCTATGAAAGGTCTTGTGCGATTCGCACAGTACAGAATGATAAATGAACTGAAAAGCTTAAATTACAAAACGAAAACAAGCTATTTATACTAAACATCAAGTTCTCGCACGACACGCTTTTCGCGTGGAACAAGCTTTCGCGCGGCAACAATCTCTCGCGTGGATACCTTCTTCGCGTGAGATCTGCTTCTCGCGTGACAGATGCTTTCGCACATGCAGTTTGTTTTCGCGTGACATCTTCGTCTCGCGTGGTGTTCTTTATCGCACAAGTTGTTTTGCCGAGCCTTGATTAGTCTTCTACATCTTCTAAACCCATGACTGACAACATACTCATCAAACCTTCTATACCATTGCCTAGGTGACTGCTTGAGACCATACAAGGACTTTTTCAAGAGGCACACTTTATGTTCACTGCCTTTTTCTTCAAAACCTTTAGGTTGTGCCATGTAAATCCTCTCATCTAAGTATCCATGTAGAAAAGCTGTTTTAACATCCAATTGCTCCAATTATAAATCCTGATGAGCTATTAAGGATAAGATCACTCTTATGGAAGAGTGTTTAACCATTGGAGAAAAAATCTCAGTGTAATCCACACCGGCTCTTTGGGTAAAACCCTTTGCCACCAGCCTAGCTTTGAACCTAGGCTTGTCCCCAGGTGTAGTCCCATCCTTTAATTTATATAACCACTTACATGCCACCAATTTTTGATCAGTAGGCCTATCAACAAGCTCCCATGTCTCATTCTCATGTAATGATTTCATCTCATCCTCCATAGCAGCAATCCATTCACCCTTCTCACTTGAATTAACTTCTTCATCAAAGGTTATAGGCTCATGCACAGCTTCTAACTCAGCTGCCATGTAAGCCACAGCAGATATATCATCCCCTTCTCTAAACCTCAAAGGAGGTTGGACATTTCTTCTTGGTCTTCCCCTACCAATACTGTATGGAAGCTCATGAGTAAGACTTCTATCATCATCTATGTCATTGTTAGTGCCTAAGTGCTCTAGTATTGGAGGCTCCACCTCTATCTGAACACCCTTGGTTATAGAATCAAGGACTTCTTCTTGACTAGTCCCTCCTACTATATCCTTATATAGCACCTTCTCATTGAAAGTTACATCTCTACTCACCAAAAATTAGGATTTTCAAGTCTCCATAGCCTGTACCCTTTTACACCTTCTGAGAAGCCCAGAAACACACACTTTTGAGCTCTAGGCTCCAACTTCCCCTGACTGATGTGAGCATATGCCAAAGACTTAAACACCTTCAAGCTGTCATACCTCACCTTGTCACTTGACCACACCTCCATTGGAGTCTTCTTTTGTATAGCAGCACTTGGTGACCTGTTAATCAAGTAAGCTGCTGTTGACACAGCCTCAGCCCAGAAGGATTTAGGTAACCCAGAACTTGTTACCATACATCTAACTCTATCTAACAAGGTTCTGTTCATCCTTTCCACCACCCATTTTGCTGTGGTGTACCTGGAACTGTAAGATGCCTTGCAATTCCTTGTTCCCTATAGAACTTTGAGAGTTCTTCACTACAAAACTCAAGCCCATTATCAGTTCTTAATTTCTTCACCCTTCTCTCAACTTGTCTTTCAACCAAGGCTTTCCATTCTTTGAACTTGTTGAATGCTTCATACTTCTTCTTTAATGGATATATCCACACTCTCCGGGAATAATCATCAATGATGGACAGAAAATAATAAGCCCCACCTAATGACACATGCTTGGCTGGACCCCAAAGATCTGAGTGCACATAATCCAACACCCCTCTTGTGTTATGAGTACCTTTATTGAATTTGACCCTGTGGGCTTTACCCAAAATACAATACTCACAGACTTCAATAGTACAATCAGTTAACCCAGGCAACACCCCTTGGTTCTTTAATTCAATCAACCCTTGTTGACTTATGTGCCTAAGTCTTTCATGCCATAAGACAGCAGCTTTACTACCAGTGGTTGTCACCATGGATATATCCTCTGCCCATACATCACCATCCAGAGTGTATATGTTGTTTTCTTTCCGAGTCCCTGATAGCACAACCAATGACCCATTGATCACCTTAGCTTTCCCATTCTTGAGGCACACCTGATGCCCAGTTCTTTCAAAGGTGCCCATAGACAACAAACTTCTCTTTAACTCCGGAACATATCTAACATCAGTCAGTTTCATCTCAGTGCCATTATGTAACTTGAACACCACAGATCCAATCCCATGGATTTCACAACCCTGTCATCCCCCAACTTAACCGTCCCGGACCTTTTTAGTGTCAACTTAGAGAATACCTCTTTCAATGGAGTCATATGGAATGAGCAACCAAAGTCTAACACCCATCCCTTGTTGTGGTTGTCAGTGCTGATTGTCATTAGTATATCCGTACTATCATAACCATCAGAATTCCCATCTGACTGTGTGCAGTTGTTTGACCCTTTGTACCCACCTTTCTCAGCTCTTTTGCCTTTCCACACAGGGCAATCCTTCTTTAGGTGCTTCTCAGATTGGCACACAAAGCACTTCCTTTTGGATCTTGATTTGGACCTTGGTGGATGTTTTGATTTCCAGTTTCTTTAGTCTTTTGTCTCTGGCCGGCCCCTAACAAATAGACCCTCTCCACCTTCTTCTTTTGAGTCTGACCTCTTCTTTAACTCTCTTGTGTTTAAGGCTGCAAGTACCTCATCCATGGTAAGAGTATTCCTACCGTACAGCAGTGTATCCACAAAGTGTTCATAATCCGTGGGCAAAGAAGTCAAGAATATGAGGGCTTGATCTTCTTCGCTCAATTTGATTCCAATATTTTCAAGATCCAATATCAGCTTGTTGAAGTCATCCGTATGGTCTTCAACTGATTTACCTGAGTTCATATGAAAGGTGTAGAGCCTCTTCTTCAAATACAACCGATTTGCCAAACTCTTTGTCATGTACAACGACTCGAGTTTGGTCCAGATCCCCGCAGCCGTGGTCTCCTTCATGACTTCACGAAGCACCCGATCACCCAGGCTGAGGATAATGGCGCTGTGGGCCTTGACACCCTGTTCTTTCCATTTCTCTATTATCTCTTTCCTTTCTTATCCGAAGCTCCTACCTGAACTTGGGCTTCACCTCCGGCGAGTGCCTCCGCCAACCCCTGGTGAACTAGGAGAGCCTTCATCTTCACTCTCCACAGACTGAAGTCATTCTTACCATCGAGTTTCTCGATTTCGAACTTGGTGGATACTATCGTTTCCTCGATTATCCAGCGCGATCGAACCAATTCTTCAAGCTTGAGCCGAACCAGGCTCTGATACCACTTGTTACAAATTGAACACAAGAATTGAGATTGAAGAAATTCAATTCACTAAAACTTCAGTCAAATTGATGATTAAGATGATTACAAACGAAAAGGAAGAAGATCCCTTTTAAACCCATTACAGTCGTTAACAACAATTAACAAATTTCTAAACTATCACTAAACACCCTGAACTTTGATTATTAACACAAAACACCCTTGAACTAACTTTTATACAATAGCTCCATTTGACTAACTATAGTTGACTTCACAATCACATAAGAATCAACAAAAACTAACCTTATTTGCAGAGGGATTGAAAAGTTAACCCTAAAATTCATTGCAAAAACAAGCAAATGATAACAGCTGATTAGTTACAAACAACATGACGCATCAAGAAACAAATCGACCAAATGGGCAGAGAAGCAGGGATTAAAGCAACAGGTAAGTAAGTGAAGCATCAGGTAAGAAATCCTTACAAGCAGCAGCTCCACAACCTTGGATTGCACCCGTCTGCAGATCTGGGGTGGTGGGTGTCTTGTTCGTCGACATAAAGGGGGCGATGGTAGTGTTCATGTTTGTCGGCAGATCTGTTATGATGGTGGTGGTGTTTTGTTCGTCGGCAGAAAGGGGCGGTGGTAGTTTTGTTCGTCAGATCTGGGGCAGTGGTTGTGGTGTTCTGGGTGCGGGCAGAATGCAAAAGTTTGAAGATAGTATAGAAAGGGTTGGGAGGAAGTTTTAATTTATGGCTTTTTTGAGGCGATTATTTCTTAACCGCTTCAATAAATTATCTTTTGGGCAGTTCAAACAAAACTACTTATTTCATCTTTTTTGAGGCGGTTTTCACTCAAACCCTTTCAAATCTTAAAAGACTGATTGTTGGAAGTTTTCTTTAATCTCAAGGGCTTATATACCATATCAACAACAACAAAAAATATGTAATTTTCAATCAGTTTTATTTTTATATGAAGATTCATCTTTTCTCATAATAACTATAACCTGATCCACCCTTCTTTTTTCAAGGCGTCTGGGTTAGTTTTCAATGGCTGAGAGCATGAGACACCACTGTTGAGTCAATGCTCGAAATCACAGCATCATTATTAGTTTGCTCTAAGTTCACACCAGGAGTTGGAATCATTTGTCCCATTGAAACATAGCGACATAGCGTTACATTGTTGTTGTTATCGTTGATTGTGATGGTTTAAGAGGGGCGTTTGTGAAAGCATGTAAATAACTTTTCAATGTTTCAATATTCAGACATTCCTCCTGAATATAAGAAAAAGATAAATGCAAGCAGTAGAAGATACAATTCATAATATACACACAGTTAAAGCGTTTCATTTATTTTTCTGAGCTAGCTCCCTCCATAGAATTAGCATGTTTTCAAACGTAAAACTATCGTTACAACTTTTTCTAGTTAATGCAATAAGTCATGGAAGCTGTGCACTTAGAACACTACTACAAATATTGAAACTTAAAAGTCATAATTACTAATTTGATAATACTAACAAACTAATCAATAACTTGTCCTTCAAAAATAAAAAAATCATAAAACTTTTTTGATTAACTTCCTTAGCTAACAACTATAAAATTACCAAGTTATAGCACCATCTATATTTTCTATATTTTATAAGTTGGCAAATTAGATTTTTATTAATCCAAACTATTAGGTATTGCTCAATAACAATTCATATTATTAATTCGACTGATGACGCTTTTAGCTTTTATTTTTATTACCAATAACTCACAATTCACCCTTAATATCCACCCAATTTAACTCACAATAATGATTATGAATGCAATAACATAACATAGAAGTGGAATCAAGCCAAAAAACAATGCAAACCAAATGTGAATTTATCATAATTATGCTAGTAAAATTATCATTGGCAACAAAAATAAAAATTGAGATATTAGACAACGAGTAATGTTTGGATTATTAAAATCCAAATTACCTTATAAAACATTAAAATACACAACT
Organism: Flaveria linearis; assembly: GCA_024085815.1. Classification (NCBI taxonomy): domain Eukaryota; kingdom Viridiplantae; phylum Streptophyta; class Magnoliopsida; order Asterales; family Asteraceae; genus Flaveria; species Flaveria linearis. The sequence goes on from CM044004.1 coordinate 100,690,354, forward strand.
TATATTACTTTCACACCTATTTTTTATATCAAACCTACGAACAAAACACTTGTTTTTTTTGAACGGCCAACGAATAATTTTTAAGCCCGGCCACCCGGGTAAACCCATTGGCGAAATGTCACCCACGCCTGCGAATACAGACAGCGCTGGTGACCCGTCTCGCCCACCATTCCAAGGGAAACCCACCACCCAAAGGCCCACTGTGGTAAAACCCTTAGCCCACTTGAAGCATATTGCACCTAGTGAGACTCCAACCCATGACCTCCACTTTGGAAAGTCATAGGGTGTCTACTCCTAAACCTGTTGATCTAGGACTCATTGACAACAAAACATTGGTGCCACGTATGACATACGTGGGATTTATTATTTAATAATACAAGGATGGGCAGAAATTAACCACGTACGACATGAAACAAACGGTAACATGAGAACCAACATCTCATTGGTGCCACGTGGTTGGTGTATGGTTTATAAGCTACAGCAGCCGTAGATTGATGATTTGGTCAAAAGATCTATAGAATATATTTACCCAATAGGGATCTTATCCTGGACTCGCATATGCCGTTGCTTTACTATTTTTATATATAAACTACTAATGGATCTTATCTTGCACTATGCTATGTCTATTGGCTAGGCTTGGTCTTGCTGGGCTCCGCTAGACTTGGCTTGGCTTGACTTGGCTTGGGCTTGGGTTTTATGTAAGAATATAAAGACCTTTTATGGGCCAGGGTTAGACAGGCACTCAGGAGTCAGGTCTCATAGAAACTGGGCTTCTGGGATTGGTTTCGAACCGAGCCGAGCCGAGCCGAGCCGAGCCGAGCCGTATAGTAAACCAACCGATCTTATGTATTTTAGTCCAGTTCGATGGAACTTGGCTTCTTTGGCCTGATCATCGGGTCTTCGAATCATTCCTCCATTAACACGTCCTACTGGTCTTATTACAATGAAAGAAACATTAATAGTAAAATCTTACACGTATAATAAGTAGGTCAAAGAGAACTTTCTACTTGTTTGATCTAATATATCTGATTTTAATATCGGATGTAATGTTTATAAAAACAACCATGTTTTATTAACAACCCTGATGTTGCGGTTTTGTCACCATAAGCTCATGATTTCAAGCCATAGAAGTATATGATAAAGATGTGTTGGTTTTTTCAGCGCTTTTACAAAGCAAAAAATTAAATCAAATATCATATAATCCCTTTTAAAATTTTAAAGTATTCAGAGATTAATATCATTAACAATGCGAATCAAGCATATGCTTTTTCGAAGTGGGCTGAAAAGTTCCCAACTAGGTTTTCCATAAAAACTGGAGTGGGTTTTGCTTTATGATAAGGCAAAGTTCTGTTCAGTGTTGTGTTTGCGCTATGTCTTCTTTTTCTTTTTCATTACAATTTGTTAATAAATTTTAGCTTCGTACACGATATTGAATATTGCTTCTGGCTTTTTGTTTCTTGGATTAAACATGTTTTCCCCTTCTAATGATAAATTTGTAGAAGTAAAAGACGATGAACGAATAACATCAACAAAACTTATAGGCTAAATAATTGTTAAGAAGTTTTTAAGAACCTAAACAATGTTGTAAACTGCTATAAACGAGTTAAATTTCTTACTATATATTTAAAAATACACGTTACACTTACGTTGGTATACACTTGATTTGAAAGGTTAAGTTATCTAGCTAAAAAAACATTGTTTTTATAACATACCGTTTTTTGGTCGGGTCGGATTTAACTATCAGATAAGAGGACACATCAGTACAAACACACAAACAAACAAACATACCCAGTGTATCCCGCCTGAAGAGCAGGGTCTGAGAGGGGTATTAAAAGGACACATCAATATAAATATAAAATTAAAACTACACACATCTAACTTAAAACAAAATATTAAAAATTTTATGTTTAAGTATGTATTTGAAATTTTAACGAATTATATTAATAAAACATGAAGACTAAGATAGTAAATTAATAAGTAACAACATTAAAAAACAAATATTAGAATGAATTAATACCCTGTAATCAACCTGCTCATGATATGATTTTTTGGTCTGTGGTCCGGTCCCAACAGTTGTGAAACATTCCCCAAATATATAAACCCATGCATACTCGCATAGATTCCTATAATCTTAACAAAAGTTTTAGAGTTTTTATAAACTTAAACTTGTGTTTCTATACGCGTTAGAAATATTTTTGCATATATATAGATTTGTATAACTACTTATTTAGAATTCTTTACTTGAACTTCATAGATTAAATTATACAATCTAAGAACTATCCATGTAAGTCACTCTAAATTTAAATTGTGACACATAAATCATCATAGTATTATTATAATTATACCACCATATAAGTAACAATAATTAAGGGAAACACCGTACGGGATTGGCTGAGCTGTTCACATCTACGCAACTCCAAGCCGTTTAAATCCAGCTGGCGGTCAAACCACGTCTCCTTTTACGTGTAACAAATATTATATAAACCGACTTTTTCCGAAGCCGAGCCGTCTAAAAAAAACCCCCCTTTTTACTCTTTTGACGGCTCATCATCGGCTCAGCGTGCTCACCACACGCATATATAAATCACATACAGCCCACAGATCTTAACCATTAATAACTTCAATCCAAACCCTAATCCCCAACTCTCAATTGAATCCGATTATCCCTCTTCTTGTTTACTGAATCAATTATCCATCTCTGTTAATGGCGGAACAATCGGCGAAAGCTCCGGCGCCACCGAGTAGGCTCCGGCGGAGAGCTCCGGCGTCGATTCAGGTAACTCCGGTGAGTAATTGGAACGTTGCGATTCCTCTTTTGTCGCCGTTAGCTACTTCAGCACCTGATGTGAAGAGAAATTGTAGTGATAATAGTGATAATAAGAGTGTATCGGAGCCGGAGAAAGCTCCGATTGTATGTAAGAGCTGGCAGCATCCGGCGGCTCCGTTTTTTTACGAGCCGGCGCCGACGTTGTTGCAGTCGATTTGCAGTGGTGGTGTTGATAGAAGCTGATTGATGATTGATAATTGATACTGATTTAGTAGGTTTTATCGTTGAATCATGTATTCTGATCTGTAGTTTTATAGAACTGATTGTTTTTAGATCTAATGGTGAATGATATGAGTTTCTTTTTCTGTTTTTGATTCGTTTATTTTGGATAAGTTATGATTTGTTGATGAACAAATGGTTTTGAATCTGTGTTGAGTGCTGTGATTAGGTCGTCAAGTTTTGTTATTTATGGGCATGTTTTTGATTGCTTTTAAAAAACTAACTTATAAACTTTTTAATAATTTAATAAGTTAGTACGGAGTAACTTATTAATTTATTCTCTCGTAACAATAACATTATCAAATATTATAAATAACTTTTTAACTTTTTAAAAATTAAAAAGTTAAAAATCGATAAAAATAAACATTTTCAAACACTCATTATGTGATTGCTACATGATGATAAGAACAGAGTTTTTTTTAATTAAACTGCTGATATGGAATCATGAACCTAATCTTGGAGTGGAAATTGTTTGTTAGATGCTTTTGGCATATTACATTAATTTTGGTAAAGTAAGAGAATTAACAACCACACAAGCTAAAATCCAAGAAAATAAAGACACTATACAATGTTAGCCCTGGTGTTTGTCGACCATTACTGAATTTCTCGTGATTGGCTAAACAGCGGCATAGGTAATGCCTTTTTTGTGGTTAGAAATTGTTTTGATCCGGATCAAATTGATACTTTTGATAACTGGTGGTTTTAATGTGAATACAATGTGATTACAACGGGGAGTTTGGGGGTTAATGCTTACTCCTCGAATTTAATTGGTTACCTAATCCACGGAATTACTCCTCGAATTTAATTGGTTAATGCTTACATTCGGGGAGTTTGAGGGTTTGGGTTTTACTAAGTGTAAACTAAACTAAACCTATTTATCCTGTAAAATTCCATTCATAGCAAATAGTAAGTCCGAGGAGGATGAGATGATAGTTAAACTTGTATTTATCACAAGACTGATCTAGTGAGTTTTATCAAGTGCATTATTAAGTTTATTTTCAAATCTTTCACTTGTTATTTTTGGCAAAACTAGAATAGTTTTGTAAAACAAAATTAAATACGCTTCATAGATCAAAGTCACATGCAGTTATCCATTAGTATAATATATAACTAGAAAGATAGATCAGTGAGAATTTTCATATTGACACGCGTTTACTTTTTAAATGGTTATACTTAAAATATATAGGCTCACCATAATTGAACCTTGTAATCAATTTAATTAGTTGAATAGGTTATAGAATGATTAATTAACTGATGAATATCATGTATATGGATTTAGGCCCATAAGTATTTGAGTATGTATGTGGGCTGTGGATTGGATCTACATCTACTTAGACTAGTTAAGATACCAAAGCCTTGAATATGTCCAGTATCATAAGCCCAACTTTAGCCTGTGTAAATCCAAGACCAGTTAGCACTACAATATATTTTCGTGTTATGATCAGTTTATGGGCTCTCTATATTTTAGAGAACAAAACAAAAACAAAACAATTTTATTTAAAAAAATAACTATAGGCATTGGATTTAAAATTACGCTTTATAACACATCATGTCTAAAATTAATTGCAAAGTTGTTAATTAAGTGTGTAAAGTTATATCTCAAAATATATTATGTCTACATATAAATACTCATTAATTTATAGAGGCTTGGAAGGTTGTTTCTTCTACTTCACCATAAGTAGGCTTTGACTTGTCAACACCAAAAAGGTCCTTCCTGACCCCAATCAAAATGTGGATTGTACCACAGTTTCCATAAATTGGTGAACCACCTCACAGCTCAACTCATATTTTTTTTAAATCATATGGAACTTGATGTGGGGATCCTCATTAAAGCTAATTGTTTTTTAAATTATCTTTTATAAAACTATTCCATGTTAGTCTATTTAAAAAGTATGAGGCCCTAAATTGTTAAGTTTTAGAGGTTTTCGGTAGAAAACAAAAGTGAATATATGGATATTGTAATGTGTAAATCATAATGTTTAAATTGGTTTCATGCTGGTTGACGATCTGCGATGATAAACGTTGTTTTGAGGGAGTTGTATAAAATACACGTCTCAAACAGTTTTGTTACAAATTCTTCTTTGTTTGATTCTATCTTATAAACATGTCTCAACAAACAAAACACTAGTAGCCATTAGCCAATCCTTTAATATATCATATTGTTAAGGTATTATAAGTGTACCCATCAATTTTTTGAAAAGTACGCACACACGTACAATAATCAAGTTATGTTGTAAAGTTCTACACAGTTATAATGATGCACACATGTTTGAAAAGTATGCACACACATACACATTGAAACTTTGGGTTCATCGTATCTTCATAAAAACATGCTAATAATGAAATAAGATAAATCGTAGCCTTCACTGTGCAAATAGCATTCCGGATCGAGTTATAACTTAAAACAAGTGAAAGGAGGATCGAACTTGAAAGCGATGCTAGGAGGATTATTACTTGCCACTTTACAATACCTTCAATGTTTTATTTTCTATGTATGTGTTGTATACGTATACAAATTTCGTATGTAGCGCACTTCACAAAAATCATATCTACCTACTCTAATAAAAAGGTATTTTGGTACGACATGTGGCAACACCACAATCATTTTCATCAAAATTTTCCCGCCTCTCTCTCCTATTAAATAATTACCTTAATTACTAATAATACAATTTTTAACACCTTTTTAGATTTAATAAATTAAGAAAGAAATCTATTTATTAATGTTATTTCTAAATAAATAATTTTTTATAAAATAATAAATTTTTCTAAAGCATAAAACTTTTTTAAAAATATAAAATACTTTAAAATTGGTATTTTTAAAAGTCATTTTTGAAAATAAAATATAATCAAAATTGAGAGTTATAAAAGGAAAATTTTTTAGAAACGACATTTTTATATGATTTGTTTTAGAATAAAATGTTTATTTTTTTAAAAAAATTACAAATAAAATTTTAAAAAGTTGATATTACTGTTTTATTATTAGAATATCATTTAATAATTATTAAATTTTATTATATTAATATTTTATTTATTCAACTCGTGTAATACACGAGTTTACTAAAGCTAGTATATGTATACACCCGGAATCAAATACATACCGCTTTACATATTTAAATGTTTAAGTTTACATGTAGATAACGTGTGTCTATGTATACAATATATGTGTTTTGTGACGTTTATTGTAGTTGATTGTATTTGGTGAAGAAGAAAAAGGGAGCCAACCAATTTGAATTGAAGCTTCCAAACCTTCCCCAGTCCCCACTCGCCAATACATCTTAACAGTCATGATTAACATCTGATTTCCATATCATTGACTTTTCTAAAAAAATTATTTTATAATATAAACTAAATTTTTTATTTTAATTTTACAATTCTTTAGAATTTCAAATGAGAAGTAAATTAGTATTTTATATGCAAGGGAATATCAAGAATTATATCTGCTTTGCAACTTTACTAAAACTAGAAATTGCATGGAATAAGGAATTATTGGTTGACTTAATCCAAATACTTATAATTTAGGAAAAAAAAATCAAAACATTAAAAGGAAAGTCAACAATTTTGACTTTACAAGTTGAATAATATTCACACCACCAAATCCCACACGTCTTTCTGCCTATAATAACTGACCTCAAAATTCTTTACCTGACTTACCTCATTTCAAAATTCATTATTTAATTTATATTTTATACCATTTTAACTTTTTATTTACCAAAGAGTTTTTTGCCGTCTAAAGATATGAAACTGTGTGATAAAGATGTTTTCCTTTTAATTTATTAAAAGTTATAATTGTATAATAAACATTGTTATAGATTTAGAGCAAGTTTAGAAACTATGTTAGTAATTTTTTTAATTAGTTTTTTTAAATTCCATATTAGCAATCGTTAATCCTAAAATAGCTTAAAATAGACTTTTTAAAGAAGATTAGAGATATATAGTAATCTGCAATAAAATTTAAATAGCTTAACTAGTTAGTTGAAAATAATGCTATGTAAGTAATTTTATATCTATTTTTATTAATAATGTTTGTTTTTTCAATTTTACCACAGTTCCTCTCATGTATTTTACCTTTAAAGTTTAATTATTTTAGTCCTAGTTAAAAAAATAAAAAATACCATAACTATAACCATATTTTAGCTCTTACATTCACTTCGCGATAGAAGTTTTACCTACATTCACTAAAGTACAACAAGTGCTTTTTATTTAGCCATTAAATTTAAAAAAGTTACAATAATTGAAAATCAAAACATCTTTCTGTTTTGCATAAAGTAAAAAAAACGCACAAAAAAATACGAATAAAGTGATAGAAAATATTTAATGACAATATAATCTAGTGACGAAACGACCTGAATCTCATGTTCAAACTTTATTTGGGCAAAAAATCCAAATAATTACCACGTTCAAAAGTGTATCAATACTATTAAAATATTTGTCGTAAATATTTTTCCACTTACGAGGATGCGGCTTCAATTTAGAAACGGAGAGCCGATGAAGATATATTTAAACCTATCAAAGTAGGGTGACATTTGCTGTTAATAAAACAAAAGTTAAATAAATTGATCTAGTGTATTATAAAAGTTAGTGTTTATGAAATTAACAAATTTTTTCAATAATTATAATTTGTACTCTAGTGTTTGTTCTCTTTTTGTTAGTATACTATATTGCACAGAAAGTGGTGCAGTTGAGTTGATATTGGCTTCATTCAAACTGCAATTTACCCTCTTCAAATATGCCCCAAAACTCCATAAATCAACCTCCATCTTCATCACCAAAACCCCAATTTCACTCTTCAACCCTTTGATCCTCTGAAACACACCACAACTCAATCATCATATCCTTCAATTCAACTTCAATTTCAACACATTAAAGCTCAATTTGCACTTAATGCAATGCAATTGCTGAATTTTTAACCAGATCTACAAACATTTGTGCGATTTCGGTGTGTTGAAGCTCGAAGATTGATCATTTACAGCAATGGTGGCGGAGCCTTGGTTGGTGAGATTGGGGAGTCAAATGAGTTCGAATCTCAAGCACGCTTTGTTATTAGAATCGTCTTCAAAACCACCTACGAAGAACAAGCATGAAATCGGTAGTAAAACTCCGGTGACGATCGGAATCTTGTCGTTTGAGGTTGCTAATGTGCTGTCGAAAACGGTTCATCTCCACAAATCTTTAACGAATAACGAGATCTCCAAGTTGAAAAACGAGATTCTCAAATCTGATGGAGTCAAAACCCTAGTTTCTTCCGACGAAACGTATCTTCTCGATCTCGCGCTTTCGGAGAAGCTTGATGACTTGAATTTCATCGCTGGTGTTGTTTCTAGACTTGGGAAGAAGTGTACGGTCCCTCAGCTTCAAGGGTTTCAACATGTTTATGGAGATATAGTTACTGGAGCCATTGATGTTGGGGAGCTAGGGTTTCTAGTGAAGGATATGGAGGCAATGGTGCGAAAAATGGAACGATATGTTAATACTACAGCTCGTTTGTATACTGAAATGGAGGTATTGAATCAATTGGAGGTTGCTACGAACAAGTTTCAGCAGAATCAGCATGAAGAAAGCCGAAAGGTTTTCGAGCAGAAAGTGGTTTGGCAGAAGCAAGATGTGAGGCATCTGAAGGATGTTTCTCTGTGGAATCAGACTTATGATAAGATTGTGGAGATGCTTGCAAGAACTGTATGTACTCTTTATGCTCGTATTTGTTTCGTTTTTGCTGATACGATTTCAAGAAGGGAGATGTTTTCGAATAGTTCTGGTTCGATTTCGAGGGCGAATTTACATTCTTGTAGAAGTTCTGTTCAATTTGATGCGCGTAGTGCGAAATCTGGTGGTGGTTGTAGTAATTCAGGGGTTGAGAAGAGGGTAGTTAAGGTTAAGCCTCAGGTTGGATTGAGAAAGGGGGAAACATCTCTGTTTAAAGCAGAAGATTTTAACTTTGCTTGTGGGTTGGGACCTGGGAGATTGTTTATGGAATGTTTAAACAGAGGTGGTTCTGTTTCAAAGTTGGATGATTTTGATGATGGTTCTGTTCAAAAAGGTGATGATCGAAGCAGCCAGATTTCGGGTTCTTGTAGTGTTTCAAGCAGTACAAGAAAAGATGTTACAAATCATGCGGGTTTTCAGAGTCGGATTCCAATGATTGGCGAACAACGGCGGTTTAAAACCAATGTGACGAGCAGCTTTAAGACTGATCCAAAAAACAGGCTGCTGGTACAAGCTTCTCAAAACACCATTGGAGGCTGTGCTTTAGCTTTGCATTATGCCAATGTTATAATTGTGATTGAGAAATTGCTTCAGTACCCACATCTAGTTGGAGAGGAAGCTAGAGATGATTTATATCAAATGTTACCAACAAGCTTACGATCGGCATTAAAGACGAGTTTAAAGTCTTATGTGAAAGATTTAGCGATATATGATGCACCTCTTGCCCATGATTGGAAAGATAGGCTTGATGAGATTCTTGCTTGGCTTGCACCTTTGGCGCACAACATGATTCGGTGGCAAAACGAGAGAAATTTTGAGCAACAACAAATTGTTTCAAGAACCAATGTTCTTCTTCTGCAAACATTGTATTTTGCAGATAGAACAAAGACAGAGGCAGCAATTTGTGAGCTTCTTCTGGGGTTGAATTATATATGTCGTTATGAGCATCAACAAAACGCCTTATTGGATTGTGCAAGCAGTTTTGACTTTGAAGACAGCATGGAATGGCAAACTCAATACTGAGCTTCATAGAGGATAAATTGGACTTGTGATAGTGAGTTTTTCTCATTCTCTGCATTGTTTGGTATAATTGCTCCTACATGATGTGAATATTAGAGATTTTGGCTTTCTATAGATTTTTAGTTGTTGTATGCATGAGTTGTTTTATGTACTTTGTTACAAGGCATATCTCTTTGCCTTTAAAGTACATAAATTAACTTGATCAGCAGTCCACCCTATTCAAATCTATAAAATTTAACTGCCTTATCAGTTTCTGCTTCTATATGACTTCATTCTGTTAGTTACTATTGTTTGCTTATAGCAGCTTCATTGCAATATGTCTTTCTTTGAACAAATTCCATCTTCATAATGGGAAATGATATAAAGTTTGACATTACGAATGCTTAAATCATTTCGTTTGTCACACGTTATTGATGTCTCGAGCATATTTTGTTAAGTTAGCTAAAAACATGTAATCATGGAATGTATGCACTATATCACGCTCATACAACAATTCTATCTTGTTAAGAACATGTAATCATTTGAAGATATGATTCTGATACTTGAATTCCCTAACATGTCATGCCAGCATCATTGATGTGCTCACTGGATCATTGCTGTTAATTTCTATATTCTTAAACCTCTTCAACTACTACTTGGGCATTTGATTGTACTGTACAACACACGATGCATACAACGACTAGTTTCTTTTAGGTGATGGAACTGGTGGGATGGCGATCGGTTTGTGGATAAAGTTTTAGTTGCCGGTAGTGGTTTAGGCGAAAAGAAAAAGGTTAAAACTTCAAAAGTAGCTGAAGCAAGCACACAGCTTTAGAACCTTTATTGAACCATGGTGAGATCATGTAAGTTATCTAACACTTTAAGTGGGTCCCAATTGTATGATACTAAAAGAAACGAAGATGTAACTGTGAATTTGATTTACTTAAAATGATAGAACTAAAGTTGGACCAAAAGACTGAACTCTGAAGTGTGAAGGAATAAGGATGGTCCCCTTTCATTTTGAAATTGACTTTGAAACCATCATGAGAGCATGCAGGGTTTCTCATGCCTTGCCTGCTGCTCAAATTCATGAGAATTTTCTTACTTTTTTTCTTTATCATTGAATGATCTTCCTTGCACAGTGTACAACTCGATGCAACATACACGTAACTTTAAACGACCATAACTTTCATGGGATAAGTGTCCGGAAAACACATAGGGAAGTAAAAGCGTGAATTTAAACGACTGCAACTTCCAAACCTTGAGGAGATACAGAACATAATCAGCCCGTTCATGAAACCTTGTGACATTCGTTCACTTTAAAAATCAAATGTGTTATAGCTAAGTGAACAATGTCTAACAATGAAATATTAGCTTCCACTCACCATCCGTCCATCCCTATAGTTTGCTAAAAAAATATTTTGGTGCTCTTTAAGGTTAACGTATTTTTGTTCGATTATTATTTTTAAAATTGTTTAATATATTAATTTATATATAAATAAAGAACAAAGAATATTTTGGATAATTTTATCTTAAACCTTAAGCTACGCGTGTTAAACCTAACCCTCTTTAAGAGTTTTAGGACACCTAAACCACTAATGTTTTCAAATTAAGGACATTATGCGGTTTTTTTTTGTTTTTTTTTAATTTTATAAGCAATCACCTTTAATAATTGAGTAAATATGTAAAAGGAGTTGGGGCCTAGTGGCTAGCCCGTTAGCGCCTAGTGTAAAAGTTGGATCCATTCCGATTTGGGCTGGATCACCCATGGGCCTGAAATGATAAGTGATGCCTGTAAATTTGGGAGTTGGACTTGGCCCAAATTCTTTCCATAGGTTCACAAGTCACAACTTCACACTTTAACTTCAAAGAATTCATGTACTGATAAGTGAGAATTGATGATGTACATTGAATGACTCACAAACATACATATGCATTGGAATCTTCTTACAATCTTACGAAGTTACAAAAGTCAATTGATTTATAATGGAATTTTCCATGAAGATTAATATTGAGTGATTTTATATTTTATTTGTAATCTATATTTGTGAAATATCAAACTATAATAACAAAAAAGATTTGTAATTTAAGGTAATCAAGTTTAAGTTAAATAAATTAATTAGTTATTTTTAATAAAACAAGCTGACAAAATATAATCATTTGGGAGTATATAGATGATACTTCCAAATCCCTAGTTTTGATTGTTACTGACGCCTTTTGTAGTGGTCGGAGGCCACGAACCTTCACTTCATATTTGTCCGGCCAAAATCACACGATGCCAAACCTCCGCCCACATACACATTCCCTCTCTCTCGCCAACACGAACAAGAACTCACTTCTCCACAAATGGTTTGAAGCTTATGACTTTTGCCTTGAAAAACAACAAAGTTCTTAATCTATCTCTTCTATATGGCCTCCCATATCAACGTCTATGAATTAAAGCACTCTAGTTGCATATGCTCTAAATAGTGAATATAATTTTTTTTATTTATGTAGTAGTGTCTAATCAGTAAATATGATATAACATCTTCTTCAACTCCATTTAATTAGATATTGAATTACATCGTTTATATTTCATCCAATTAAAATTCTATTGTAAAGATGACCATACTCCATACTTGTATTGACAATTCGACATCATGTCAATTGTCAATTTGACTTATCATTATCATAAAACAATTTTCTTTCTAATTTTTATTATCATTGTTACTTTCTTGAAATCATTTCATATCATAAGAAATCTGTATACGCGTGATTCTCAATATGTGTATTTTTCTCTCCTTATAATCATTTTATCTAAGCCTCAAAATTGAAAATAGTCTGATGAAGTCAATATAGTCTATCATAATGAATGTTTCTGATTATGATATTGCAAAGAAAAATAATCTTTTTCATAAACTTAACTTTTAGAACGTTTGAAAACAAAACTTTCTTCTCATATGTATTTTGATTTTGTTAAAAACATTAATTCTAATACCAGATTCACCCTTTTATAATGTCTCACTATTTTGTTTTAATTAAGAATTTTTATTTAAATTAAGATAATACTAACTTAGAAATTTAAATTATAAAAATCTTATAGAATTCATAATGTATATACTTAATTGTATATGTATATGATTAGTTCACAATAAGCCTTCATTTCTATGACACTCGAATTAGTGTATAATTGCAATAAGCATAAATTATTTTGATAATTTAATTTGATCCACACTAATAAACATAAACTGATCTTACTTATGAAAAAATAAAATTATAAAATATTTAATGAAGCACTTCACCTAAACCAAACAAACTTAAACTTAGTTATGTTAACTCGTTTATGAAATTAACATGCTGAGCACCAACCAAATCTGTTAATTTCACTTTTGATTTGTATCATGTTAAAAGTTTCCACCATTCAAATCTAAATGATGTGTTCTAGGAGTCAAATTACATAAAGAAATGAAATGATTTCCAATGAAAACAAGAGCAACATAATCTTTCATACTGTTAATAAATTTTTTTTTATGATGGAATGAGCTGAACAACCTCATGAAAAAGTCATGGTTAGTTTTCTCATTTGAATTTTCACCACAAACAAAATTTCGAAGAAATACTCTTATGATGATTTATTGGTTTAACTTTCTTTATTTGAAATTAACTTAACTAACCAAATTATGGATGTAATTGTAAAACTGTTGGAGTGTACCTACAACTTGTCCAACAATGAAAGCAATGATGTAAAAGGCATCTATACAATGAACATCCAACGAAAATGACAGGATATATAAATTTTATATAATTTTAGAATAAACCTTAAATCAAGAAAAGGACCAATAAGGTATTTGGGTCCCAGTTGCCCTGTAACATTGAAACACATGCATAGAACTTGGCTTATTATTATTGTCAAACATGACATGTTGATATTGGGCTCCGTAAGTACATGCACTATATGACACCATGTGCATGTCACATGTCATTTTCCAAAAAAAATACATATTGATTCATCATCTTGTTAACATTTCTTTAACAAAAACATGCATATCAGCTTAATTACTCCATAGATGCATGCAGAAACTAGCAATCTCAGGGTCTCAAACAGGTCGAATAAAAACTATTCATCACGTGAGATGTCAAGAAATGGATGAAAGCTTGTAACAACCATGAGTTTATTAATCTATGAAAGTTTTCTCAATAAGATCTTCATACATAAGATCAAAATCTTCATATACTCCATCTTTACACTATACATATTCATATGTTTCAGTTAGATGTGTTAGTTTATTAGGTGACACCTTCTTTGAACACTGATTTTCACTTCATGAGACCTTCTGGGCTTGAATCAAGACTCTCCTTAGTTCATCAGCAATACCCTTCAAAAGAATTGGTTTTTGAATGATTCCATCAATGCCAATTTGTATGCATCTTTCCCACAAATCTTCATCAGCACTAGCAGTTAATGCGATAATCAAAGGCCAGTTTCGGCTTCTAAACTTTCTTATTCTAGATGCAATTTCAAGCCCATCTAAATCGGGCATATGTAGATCCAAAATCAAGATTTGGTAACCAGATACTGGTGAGCTGAGAGCTGAGAGACAGTCAAAACCTGAGGTCACAGTCATGACTACACAGCCCAGTTTCTCCAGTAGCTTACGGGTTACAGCCCGATTTACATCATCTTCATCAGCGAAAAGAACTTGAAGGCCCATAAAGATTGAGTTTGATTGTGGGTCGTGATCTGATGATGATTCACCTGTTTCAGATATCCCGATCATGATTGAAGGCCTAAGCTGAAACCGAAGAACAAGTGACATGCTTTGGTCAAAACCTGATGGATTCGGAACTACCCTAATGTTCCCTTGCATCATCTGCCAAAAAAACAATGTTTATTTCAAATTAAGTTAGCCAAAAATGCAATACAGTATTAGTAGAGTGTTGATTATATTGATTGGATTAGGGGTCGTGTAACTCGCCAATTGGGAGAGTTTTCGTCCTTTTTGGCCATTAATTGTTCACAGTTGACCCCTCACATGTATATAAGAAAACAAAAAAGTTCATGCAACAGTTTATTAAAATTTAGAACAACAGTTTGAATACAAACCTGAACCAACTTTCTGCACATACTGAAGCTCAAACTTTCCTCACCCACAACTCTAGGTTTTCCTGGATCACTTGGAGGGCGTTCCAACACAGAATGTGAATCGTTTAACCCAATTTCAAATGTAACAATAACATATCCATCGTTTGAATTAGATCTCCAAGATCGCCATTGTTGATCATTTCTCCCGTGGCTTCCACTTTCTCCCAAAATCTTTAGAGTTAAGCATCCACCACCATTACCCCCACTCAAAAGATTACCAACCATATGCAAGATCACTTGTAAAACCCTTCTTTCGTCTCCCATTACATTATCTGGTAAATATTTATCCGCTTTAATGTCAAAGTCATAGCCTTTATAAACACACAAACACTTTGCAAGACACGCAATTTCTTTGATCATATCATGAAGCCGGAAAGATCTCATTTCTAATGGAAACTTGCCATTATCTTTAGGATAATCATCCATTACGTCGTTAATTAGCACCGAAAGAACATTGCTTGTTTTGACCATTGTGTCAACAAGAACACGTTGTTGACCGTTTAAATTCTCATCTTGTAAAATTGAAAGCAAGCCCATGATGGAATGCATTGGTTTTCTTAAACCTTTGCTCATAACCGTTTGAAACGAGCTTCTAGCTTGGCTTGCCCTCATTGCATCATGTTTAGCTTGTTGTAAAGCTTGGTTTTGAGCCACTAATTTGTCTCTCATGTGTCTTGATTCCTCTAAAACTGCAGCATGCGAGAGTGCAACAGCTACTTGATCAGCAACTACTTTGACTATTTCAAGCTCAGAATTGCTCCAAGATCGAGAATTTCCGTCAGGAAGAACCAAAACTAATATTGCATAACATGTTTGAATCATCTCAGGGGTCCCACCTTTAAAGTCAGCAACTCGAAGCATTGGCATACGTATAGCAGCAACAGCTCCTGGTTGACTCGACCCACCGCTGCTTAACTCAGCTAATCTTGATTCAGGTTCTAATAACTTCACTGCTTCACTTCTTTTGATTTCTTGAACATCAGAATCATTGATAGGGATAGAACATTGATCAAGGGTCGAAGATTCTCCACCATTCAATTGATGGGTGAGATTCATTACAGTTTTAGCCTTGTCTGGCATCCAAATTGCACAATTCTGTAAATCTAAAGTTTCAGATAACTTATTAAGAGTTGTGTAAAGAATTGTGTGGCGATCAAGAGACTTTCTTATTTCTTGTGTGAGCATACGAACATGCCACCCGGCTTCTTTTTGTTTCTTGATCATTCCCATTTCTCTACCAAGATCCCAAAACTTCTTTTTCAACATAAATTCTCTAACTTTAACTTTAAGAAGCAGCGGAATGAGAGTGAATAATGTAATGGCGGTTGCAAAAGAGACTAATGCCGTGAGGAACTTGAAGATGGTGAGTGCAAGCATTAATTGAAAAGGGTGGGCTTCGTATGTCCAACCGTTGAGTAAATGTGTCATTCCACATAGCACAATGAACAGAATGAATTGAACAAGTACCCATTTGAAAGGGACATTTGAGCAGCTAACAAAGTAAAGAAGCTCAATGGGGATTGAGAAATAAGCAACTGCTATCAAGAAATCACTAACTCTTTGTGTTTCCATTATGTTTCTGTACCCAAAGAAACCTTCAAGCTCACAGTTACACCCTGAGAATCCATTATCAGACGCCGAAACACAGATCAATAACATGAAAATGATCACCAAAGAGGTTGATGCTTTCGACATCCGATTCATCAAAACTGATTCTTGAATCCACATATGAACAGATTTCTCAATCCTTCTGTTGCATAATTTGATCAAATTACAGATAATTCTTGATTTCTCATGACGTCACCATCCTATCCATTCAACAGCTTATAGAAAAAACAGAAAAAAAAATCAGCAAAGAGATTAATTAACCAGAAACAAAATTGACAAACTAATCTCCACAAACCAAAAACCTATTTAGACATTAAATCAAACAGTTGGTGTGCTAAAAATTTAATCACACGTGGTAATTTCAGATTCCAGCATATTAAACAGCTCAAAATTCCTTAATTCTCCCCCAAATTTCACCACAAAATTTCAAACTACCAAAACCAAGATTCCATCTTTGAAACAGATTGAACACAAGAAACAACAAACCACTGAAAATCTGAAAAAACCCACAAACGATCGATCCAAAGTGGAGCAAAATATCAATAATGCAGGCAAAAAGTGAGTCGTACCTTACAACCACGCGTCTTCAGCGACCGATAATAGCAAAGAAAACCCCTTGTAACTTCAAAATTGCAGAAGATTTCAAACACGACATTTGGTATCCTCAGTTATCAGTGATTAATTTCCCCGAAAACCCAAATGAATATGATATTTGCATGATGCAGTCGGTGGTAATCGACAGTGAAACCCGAAGATTTTTTTTTTTTAATTTATTATATGTGTGAAATGTACAGATGCATGCACCCACCTCAGTTTCTTTTCATTCTTCCCCCTACCACCACTTTCAATTTTCAAAACTCTTTTTAAGTTTCGTAGAGTGTGTGTATGTGTATGTGTGTGTGTGTGTGAGAGAGAGAGAGAGAGAGGGGTAGTTTAGTTAGATTTGTCCGCGCCGTTGTTTTGGTTAAGTGGAAAGGCAAACGGTACTCGAACAAATTAATATTAATATTTAGAATTAATTACATGGGCGGTCCCTGTGGTTAGACGTGATTTTAATTTTGATCCCTAACTCAATGAAATTACAAGATTGGTTCAAAACTTTACACAAACGTAACAACGATGGTCCCTGAAACAGATGTTCGTCAAGTTTTTCGATTAATATTTTAAAAATGACTAAAATTCCCTTGTACCATTGTCTTCTCCAATTGATTCTACCAGCCCTTCAACTCCGGCGACCTACCGTTGCAATGAAACCAACCATCTCTAGAGATGGTGATGTTTTATGGCGACGGTGGTGATGGTGATGGTGGTGACAAAAGTTGAGCAGATTTAAATCGCATTAACAACCATCATATCTGATGCCGATGATGGAGGTGGAGGGTCGTCGAAGATGAACGGTCGCCGGAGGTGGAGGGTCGCCGGAGGTGGAGGTCGCCGAACGCGAAGAGTCGATGATGGATGTGGACATCGTTGGAGGTGGTTGAATGTGGTAATAGTTGAAGGTTAAACGTGGTGGTGGGTGGATTGAAGATTGAAGGTGGTGGTGGGGGGGGGGGTTGAAGGTTGAAGGTGGTGATGGTGGTGGTTGTAGGTTGAAGATGGTGATGGTTGAAGGTTGAGGGTGGTGGTGGTGGGGGTGGTTGAAGGTTGAAGATGGTGGTGATTGAAGGTTGAGGGCGATGGTGGTGGTTGAAGGTGGTAGGGGATTGAAGGTTGAAGGTGGTGGTGTTGGTGGTGGTTGAAGGTTGAAGATGGCGGTGGTTGAAGGTTGAGGGTGGTGGTGGTTGAAGATGGTAGGGGTGGTGGTTGACGGAGAAGAAGAAAGGTGAAATGGGGTATTTTTATCATTTCACACGTACTTAACAACAATAATTAACGTCCATCCGTTTCAGGGACCATCATTGTTACGTTTGCGCAAAGTTTTGGACCAACTTTGTAATTTCAGAGAGTTAAGGATAAAAAGTGAAATCGGGCCTAACTACAGGAACCACCTATGTAATTAAGTCTAATATTTAACAAACAATGAATCAAAAACATTATCTGGTTTAAAGACAATCCGGTGATAAAAGTGATTTATTTTTAAATAAGAATATTGGGTTTAAATTCTATAAAATACGTATGTGAAGACTGATGATTTTAAGAGTAGAATAGTGTAAAGCAGAAAGTGTTTTAATAGTTTTTAAGTTAGTAGTATCCTTCTTCGTAAGCTGGGGAGTTTAGTCTGGTTAACAATGATGCAGAGTAATACGAGATGTTTTTTGTTTATCAATTTGTCACTTGAAAGGATTTTAACCTATGTAATCAGAGAATTCATTGTATGTTCTTTATATTATTATGAGTGTATTTCTTTTATAATAAAGAATGATTGTTATTGTTTGTAAGTGAAGCTATAAAATTTTATTATCTTTCTACTCTAATAAAAAGGTAAACAAGGGTGCCATGTATCACCACCACATTTATTTTAATCAAACTTTTCCGTTTCTCTCTCCTATTAAATAACCAAATTAATTACTAATAATATTATCTATTTATTTTTATAGTATAATTATAATTAGTTTTTAATAGATTAATAAAGATAATTTTTTATTAATGTATTTCTATAAAGATGGTTTTTTATAAAAGAATTTTTTTCTAAAAATTAAAACTATTTTATGTAATATTTTAAAATTTGTTTTTTAAAGTAGATTTTTTATAAAACAAAAATAATTAAAATAAGGAGTTATAGTAAAGAAATTTTTTAAAATGAAAAAATGTTAAAACGTTATTTAAAACAAAATATTTAGATTATTTTTTTAAAAAAATTAAAAATTTCATATTATTATTTTATTACTTGTAGTTATTATTCATACACAATTTCAATCATATCATGTCTTAGTATATCGTTTTATAATTAATAATTTTTATTCTATTTAATATTTTATTTATTCAACCCATGTAATACAGGGTTTACTAAAGCTAGTTTATCTATATATATGAGGAAACACTATTCATCCTGATAATTAGTTTTAATGTTTTAAAAAAAATTATAATGTAACTATAGAACGCAAATGATAGACCTAATGTGAATGTTGTAACACACCTTACAACTAGCTGGTTACAAGTTACAAGGATAAAAATAGTTTTTTTTTTTTTTTTTTTTTTTTTTGGGGGGAGGGAGGGGGTTGGTTATGTTTTTGTTGTTTAAAAGTTAGTTGACAAATAATAGTATATTTATTAGTATATAATAAATGGGTGGAAGATTTCTTCTTGTACAGTGAAAGAGCATTGATATTGGTGCAACTATTCGATATTTTTTAAAAATTCTCTATTTGTCTCTTTAATGACGTGTTAGAATTTTCTTCTTGTACGCATATTATAAGTTCCTCATTCAATGTATTCTGATTTGTTTCTTTTACTAGTGTGTTACTGGTCAAGATGACTGGTTATCAATAAAATATTAATTTGAGATGACTCGTGTGTTTCGTATGACATGAGTTGAAATTGTTGTTTTATTATACATTTTACTAAATTATAAAAATGTTTTAATATGTACTATTGAATCATACTCCAGTCATATTTATGATAGTGTGTCAAACCTCATTAAAGATGAATTTTGGGGAGCTATTTGTGATACAATAGATATTTCTCATAGCAAGCATGACAACCGTTGAGCTCAATTATCACCAAAATGTTTTAAAAATATTAATTGCGTTTGAGATGAAAACTTAACATTTAAATATGTTTAAGTGGAATCAATCGATGATAAATGAAATTCTAAAAAATCTTCATTGTGGCAATAAAAAACAAAGTCACAATCTTCTCTTGAGTACATATAACAATATTAGTTTGTATAAGAGGTCAGATATGATAAGCGATATTAAATCACTCCAGTGCCTTTTGGGATGACGAGACAAACCTGATTGCTCGTAGCACCTAAACTCTCATAAAAATATTGTAATCAATATTGTTTGTTCGATCAACACATAGGTCTCATCAATAGTCAAAGCCCCAAAATGTGTATGGTTTAAGTATGGAATTTCAACATAGCATAGATCATGTAAGGCGTCACAATCATACTCCCTTTAAACCTAATATTGATTATGATATTTATGGTGAAATTTACTTGCATCACTTATTGATGAAACCACTGTTTTTTTTTTAATTTTTGTATGATTAGCAAGAAACATAACAAACATGTCTAAAAGTAAATAGAGATAATAGCAAATGATAAAATGAACATTTTAATATTGTTTTTTAAACTTTTAAAAATATAAAACTTCGAAATAAAAGATATTTGCATAAAAAAGGTGGTCTATGATAATTATAAGACGGCCACTAATGCAACAATTTTAGAGGGCAACTTTGTCATTAAAAGTTTAAAACTAATAAAATCTTCCAAGATTTTGACCATGAACGTACTTAAAAGTTGGATCACCTAACGTGTATTTTTTATTATTAAAAGAGCTATAAATTTTGAGGTTTATTTTAATATGATCATAAGAATTATATAATGGTCATTAATAATATTATATTTTTTTAGTTTTTTTGATTTTAAGTTTATATAATCTAATATAGGATGATACAATCAAACAACCCAAAGATAGTTGGACACAGCTCTTCTAAATAGACAAAACCAATACAAATGGAATATAAAGTCGACATTATAAAAATTAGAGTATATCAGCAGGGCGCATGCCATGAAATAGCAATTTATTTGTAATTACTTTTTTATATTATTTAATATAAGTTAGATGTCATGCTAAATCAAAATATCCAAACTCCAAATAAGGTTGGGTTATCCGAAAACAGAAAAATATTACGGTGCTTTATATATTATTTTCGTTATTATCTGTCAGAAAACTAATATTGTTGTTTAATTTGAGTATACAGGGATAATGTGTAAGGGCTTGTTTAATTAATAATCATTTTTTTGTTAAAGTCTTTTAAACTAATATCTATTCAGGTTTGTTAATATTAATCTTGACAGAAAAAATTTTAAATGGCAAACATAATGTTTTTTTTGCGTGAAAACAACCTTATTACCTATTCTTGAAAGGATTTCAGGTCTAGTTTGATCAATTAGATTTGATTCGCAGTGGAATAGTATAAGAATTAGATCAATTCAAACAAGAACACAAATGGTAATTCAATGGAACAGTACGGTTATAGAGAGATAAAGTATTTCTACAAAAAAGGAATATTTCATTCAACACACGCTTCGGCCATTACAAAATTAGGTCAACTTCCCTTTTATAAGGAAGGTGACGTCAGCAGATGTCACTTGATAGTGACATCTAACCGTTATTACAACAACTACTGAAAGAAAACTAAACTACTGAAGATGTCTACAACAGCTGACATCTTCTTACAAAAGCTAAGTGTAAACTAACACTATAACTACTGAAACTACAACTACTGAAGCTACAACGTCTGAAGAACATGCTTTTCAGACGTTTTACATTAAGTAAACTACTAAAAGAAAACTACTGAAACTCAAATAGAAAACTACTGAAAAGAAACCATCACAATTACTGAAGATTACAACTTCAGCTGTTGTGACAATCTCTGAAGACTTGATCTTCAGACTTTGTCTTCAGTAGAAGTCTTCAGACTTTGTCTTCAGTACTTGAACTTCAGATGTTGTCTTCAGTACATGTCTTCAGCTGATGAAGCCTTCTTCAGTACTTATGATGTCTTGTGGGACTTAGAGGTTTTTCTGATCAGGCTCATTGGTTCTTTTGGTCCAACAAACTCCCCCTGAACCAATGCAGCCAACACCTTTAAGTTTATTTGAGTCCCACTTATTTGGCAGAAAAGTTTGTCTTTTTCTTTTGGATCAGCTCAGAAATGACCAATATCAGCATAGGCTAGGGAAGAGGTTTCAGTAGATATGAATGTCAAGGGATGGATGGGAACTCTGTCTTGGGGAATTGGACACAGAGTTGTTACTCTATCCATGGAACCTACTTCCCAACTATGAGTCTGTAAGACTCTCTCACATAGGCCTCAAGGAAGACTATTTGTTCCTCCATGGTAAGATCTTCAGCTTCTCCCTCAAAAAAGAACTCAGGCCCATAGTACTCAGACAGGTATTTGACCTGTTTCCCATTTCTTAACTCCACAGTTGTGATTTCTCTGTAAGCAAATTCATCAGGGTGATTACCCTCTAGCAACAACTGGAGTTCATCATGTCTGACTTCCTCAAGCCTCTTGTATATTAACCCCTTTTTTACCATTTTGTTCTCCAACAACTTTTGTGGGGGAAGATTGGCTTTATAGGCTTTACCGAAGTCTTCTAGGATCTCCCAGGGTGATACTACAATGGCCAGTATGATCACTGCATCTAAAATCTTTTCACTTAGCCATTGTATTGTTGGGTTTGTTGGACCTTTATCAAAGTTGTTTAACCATTTAAACAAGAAAAACGCAGCGGATTAAAGCCTTAATATATTGATTCATAATCTGAAAAATAAGGTTCTTTACTTTGTTTTAACAAACCCAAGAACATAAGGATCATTTATACGTGTTTGAACTAGCTATCAACAACAAATAACAACCAAAGTATGACATACAAACTACCTTTTGTATGCTGCTGAAAATAGTGAGATTAGATGAAGAAGATGGAGTTCTTGAATGACCAAAACACCAAGGAGAGGTGTCCCCAAGTATCCATACCCACAAGCATCATGCAAACACCTTGTTGCTAGGATTTGAACACCAATTTCGAACCCATAAGAGCTGAAAATCCGAATTTTCAGCTATGTATATTCAAGAAGGTAGAGAGAAACCCTTGTTCTTGATGATCCTTTGCATGTATGAGAGAGAGGGAATAGAGTGTGTGTGTTTGCAAGGATTGGATAGTTTCAAGACAAATGAAATCCCCCCTTTTCAAAGGGGGCGGCCGAAGTGGGACAAGGGGGTTTTTCTATAACATCCCGTTTTGTGAATAAAAATAAAATATTTAAAATATACATTTTGAATATTGTTAAACGAGTTAGTTTTGAGCCAAACTACTATTACATTAAATGACGTTTAACAAAACGATTATTGATTTTATTTAATAATAATAATAATAATAATAATAATAATAATAATAATAATAATAATAATAATAATAATAATAATAATAATAATAATAATAATAATAATAAAGAATACTAAATTGATGGAATGTACTAAAATGGTGACATAATTGTCCTTGTATGCCACGTTTCATGTGAACAATTATAATATTATTATTAATCAATTGAGTTGATCATATCCTTGCTTTTGAAGTCGGTTTACCAAAACAAAATTTGTATATATATACTTGTGCCTTATGAACCATTGATACTGGAAGATCAAAATAAAAAATTGTGATAATTAGCTAGTTAGTGAGAAGTTGAATAAAGAAGCTAGAGGTTTCATTGTTTATAGAAGTGAGTTGTCTTTTACTCTAACGCTACCAACCTCAAAAAGTAAATATACTGACCCGTAACTAGTTTATGTTATATGTTTAAATTTCATGATATATGATGTCCTTATTATGAGTTTGTATGTTGAGATGAAACGTGTTTAGTTACATGTGATTTGAGTTTGTTTATTATAATAAATATGATTACGGGGGAAATGATTTATATGATTACGGGTCCAAGTAGGTGTATTGGTAGTTTAAAAGGGGGTTATATATGTATATATATATGTGTATATATATATATATATATATATATATATATATATATATATATATGTAAGGATTTCGGGTGTTAAAATCCCAAGGGGTTCGGGTGTTGAACTCCACATATATATATAAAAGAGGAGTTAAATATATGTAAGGATTTCGGGTGTTGAAATCCCAAGGGGTTCGGGTGTTGAACTCCACATATATAAAAGAGGAGTTAATAATCCTGTAGGGTTAAAAATGAACTCCAAAAGGAATTCGGGTGTTGAATTCCTAAGAAGTAATGAGGATTTAAATAAAAAGAATTTGGGTGTTAAACCCTAACAAAAGAAAATATGTTTTTAAAATAGAAAGGTGTACTTACTTAGCGAAAGCTAATAAAAATATTTTTAAACGTTTTCAGGAAAAGCGCCAATAAAAGGTTAAAGCTTCACGGACGAGACTGGACTGACGAAGGAACCCTACTCTCGTTTAATACTTAATATAATAAATATTGTAATAAAAAGTTGTAAAACGTTCATGTTTCTTGTAATGTTTTATATATATAATGAAATGATATGTCACCATAAATGACAAATTTTGTTGTGAACTGGGACCTAAACTCTGATATATGTAGTGAAAGCATTTAAAAAAATAAAAAAATAAAAAAAAATTTGGTGTGTTTCATTTTCCCCCTTAAAATTTTGTCTTTTATTATTAACTAGCCATCTTGTTAAATTATAAAATTAACCCTTTTAATTTTATAACTCATGCACACTTTGTGATGTTACTTAACTAATTTAAATAACATTACAAATAATACTCTTGAACAAAATATCCCTATAAGTTGTTCTATCTCATATGCAACTTATTTAGAAAACTCATTTTCTAAATTGGTGTCTTTATTCAATTGCATGATCATATCACCAATTAAATATTTATTGGTGTTTGCTAAGCTTGTTATTGGGTATGACCCGACTTGGATCATGACGTACTAACCACATCAATGTTCTATGTGTCTTGGGCATAAAGAATCCAACAATCTCCCACTTGCACAAGATTCATAGAATATTGATGCAAGCAACAAATACCGCCTAACAATGGTTTACTACCCTTAATACGCATGACTTAGAAGCCATTCAATAACATCATCCCCTTCAAGTATCAAACTTGAAATGATTTAGGTGAATCAATCATTTATCCTTTTGTTACAGATGTCATGTTAAATCCAAGGACACAGAATGATCATTCCTTGTTGATTTAACTTAATCAGGCCTTAGACATCTTGCTCTCAACGAATAAGAGGGACTTCTTACTCGGGCCGCCAGGTGCCCGAGGTGGAGATGGCATCTCGTGCTCAGAAAGTTCGTCGTCAGTACGTTCTTGCTCGTCAACTTCGTTTCCTAACAAATTCCATCTTGACTACATACGTTTCTCACAATCACCTTATGTCATACCTAAACATAGCCTTATGTACTGACTATTATTTCAGAGCAGCGAAGAACTAGCTCAAGGTATAACACTTGGTGAATATCAAAACCCAATATGTATCTCAGGTCGGAGGATACCAAATGATATTCGCCTTTACTCAAATTTACTTATGATCAATCAATAAGATTCCATGTAGTAAGATTTGAGATGCGGGTCAGTCCAATATTCGTATCCCACGAATATCTATGAACCTTGGCAGCAACCAATTGCTCTATATTCATGCCTTATGAATATCCACCAATCCAAGTTCATAATAGTCTTACGTTCATATTTGTTCCCACAAATATGATCGACTACGGACATTTAGAATAATAAACATATTCATGGATGTAAACATGCTAAAAGGAACATAACTCAAAATATCGTAAATATATAGATGAGTTAAATATTACAATTGTTCCATATTTATACTAAACAGATCAATTCTAATCACTAGAATATCGAAGTCCTAAGGCACAAGTATGACTTTCATGCTTTGCCTTTTCAAGGAGTTTCGTGAGTGGATCTGTAATGTTTTGATCAAAGTGAACTTTGTGAATACATATCTTTCCCTTTTCAACTTCATCCCTTATGTAGTTGAATCTTCGCTCATTATGCCTAATCTTTTGATGTGCACGGGGTTCCTTGATTTGAGCAATCGCACCCTCGTTATCACAAAATATTTCTAAGGGTCTTGAATGGTAGAGACCACCCTTAGATCGGCGATAAACATCTTTATTCATGCAGCTTCCCAAGCTGCTAATGAGGCGGCTATGTATTTGTATTCTATAGTGGACAATGCTACCCTACTCATAATGGAGACATATCCCGATTGTGATCGAGAATAATTTCGATCAGTTTGGAAACTCGCATCCGTGTAACCTTTTACATCGAGTTCGTTTTCATCAGATCCGTATATTAGAAACATATCCTTAGTCCTCCTAAGGTATTTCTATATACTTTTAATAGCCATCCAATGGCTATTACCTGGATTCTGCTGATATCTGCTTGTCATGCTTAATGCGCATGACACGTCCGGTCTAGTGCATATCATCGCATACATGATGGATCCTATAGCAGACGCATATGGGATGTCCTTCATACGATCTTGCTCATCCTTTGAGCTTGGACATTGAGATGCACTCAATATTGTCCCTCTTTGAATAGGTACTATACCTTTCTTAGAGTTTTCCATCTTGAACCTTTTCAAGATTTTATCAATATATGCACTTTGTTTAGACTTATCAACCGCCTCGATCTATCCCTAGAGATCTTTATTCCCAAAATATAGGCGGTCTTCACCGAGATCTTTTATGGAAAAACAATTTCCAAGCCAGGTTTTAACACCTTCTATGGTTGGAATATCATTTCCAAATAGTAGTTTGTCATTAACATAATATTAAGAATGTGATTACACTCCCACTAGCCCCTTTTATACACACAAGCCTCGTCAGTATTCTCGATGAAACCGAATTTCTTGATCTCTTCATCAAAACGTTGATTCCAACTTCTCGATGCTTGTTTTAATCCATAGATTGATCTCTTTAACTTGCATACTTTATTAGGATGCTTTGGATCGACTAAACCTTCAGGCTGAACCATATGGACAGTCTCTTCGAGATGTCCATTAAGAAAAGCGGTTTTGACGTCCATTTGCCAAATCTCATAATCATAATGAGCAGCAATGGCAAACAATATCCTAATAGACTTTAGCACTGCCACAGGCGAGAAGGTTTTATCTTAATCAACCCCTTGAGTTTGAGTGAAACCTTTTGCAACAAGTCTTGCTTTGTAAGTATCCAAGTTTCCATGCATATCTGTTTTCTTCTTGAAAACCCACTTGCATCCAACCGGTTTGGAGTTAAGTGGAGGGTCAACCAATTCCTAAACTTGATTGTCATACATGGATTGCATCTCTACGTTCATGGCTTCCAGCCATTTGTCACAATCCGAATTGGACATCACATCATGGTATGTAGTTGGCTCATCGGAGTCAACCACATAGCATCCATCCATGAAAAATCCATATCTTTCAGGTGGAGTGCTAATTCTACCAGATCTGCGAATGTTTTATGTGTATTGATCAACCTCTTGATCATCATCAACAACCTCTTGTTGATAGCTAGTGTCAACAAAACATGTTTCGGCTTATGGATCTTGATCCTCATCAAATTCCACTGTTCTATACGTCATTCCTTCTATAAGGAACTTGGCTTCTAAGAACTCTGCCTTTCGAGCAATAAATACCTTTTGCTCTGTTAGATCAAAGAAATAGTATCCTATACAGTCTTTTTGGATATCCAACAAGTATACACTTAATGGATCGACTTTCCAGTTTATTTTGGGTGTTAAGCTTAACATAAGCTTCACAACCCCGTGCCTTTTAAATATGATAGCGATAGAACTCTTCCATGCCACATTTCAAAAGGTGTCGAATCCACTTTCTTGGTTGGGCCATATTCAAAATACGAGCCGCGGAGAGTAGTGCGAAACCCCAAAATGATAGAGGTAGTGAGCTTATAGCCATCATAGATCGAACCATATCCAATAGGGTTCGGTTTCTCATTTCAGACACACCATTATGTTGTGGTGTTCCGGGAGGAGTAAGTTGTGAGACAATCTTACAACTTCTTAGATGATCCTGAAAAGCCTCACTAGGTATTCACCTCCTCTATCTAAAAGGAGAACTTTGATAGTTCTATCGAGTTGATTTTTTACTTCATTCTTGAAGATTTTGAACATTTCAAAAGCTTCATGTTTATGTGTCATCAAGTACACATGACCATAGCGACTGTAACCGTCGGTAAAGGTAATGAAGTATCTTTCACCATTCCTTGTCATTGTCTTAAAGGAACCACATACATCCGAATGTATAATTCCTAGTAAGTCTTTTGCCCTCTCGTTAGTACCACTAAAGGGCGACTTGGTCATCTTACCTTGTAAACAAGATTCACACTTATCAAATGAACAATTTTCATTTGTTTTCAAAAGACCATTCTTTTGAAGTATTTGAATCTGATTCTTATTTATGTGACCAAGACAACAATGCCAAAGGTAAGAATCACTTAAACCCATTTTAAGTTTCTTGGTGCTTGATTGGTATAATGTGTTATTATAGGATGAATCATCATGAACCAATTCATAAATATCATTAAAAGGCATAGCCTTGAAATGAAATACATCATCCATATAAACATAAATACTATCGTTTACAACTTTTAAATCATAACCATATTGTTTTAAAATGGAAACTAAAATATGTTCCTAGTCAAACTAGGAGCATACAAAATGTTTTTAAGAACAACTTCCAAACCATTTGAAAGTTTCAAAACATAATCTCCTTTCTTAAAGTGCTTATTTCTTTTGAACCCTTGCAACAGATTGCAAATGTGAGCTCCACACCCGGTATCCAATACCCATGTGTTTGAAGAAATAACATTTAAGTCAATATGGATCATGAAAGTTGTACCTGAGGTCTGCCCAGCATGCCTCTTATTTCTCAACTCTTTGAGATAGGTTGGATAATTCCCTTTCAAATGTCATATCTCACCACACTCAAAGCATGGATCATTTTCCGTTACCCTAGGCTTCATAAGCTTAGGTTTTGGTGGTTCCGTTTTAACCTTCCCTTTCCCTTTGCCTTTGATGTGCTCCTTTCCTTTGGAAACATTTGCATTGGGATCAGGAATGGCGTTTTCCCATTGCCTCCCTCATTGATCTTAGAGAACAGGTAGAAACTTTTTACCCATCCCCGCCTCAGCTGTTTTGAGCATGGCGTGAAGCTCACCAATGCTCTTGTCCCATCCGATCATATTGTAATTCATTATGAACGTCTCAAACTTTTAGTTAGGCCATTAAGGATCAAATCCGTGGCCAACTCCTTTGAGACAGGACAGTTAAGCCTCTCGAGGCGATCAATGTGGCTTTTCATCTTAAGTACATAAGATGATACCGATTGGGTTTCTTCCATGTGACACGCATGAAGCGCTCGAACCGTTTCGAATCGCTTTAACCCTAGCTCGTTGAAGGAACATTTCCTTCAATTGGGTAATCATGTCATATGCCCCATAATGCTCCAAGTCCTTTTGAAGTTTGGGAAATATAGTTCCCAACATGAGGCAGGATACCTGCATGGAATCCTCAGTATACTGAAGCCAATCGTTATAGGCCTCAACATCCTCGGGGTTGGGTTGGTCAGGAATAGGATCGTCAAGGACATAGGCCCTTTTCTCTTGCTTGAGAACAATTCTCAAGTTTCGAAACCAGTCCATAAAATTGGTATGGTTCAGACGATCCCTCTCTAAAATAGTTCTCAGTGATAGGGTATAGACGGTCGGGGTGGTAGCATTATTGTTTGTGGCCATTCTACAAAATTTACAAAGTTCTTATTAGTATTTCTGAAAATTTCATTTTAATTATTAATAACCTTTTATGTCTCATAGACAATTAATAATTAAAATCTAGAATCCAACGTTACATTCAAATAATGGTTAGGTGACCTTTATCCTATTATTTAAATTAACAAGGTAGTCAACATTTGACAATTGTAACCTTTTGCAACTTATAGCCTTTATGGGATCGGTTAAACATCTTATGTTTGGTTGGCATGTTTAATCCCATCAACACCATTGTACGCCATGCTTCGGTGACCCTATGCACATGGTTTCCAATTCAAGTCATCCTACTTACACACACATATGAGTTTACACATACAAGTGGTTAGGTGACCTTTATCCCACAAATATGTTAAGCCCACCTCAAAACACAAGTTCCCTAAAAGTGGTTAGGTGACCTTTATCCCACAAATAGTTCTCAACTGATTCGAGTGTCGTGTAAAAGGATGGTGTTAAACTTGTTTCTAAAGGGATTTTAGTTTTCATTAATTCTAGTTTTGAAAACTCTATGTACCTTGTATTTGCATGCTTTCAAATACAAGGTATCCTATGGTTCATTTTTTCATAAAACCTCTTTTATTTAAATCATTAATCCTTTTAATAACTTTTATTAACATATTAATGATTAAGAACCATAAATTTTCAGCTTGTTAAGTTTGCTAATGAGTTTGTATGCATATCCAAACATCAAAACACAATCATACAACAAACAACCAAACAAGCATAATCATACAAACATATGTGCATAACCATAGCCACTAAGTTGAGTACACTTGTTTGCCATCACAAGTGTTGTCATAAGGTCTTTCCTAAAGGTTAACAATGACACATCATATGTGTCCATGAACTCCCACTTGATTCCACATCCAAATGCTTCAAGTGTCCATGTCTCTTGTGTCCTTCCTTTTGGGTCTTCATCTTGTGCATCTTTTTTTACAAAATCATATCCTAATACAATTTTCTAATAAAAGAAATGCACCTATTCTATTTATTACATAACCACATGAATAAATAAATTACAACCCAAATACAAACACAAAAGAATAATATTACAACCCTTTATGAATGAAATCAACCAACATGACAAAATCACAATCAACCAAATCCAAACACACATGGTCAAGGCTATGTTATGCACTAAAATATATATCCATATACATCATTTCAAGAACAAAAAAAATCCCCTTTTAACCCTAAATTTTCAGCCAACACAAACCCAAAATCTAGGGTTTTTGTCCAAACATAATAATCAACCATTTAACATATTTCTTTCAAGGTTTAATCACAAGCATGTAAGATATAACCTTGAAAGATTGGGGATTCATTATATCATCACAAAACAGCCCTAATTTGGTTGTTCAAACCCTATAAAACCAATTTTACAAGGATAATTGAAACTAGTCATCCACATATCCGGCTCTAGATGCCAATGTTGGGTTTGTTGGACCTTATCAAAGTTGTTTAACCATTTAAACAAGAAAAACGCAGCGGATTAAAGCCTTAATATATTGATTCATAATCTGAAAAATAAGGTTCTTTACTTTGTTTTAACAGACCCAAGAACATAAGGATCATTTATACGTGTTTGAACTAGCTATCAACAACAAATAACAACCAAAGTATGACATACAAACTACCTTTTGTATGCTGCTGAAAATCATGAGATTAGATGAATAAGATGGAGTTCTTGAATGACCAAAACACCAAGGAGAGGTGTCCTCAAGTATCCATACCCACAAGCATCATGCAAACACCTTGTTGCTAGGATTTGAACACCAATTTCGAACCCATAAGAGCTGAAAATCCGAATTTCAACTATGTATCTTCAAGAAGGTAGAGAGAAAACCCTTGTTCTTGATGATCCTTTGCATGTATGAGAGAGAGGGAATAGAGTGTGTGTGTTTTCAAGGATTGGATAGTTTCAAGACAAATGAAATCCTCCCTTTTCAAAAGGGGGCGGTCGAAGTGGGACAAGGGGGTTTTCCCCCTTAAAATTTTGTCTTTTATTATTAACTAGCCATCTTGTTAATTTATAAAATTAACCCTTTTAATTTTATAACTCATGCACACTTTGTGATGTTACTTAACTAATTTAAATAACATTACAAATAATACTCTTGAACAAAATATCCCTATAAGTTGTTCTATCTCATATGCAACTTATTTAGAAAACCAATTTTCTAAATTGGTGTCTTTATTTAATTGCATGATCATATCATCAATTAAATATTTATTGGTGTTTGCTAAGCTTGTTATTGGGTATGACCCAACTTGGATCATGACGTACTAACCACATCAATGTTCTATGTGTCTTGGGCATAAAGAATCCAACATGTATCTGTGTGGAATGTCTTTCTTGTGAATCCTATGACTCACCCTGGGATCAGGCCAAATCCTTACTCTCTCCTTCTGATATTGAAAAGTTTGTTTGAGAGCATATAACCTCTAAGCATGTTTTCTCATGGATATAATCGATGAAGTGTGAGCATAAACTTTATCAACCATTCTCAACAACTCCTCATCATGTAGTTTATGCTGTTGCTCTTCTTCAAGTTTTACCTTCACAGTTTCTATCTGGATAGCAGGAGTGATTGTTGTTGGTTGACTCTTGGCCTTAGGCAGTGTAATGACAGCTGAAATAGGCAGTCTGTCCTCATCCTCATCATCATCTTCTTCTTCTTCTTCAAGACTCAACACCCTTCTCTTCCTTTTCTTGGTGCATCATCGACTATTGGTTTCTTAGGTAAGGGAGTTGGTTTTGTGGGTTGTGATGTGGGTTGTTTTGGTGTGGGAGATTGGACAGGCTGTTCTAGCATTTTTGTAAGCGAAGCTTTGGTGCACTTAGCTAGATCAGTCATGTTCCCAGCACCATCTTCATTCAGGGCTTCTATTATCAGTCCTTTTGTGAATACCTCAGACGAACAGATCTTGTTGGTTATCTCCAAGATGCTGTCCCTGGACCATGATTTGACTTCAAGAACTGATCTCCCTAGATACTTCGAAATGAATCTGGCTATAGCTTCAAGTCTTTCCTTTTCCTTCTCACTGTAGCCAGACCATCGGTGTTCAATCTCCTGAATCTCCAACTTCCTTATCTCAGAATCCAGCTTAGTAGTGTCAAAGCCTTGCCTAAACAGCTGATCAATGATTTTATCTATTGACCTGCTGTGTTGGTCATCAGCTTTCTTGATCATATCATCCAACTTCTTCTCAGTAGGAGTCTTTTCACTTTCACCACCCTTCTTCTTCTTATATGTTACATGAAAGTCCTTTTATTTTTCTTTCTCCTCAACCATCTCCTTTTCCTTCTCCATTTCCTTCTCCACCTCCTTCTCTACCTCTTTCTCTTTTTCTTTCTCTTTCACCTCTTCAACTCTTTTCCTCTTAATGACTTTCACTGACTTAGACTCCCCCTTTTTTGTTGCACTGGTTATAGGGGTTTGAATGTCAGAAAGTTTCTTAGACACAGCGTCATCAACCAGGGTTTTTATGTTTGAGGAAAGCCTCTCATCAAGGGTTTGATTTACAATATCAGTGATGATGGGAGTGATGAGAGGCAGGGAAGTTCTAAAGATAGAAACCATTTGCTCAGAGGGGTTCTGTCCCTGAGATATTATGCCAGAAGCAGAGGCTGGTGGATTAATAGTTTGGAGTGGCTCTGTGTGTGGGAGACCTTCAGAAGAAGGTGCCATCTGTGGGTGGATGTTGGCAGATGGACTTGATTCTTGAGAGAATTTGGCAAGTAGTTTTTTAATCTACTTACCTCATCCTCAAGAATTGTGTTTTGGGCTAAGACATCATAGAAGAAGCCCAGGTCATCATCAGTATTTGCTGAATCATCTGACCTCATAATTATATCAGGATGAACATGTGCTGAGTGTGGATCAGTATTCACATGTGCCCCTTTGTCTTGGAACCGGGGACTTCTTGCCTCAGGATTAAATCCTTCATCAGCAGTTGCCTCTGGTGAGGACTTAGAGATGTTACCAACTTCACCCTGTTCATGTGCTGAAGTAGGAGAAGAGGCAGCCTCACTAGATGTTCTTATCTCCTTTTCCACACAGGGAGATAGAACATTGTAATCCCTGTGCTATGGGCTCTCAACAACACTTTGATCCTCCCTCTCAATGGTTGAGGTTTTCCCAGTTGTGATAGGTTCCTGGGGAGAGGGTGGAGTGTTAAGCTGAGTCAGCACTTTTGCAATTATAATGGTTGGACTTTATGGGGCGGTTGCAATGGGAGATAGAGGTGAATCAGTTTGCACCTGGGGAGAGTGGTGCTCTTCAATGGTAACCTTCTCAAGTGAGAGAGGTTCCAGAAACATGGCTTCCCCTGAAATGGTTACTTCAAGATCCTTTTGAGAGGATTCCTGAGCGGTTGTGGCTGGTAGAGTCTTTGTAACTACTGGGGGGATTGGTACCAGTAGCTACTTCCTGCCTTTGTGGTGCAGGGGCATCCTCAGGAGACTCAACTCCCTGAGTAGCCTTTTTAGGCTTTTTAGTTTTTGGCTTGGTGGGGACTTTGGATTTGGAAGAGGAGGCTGTGGGTTCCCGCTGCTTGGGTTTTAGCAGCTTGGCAGCCTCTTTTAGGTATGTGTCTGAGTTGTGCCTGGAGTATACTTCAGGCAAAACAGCCAGAGCAGGGACTCATAGGCCAACAAGGCCCTCAGCTTTTAATTGTTTTTCAATAATGGCCATGAGGAACCTTGGATATAATATCCATCGGTTAGCCATAGGTTTCATAGCCATATCTTTTAATTCTAAAAAGATTATTTTAGAAAAATTTAGATTTTATTGCTCAAGGATAAAGTACAATACCTGCTGCCACCTTGATGACATTTGATCCCATGAGGATGATTTGGGGGCAAGGCAGACATTCACCATGTGAAAGGTAAGTCGTTCAGGATCATGGAAGTGATTCTTCAGGATTGTGGAAGCACGGAGGTTACCTTGGTATCCATGGTGGGCGAAAGATAAGTCGGTTGTGCCCTTAGGGTACTCAGTGACGAAGGTGGCATTATTCAGTTTTAGGGTTTGTCGAATGATGTCAGAAGTGATGACCACCTTCTTTTGGTTTACAAACGACTGGAGAATGACCTCGGTATCATTCTCACCAGTTGTGATGGAGACGTTTGTCCAGAACTATTTGAGGGATTCGGCGTGGATGATTGGATTTAGAAGAAAGGCCGTTTTGTAAGGACATTCAACCATCAGATCGATGGCGTCGTCGAACTTGGTCCAAAAGGCTTATTTTATGAGGTAGGCTACACAGTTATGGCGTGGTTTGAGCTGCATGGTCCCCATTAATGTGAGAGGGAAGTTTCAGAGTGTTTTGAATGTTAGGTTGTGAGAATGAAAAACTCTAAAGTTAGGGTTAGGTATTTATAGGGTATGGTCATGAAACGGATGATAGAAAACGTCTGGAGGTTTTGGTGTTAGTCATCAGGTGTTTGAAACGACTGATGACATGGTTTTAACCTTCAGAGGTTGTAAACAACTGAAGACTTGTTGTTAGTCATCAGTAGTTGAAAGCTACTAAAGACGTGGTTTTGTCCTTCAGAAGTTGTAAACAACTGAAGACTTGGTGTTAGTCATCAGTAGTTGTAAACTACTGAACACATGGTTTTGTCTTCAGTTGTTTGGAAATGAAACAGCAGTTGTTTGAATCAGCTGAAGAGTAAATTTACTCATCAGCTGTTGTCGTCAATTCATAGGCATCAGGTGTTTCATTCTGACCTTAACATTTACTCATCAGACCTTGTCTGATTTACAGACGTTTCATTGGTCATCAGCTCTTTTAATATTTATTCTTCAGCTCTTCTGAACCAATATTCAGAAGATCTGATAAAATAAATTATTCTTCAGAACTTGTGAACAAATATTGTCTTCAGTACTTATGTGGAAGATTACACATCAACACTTTTGGACAAAATTTGTTCTTCAGTACTTGTTTGTTAGAAAAAGGCATCGGAGTTATAACCACATCAGTAGTTGTAACTTCATCAGTTCTGTTCAACAAATAATGTACTTTAGTACTTTGAAGTATTTTAGTCTTCAGTAGTTATGAAAAGTGCTGAAGACTAAATAACTCATCAGTACTTATTTTTGACTTTTATATACTAATGCTCATCAGTACTTGTGATCTAAGAGCATTAGTATTAGTCAATTTATTCCAGCTGCAACATACCAAGCCTTATCACCAGATTTTGAAAAGTTGCACTGTCTAAAGTCTTAGTAAATATATCTGCAAGCTCATCAGCACTAGGAACAAACTTTAGATCAATCAGACCTTTTTCATAACAATCCCTAATAAATGATGTCTGATCTCAAAATGTTTGGTCCTTTTATGCTGGACTGGATTCTTAATAATACAAAGAGCTGAAGCACTGTCCACTAGTAATGAAGTCTTAGTCTCTATAATGCCATAATCCAATAATTGATTCTAAAGCCAGAGTACCTGAGATGTACAACTTGCAGCAGCAATGTACTCTGCCTCAGTAGTGGATGTAGCAATTGAAGTTTGTGTTGGAGCATATATTGTCATATATAGTGTGTCCGTCGCTTGACGAATAGTCTAGGCTTAATGTTATACACCTTGTAAACACATGAAACTGGGTCATTCGTAGGAGCATATGCGAATGAGACTCAGTCGTACGACTGAGCCATGCTAATGGACCAGTCGTGCGACTGATAGATGCGATTGGGGCATTCGTAAGACTGAACCATAAGAATGGTCCAGTCATACGATTGAACCATACGCATGGTCCAGTCGTACGATTGAACCATACGCATGGTCCAATCGCACGAATGGGCCCAGTCGCATCTAATATGGGCCAAAGCCTATATATACCAGTTTCATTGTGTAGAAACCTAAGGGTTTTGAGAGGGAGCCCGGCACCAAGGTGCTGCCGGATGAGAGGGGAGATCATGCTCGATCTCCCATTGCCAAGAGTTGATTCTTAAGTTGTAACGAGCTTAAAATCGTTAGGTTTTATAAATGAAATCATTTGATTATTGTTCTTGTTATTGATTGACTTTTGGTTTATGCTGTTATTTATCCTTCCGTCAAGAACATGCTCGGATGTTTATCGATCCAGCGATTTCATAATTTGTTTCTTACTCTGCCAAGAAACTAAACAATTGCCTAGAAATTGGCATCCACCGGAAGTTGATTTTCTGGTGACTTTGCACCCTGCATAGTCACTATCAGAGAAAGCAACTAATTTGCAAGAGTGCCCAGTTGAATACCAAAGACCTAGAGATTGAGTTCCTTGCAAGTATCTAAAGATCCTTTTGACTGCAATCAAATGGGATTCTTTAGGTGCAGCCTGAAATCTAGCATAGACACAAGTTGCAAACATAATGTCTGGTCTAGAAGCTGTAATGTACATCAAGGAACCAATCATACATCTGTAAAGGGTTTCATCAACCGCTTTACCTTTCTGATTAACATCCAGTTGTGTGGTGCAGCTCATGGGAGTAGAACAGGACTTACAGTTTTGTAAATCAAACTTTTTCAAAAGATCTTTTGTATATTTGGACTGATGAATGAAAGTTCCATCAGCCCTTTGTTTGATTTGCAAACCCAGAAAGAACTGTAATTCGCCCATGGCACTCATTTCAAACTTTTATTGCATTAACTTTATAAATTCATCATACAACTGTGGATCAGAGGATGCAAAAATAATATTATCAACATAAATTTGAACAAGTAGCTTATGCTGACCCACTTTCTTTATGAATAAAGTTTTATTTATGGAGCCTCTAGTGAAATTATTTTGAAGAAGAAAATTTGATAATGTTTCATACCAGGCTCTAGGAGCTTGTTTCAACCCATATAGAGCCTTATCAAGCTTATACACCCAATCTGGATGTTTATTGTCCTCAAAACCTGGTGGTTAATACACATAAACCTCTTCTTTTATTTTACCATATAAAAAAGCACTTTTGACATCCATTTGAAAAACTTTAAGATTGTGGAAAGCAGCATAAGCTAAGAATAATCTGATTGCCTCCAGTCTGGCTACAGGGGCAAATGTTTCATCATAATCAATACCTTCTTCTTGTGCAAACCCCTGTACAACCATCTGGCCTTGTTCTTTACTATTTGACCTTTTTCATCAGTTTTATTCCTAAACACCCATTTAGTGCCTATTGCACACTTACCTTGGGGTAAAGGAACCAGCTCCCACACTTGCTGCTTTTTGAACTGAAGAAGCTCAAGTTGCATGGCTTCAACCCATCCATTGTCTCTTAATGCAACATGATAATTCTTTGGCTCTTTCTGACTAATGAAGAGAGCATAAAAGCAGAAATTGGACAATTGACTTCTGGTTGAGACTCGAGCATTGATATCACCAATGATCTGAGACATTGGGTGATTCTTCAGCTCTTGATAGACAATAAGATCTGTGCAAGTGTTTGTAGGGGATTCAGCAGCAACAGATGTTGATGCAAATTCTTGAAACCATATAGGAGATGGCAACTCAAATGAAGTAATGATTCAGAAATCTCATCAGCATTTGTTGTGGATGGAGCTGCTGAAGCTACATGAGCATCAGGTTTAGATGACTCAGGCAGTTGATCACTAAACCTGAAAAGGTGAGTACTGTCAGCATCATCATCAGTACCACCAGGTGGAGAACTGTGTGCAGTTGGGGATGGATTATCAGGAACTACAACAGCTGGAGACTGATAAGGAACATATTGCAGTATGTCCAAATCAAATAGCTCCACAGGGTTTTGTGGAATTTTATCCTTTGGAGATTCATTAACTTCACATGGAAAGTCTCTTCAACCATCTTTGTTCTGCAGTTGAAAACTCTGTATGCCTTGCAAGTAGATGAATAACCAACAAAATACCCTGCATCCACCTTTGATTCAAATTTCTGAAGTGGATTCTTTGTGTTGAGAATATAACAGGGACACCCAAATGCTCTAAAAATGAAATCAAAGGGGCCAAATGATGTAGCACTTCATAAGGAGTCTTCATCAACCTCTGATTTACTAATACTCTATTTTGCACATAGCAAGCTGTGTTGATAGCTTTAGCCCAAAAGATCAGTGGCAAACCAGAATCAGCCACATTGACCTGGCAGCTTCAACAAATGTCCCGTTCTTTCTCTCCACCACTCCATTTTGTTCAGGAGTTCTTGGAGTGTTGAACTGCCGCTTGATTCCCTTTGACAAGTAGAATTTATCAAGTGTGTAATTTCTAAATTCTGTGCCATTATCACTCCTTACACACTTGACTGGAAGGGAATATTTTTTCTCAACATACAACACAAAGTTCATAATAGCTTGTGCAGCTTCATCTTTGGAGTGCAAGAAGAAAGTCCATACAATTCTAGAGTAATCATCCATAATTACCAGACAGTATTTCTTCTTTGCCATGCTCATCACTCTTACAGGACCAAAAAGATCCATATGCAACAATTGCAAGCAGGCAGTGGACTTTGGCTCTTCTATTAGAGGGAATGATACCTTGTGTTGCTTCCCTTTTAAACAAGCAGAACAGTTGTCATCACATTTGAACTCCTTCATTGGCAATCCTCTTACTAAACCATGGTGGATCAGCTGGTTCATGTTTTTAAGATTCACATGACCAAGCCTTCTATGCCATAGAGTAGATTCTTGAGGAGAAGCCTTGGAGAACAGGCAAGGATGGCCTTTTAGATCGATTTTCTTTGACAAGTCCAAGGCATATACTCTGCCTGTCCTGTTGGCCTTCAGGAGAGTATGATCATCCAATACCTTGTCAATCAAACTCAGAACTTTGGAAGATAGAATCCTGCAGTTCTGACTGGTGAAAAGGGCAACATGACCTTTATCACACATTTGACTGACACTCAAGAGATTATACTTGAGATTGTCCACATGGTTGACATCATCAAACCTTATTTCACCATTGGAAACAAAGC
Organism: Flaveria linearis; assembly: GCA_024085815.1. Taxonomy (NCBI): domain Eukaryota; kingdom Viridiplantae; phylum Streptophyta; class Magnoliopsida; order Asterales; family Asteraceae; genus Flaveria; species Flaveria linearis. Next base: position 100,730,230 of record CM044004.1, read on the forward strand.
CTTTGCCGATGATGTAACCCTTAGCATCATTACCAAAATAGACAAACCCCTTCTTTCCTTGAGAGTAGTCATTAAGAAGAGAGCTGCTCCCTGTCATATGCATGGATCCTCCACTGTCCACATACTAGATGCTTCTATGGCATGCTGAAGAACCCTGCATTCATCACAAGAAACTAGTTAGCTTTTGAGACCCAAACCATTTTGGTTTTGGGTCTGTTCTCATCAACAGATTTCACACTAACTGGTTTGTCATGAGTTGCAGCCTGTGGTGATGGAGATGGTGCAGAAAAGGGTTCCTTTGTTTTAGGCTTAGGTTTCCTTTTCTGTGGTTTAATCACAGGAAAATCTATTTGGTTGACTCTCCCCAATAGATGTTGAACCATCATAACAAGTTATGTCTGATTGGTTGCTAAAGCCTTCAGCTCATCAGACACATCAGTGCTTGATTTTGATGGATTCCTGTGTTGCACCATCTTCCTGTAAACATCTTCAGCTGTTTCCTGATTAACCCCTTCCTTCTTTTTGGATTTCTTTAAGGATTTTGGGGTTTCAGGTTGAAATGCTTCTGGTACAAACTTGGTTTCAAACTCAACTTTCATTTTGTTAATTTTCTTTTTTATGTTCTTATCTTTGTTGAGTTTTGAAGCCTTTCTGTACCAGCAATCATCAGTGAGATGATTGAATAAACCACATATTTCACATGGATTTTTCTTCATCTTTTGTTGATCAACTGCTGAAGAAGATGAAACTACTGAAGATTTGTTCTTCAGTACTTTCTTCCTTTCAGTACTTGTGGTAAGTACTGAAGGATTCTTAACTACTGAAGATTTATTCTTCAGCAGTTTTCTATCAGTACTTGCAGTTTTCTTCCTTTCAGTACTTGCAGACTTCCTGATAGATTCTTCAGCAGTTTTCTAACCCTTTCTACTTTCAGTAGTTTGGGTTTGTTCTTCAGGTGTTGTAACTTGCCCATCAGTACTTTGAGTACTTTGTGTTGGACCAAAAGAACCAATGAGCCAAGATCAGGAAAACCTCTAATTCCCATATGACATCACAACAACTGCTGAAGACTCCCATCAGCTGTTCTGACAAAGTCTGAAGAATCAACAGCTGAAGTTCAAAGAACTGAAGTACAACAACTGAAGATCCCAAAGTACTGAAGACAAGTACTGAAGTCTAAAGTACTGATAAACACAAGTACTGAAGACTTCAAGTAGTGAAGACAAGTGCTGAAGATCAAAGTCTGAAGAACTGATGAACAACTGCTGATGCACAAAGTCTGAAGACAACGACTGAAGACATCAGCTGATGACAACTACTGAAGTCATCAGCTGATGAATCATCTGAAGACCAAAGTCTGAAGACCAAAGTGCTGAAGTTTCAGAGTTTGTCACAACAGCTGAAGAAGTCTTCTTCAGTTGTTGTGATGGTTTATTTTCTTTTCAGTAGTTTTATGTTTTTTATTTCAGTAGTTTGTACAACAGTTGAACAGTTTGTTCTTCAGCTGTTATAGTTCAGTAGTTGTAAACGACTGAAGAGTTTGTTCTTCAGTCGTTGTAGCTTGTCAGTAGTTTCCCTTTTCAGTACTTGTAATAGGTAGAACACTTAGGAATTTTGTAAGAAGATGTCAGCTGTTGTGACATCTTCAGTAGTTGTGTTCTATCAGTAGTTAGTTAAATAACCGTTTAATGTCAGTGGAATCTGACAACAGTATGGGTTCAGTATAGGTCTTTTGCCTATAAAAGGGCAGTGACCTAATTGTATTTTGTGCCGAAACATGTGAAATAACAGAATATTATTCCTTTTCAGGCAGAATTATTCTCTCTCTCTCTACATTTACTTTGCATGCAATATTCTTTATGTTCTTGCTTTAATTGCTAATTTTCATGCTAAATCCGCTGCGAACATAATCTAATTGATCAAACTAGAGGCTGGATCCTAACAAATGGTATCAGAGCAGGTTAATCATTGATCGATTTCACTATTGATCATTTGAAACTGCTCTTTTGATCTCTAAGTTTGATCGAATTAGCAATTTGCAAGAATTAGCTGTAGAGAGAGAGATTCTGCTGTTTCTGGCCAAAAACTTGAGGTTCTCTTGGTGGTTTTGAGCTATATTTGTTTTGTTTAAACTTGAGTTTGACTAAAAACTGAGATGACTACACCAACAAACGATCCTCACAATACTGGTTCCTCAACCAAGCCACCGATGCTTGTGAGAAATGAGTATAACATATGGCAAAGACGTATGCTTCACCACTTGTCTGTCAACAGTGCTGGTTGTTGGAAGTCAGTGGTGCATGGACCATACAAGCCTATGGTGAGCGTCCCTGAATCTAATGAACAGGTTCTAAAGAAACCTGAACAATATTCGGACGAAGATCTAAAGCTGTTCGAGATTGATGCTAGAGCCCATGGAATTTTAGCCATGGCTATTCCAAATGAGATTTACTCAGGGCTCTTGCATCATGAAACTGCTCATGACCTATGGGTTGCTCTAAAGGAACAATTTGGAGGAACTGATTCGCTCTTAGCAAACAATAGGGAAATCCTCGCCCAACAATATGAGACATTCTCATATAGAAAGGGTGAGACTCTGACCCAGCAGTTTGAGCGGTTCTCTTGTTTGATTTCTGAGCTGAAGATGGTCAAACAAGAGTACTCCAACATCCAGATGAACAACAGGTTCCTCAGATCACTGCCTGAGAGATGGGACACTTATACCATTGTCCTACGCTCCAGTGCAAATCTGGAAACTCTATCTCTCACCCAACTTCATGGGAAATTGCTCACCTTTGAGAGAGAGATAGAGCAAAAGAGGAAGTTGTCCACCTCTGGCAAGCTCGCTGATGACTTTGTTCAAGGAAATGCTGCCTTGATAAGTCAGGAGTCAGAATATGCTTCATCAGAAAGTTCTTATGATGAGCATATTGATTTCTCTACCAACTCAGAACAAGCCTTTGTTGGTGTAGGTAGTAGTTCAGGAGGCAGCAGTGATAACTGGTGCTTTTTGATGGATGATTTGAAGGGCATTCCAGATGATGATCTGGAGGAGATGGATATTTTGAGCCAAATGACAATGATCAATATCAGATCTCAAAAGTTCTACAAAAGAACTGGTAGGAAATTCCTGGTCTCTCTGGCAAAACCAAAGTTGGTTTTGACAAGAGCAAGTTGAGGTGTCACAAGTGCCAAAGGCTTGGACACTTTGCTAGAGAGTGTAGATCATCTGGATCTAACTCCTCAGCACCCTTTGTGACTTTTCCAAGCAATAGCTCACAACACAGAGGGCAACCTTCCTCCAGTTCTGGTCATCCATCACAAGCACAGGCATCACCTGCTTATTTTGTGCCTCAGGGATATATGCCATACTCATACCCCTGCTACTACGTGCCTCAGCCCAGTCAAACTCAAGCACCTTCTGCTCAACCACCACAGGCTTTCCTAAGCCTCAATCTTCCCCATCTCATCATCAAACACAACCTCAACAACACAGCTTCTTCACCCAGGAGTTGTTGACTGGAGTAGTCTACCAGATGATCTATCTGGTCAGGAACAACTACTCCAAGGTGCTGGTCAACATGGTGGTGATAGTCCTTTTGGAAATCTTGCTCTGATGGCCCTTGAGTCTGCTGAGGGGTCTTCATCCAATGCCTCATCACAGGGTTCTTCAACATGCCAAAGAAGCATCTGGTATGTAGACAGTGGAGGATCTATGCACATGACAGGAAGCAGCTCCCTTCTTAATGACTACTCTCAAGGAAAGAAGGGATTTGTTTCCTTTGGCAATGATGCAAAGGGTTACATCATCGGAAAAGGCTTTGTTTCCAATGGGGAAATAAGGTTTGATGATGTTAACCATGTGGAGAATCTCAAGTACAACCTCTTGAGTGTCAGTCAAATGTGTGATAAAGGCCATATTGCCCTTTTCACAAGCAAGAACTGTCGGATTCTGTCATCCAAAGTTCTAAATTTGATTGACAAGGTGTTGGATGAATACACTCTCCTGAAGGCCAACAGGACAGGAAGAGTGTATGCCTTAGATCTTTCCAAAAAGATAGATCTAAAAGACCATCCTTGCCTATTCTCCAAGGCATCTTCTTAAGAATCTACTTTATGGCATAGAAGGCTGGGGCATGTTAATTTCAAGAACATGAATCAGTTGATAAGCCATGGTTTAGTAAGAGGATTGCCTTTGAAGGAGTTCAAGTGTGAAGACAACTGCACTGCTTGCTTAAAAGGAAAACAACACAAAGTTTCATTCCCTTCAATAGAAGAACCAAAGTCCACTGCCTGCCTGCAGCTCTTGCACATGGATCTCTTTGGTCCTGTCAGAGTGATGAGCATGGCAAAGAAGAAATACTGCCTGGTAATTGTGGATGATTATTCCAGGTATGTATGGACTTTCTTCTTGCACTCTAAGGATGAAACAGCCAAGACTATCATGAATTTTGTGTTATTTGTAGAAAAGCAGTATTCCCTACAGGTCAAGTGTGTGAGGAGTGACAATGGAACAGAATTTAGAAACCACACACTTGATGACTTCTACCTGTCCAAGGGAATTAAAAGGCAGTTTAGTATTCCTAGAACTCCTGAGCAGAATGGAGTGGTGGAGAGAAAGAACAGGACTCTCATTGAAGCAGCAAGGTCAATGTTGGCTGACTCAGGGTTGCCACTGACCTTTTGAGCTGAAGCTGTCAATACAGCTTGCTATGTACAAAATAGAGCTTTAGTGAATAAGAGGTTGATGAAGACTCCTTATGAAGTACTTCATCATTTGGCTCCTCTAATTTCATTCTTTAGAGCCTTTGGGTGTCCATGTTTTATTCTCAACACTAGCAACCCACTCCAGAAATTTGCTAGTAAGGTGGATGCAGGGTATTTTGTTGGTTATTCATCAACTTGCAAGGCATACAGAGTCTTCAACTGTAGGACAAAGCTGGTTGAAGAAACTCTGCATGTTAAGTTCAATGAATCTCCAAAGGACAAGATTCCACAAAACCCTGTGGAGTTGTTTGATCTGGACATACTGCAATATGTTCCTTATCAACCTCCAGCTGTTGAGCCTGTCAACAGTTCTCCACCTGGTGGTACTGATGATGATGTAGTAAGTACTCACCTCTTCAGGTTTAGTGACAATCTGCCTGAGTCCACTAAACCTGATGCTCCTGTAGCTTCAGCAGCCCCATCCACAACAAATGCTGATGAGATTTCTGCAAGCTCTACTTATTTGAGCTGCCATCTCCTACATGGTTTCAAGAATCTCCATCACCATTTGTTGCTGCTGAAAGTCCTACAAACACTTGCACTGACATCATAGTCTATCAAGAGCTGAAGAATCACCCCACATCTCAAATCATTGGTGATATCAATGCTGGAGTTTCAACCAGGAGTCAATTGTCCAATTTCTGCTTCTATGCTCTCTTCATCAGTCAGCAAGAGCCAAAGAACTATCATGTTGCTTTAAGAGACAATGGATGGGTTGAAGCAATGCAGCTTGAGCTTCTTCAGTTCAAGAAACAGCAAGTGTGGGAGCTTGTTCCTTTACCCCAAGGGAAGTGTGCAATAGGCACCAAATGGGTATTCAGGAACAAAACAGATGATAAGGGCCAAATTGTCAAGAACAAGGCCAGGCTGGTTGTTCAAGGGTTTGCACAAGAGGAAGGCATCGATTATGATGAGACCTTTGCTCCTGTGGCAAGACTGGAAGCAATCAGACTGTTCTTAGCTTATGCTGCCTTTCACAGTCTGAAGGTTTATCAAATGGATGTCAAAAGTGCTTTCTTATATGGGAAAATAAAGAAGAGGTTTATGTGTATCAACCACCAGGCTTTGAGGACAACAAACATCCTGATTGGGTGTACAAGCTTGATAAGGCTCTTTATGGGCTGAAGCAAGCTCCTAGAGCTTGGTATGAGACACTATCTACTTTTCTTCTCCAAAATAAGTTCACTAGAGGCACCATTGATAAAACCTTGTTCATCAAGACTGTGGGACAACATAAGCTCCTTGTTCAAATTTATGTAGATGACATCATCTTTGCATCCTCTGATCTAAAGTTGTGTGATGAATTTACAATGCTCATGAAGCAAAAGTTTGAAATGAGTGCTATGGGGGAATTACAGTTCTTTCTAGGTTTGCAAATCAAACAAAGGGATGATGGAATTTTCATCCATCAGTCCAAATACACCAAAGAGTTGTTGAATAAGTTGATTTACAAACCTGTAAGCCCTGTTCTACTCCCATGAGCAGCATCACACAAGTAGATGTAGATCAGAAAGGTAAAGCGGTTGATGAAACCCTTTACAGATGTATGATTGGGTCCTTGATGTACCTTACAGCTTCTAGACCAGACATCATGTTTGCAACATGTGTCTGTGCTAGATTTCAGGCTGCACCTAAAGAATCCCATTTGATTGCAGTCAAAAGGATCTTTAGATATCTGCAAGTACCCAATCACTAGGTCTTTGGTATTCAACTGGGCATTCTTACAAATTAGTTGCTTTCTCTGATAGTGACTATGCAGGATGCAAAGTCACCAGAAAATCCACTTCTGGTGGATGCCAATTCCTAGGCAATTGTTTAGTTTCTTGCAGAGTAAGAAACAAACATCAATTGCTACATCCACTGCTGAAGCTGAGTACATTGCTGCTGCAAGTTGTACATCAAAGATACTCTGGCTTCAGAACCAACTCTTGGATTATGGCATTACAGAGACTAAGACTCCATTATAAATGGATAGTGCTTCAGCTCTTTGCATTGTCAAAAATCCAGTCCAACACTCTAGGACCAAACATATAGAGATCAGACATCATTTATTAGGGATTGCTATGAAAAAGGTCTGATTGATCCAAAGTTTGTGCCTAGTGCTGATGAGCTTGCAGATATATTTACTAAGCCTTTAGATAGTGCCACATTTCAAAACTTGGTACTAAGGCTTGGTATGCTGCAGCTCGAATAATTTGACCAATACTGATGCTCTCAGTTCACAAGTACTGATGAGCATTAGTATGCAAAGGTCAAATATAAGTACTGATGAGTAATTTAGTCTTCAGCATTTTCACAACTACTGAAGACTAAAATGCTTTAAAAGTACTGATGTACATTATTTGTTGAAAACAACTGATGTAGTGAGGTGGATTACAACTACTGATGTATTATTTTCAAACAAATAAGTACTGAAGAACAAATTTTGTTCACAAGTACTGATGTGTAATCTTGCACAAGTACTGAAGACAAAATTTGTTCACCAGCTCTGGAGTATTTCATCAGCACTTGTGAACATCTGATCACAAGAGCTGAAGGCATAAATACTCACAAGAGCTGAAGGGTCAGTGAAACATCTGAAAGTCAGCCAAAGAGCTGATGAGTAAATGTGGAGGTCAGCATGAAACAACTGATTTGACGGAAACAGCTGATGAGTAATTTTATTCTTCAGCTGATGCCAACAGCTGCTGTTTCATACCCAAACAACTGAAAAAAAACCATGTCTTCAGTAGTTTCACAACTACTGATGACTAACACCAAGTCCTCAGTTGTTTACAACAACTGAAGTAATACCTTGTCTTCAGTAGTTCACAACTACTGATATCAGTAGTTCACAACTACTGATATCAGTAGTTCACAACTACTGAAGGCTAACACCAAGTCTTCAGTTGTTACAACGTCTGAAGACGAAAACTAGGCCTTCAGTAGTTTATAACTACTGAAGACTAATAACAAGTCGCCAGCCGTTTACAACATTTGAAGGACAAAACCAAGGTTTCACTAGTTTCATCTACTGAAGACTAACACCAAGTCCTCAGATGTTACAACCACTGAAGGTTAAAACCACGTCATCAGTAGTTTCAACAACTGATAACTAACACCAAACCTTCAGTAGTTTTCTTTCAGCCTTTTCCGTACCCTATAAATACCCAACCTTCAGAGCTTTTCATTCTCACTTGACCTAACTTTTTCAAAAACCTCTGAAATTCCCATATACCATTAATGGCGGCCATGCAACTCAAACCTCGACATAACTGTGTCGCTCATCTCACCAAATCGCCACTATGGCCCAAGTTTCACAATGCCGTCGATCTAATGATCGACTCACCATACCAGACGGCATTCCTTCTCAACCCCACCATATACACCGACTCCCTATCGGAGTTCTGGACGAACATCATCGTCCAAACCGGAGAGAATGATGGCGAGGTCTCTCTCCGGTCCTCCGTAAACAACCACCAAGTGGTCATCTCTCCAGCTACCATTCGAGAAACCCTAAAGCTGGAGGATGCCACCTACCCAACCTCTTACCCCAAAGGCGCCCTCGATCTATGCTTCACTGCCAACGACTATCAGGGCGACCTCTCTGCCACCACCTTATTGAAGAAACACTTCCCAGATCCCCAACGACTAATCTTCCACATGGTGAATGTGTGTCTGGCTCCCAAAACTTCTTCATGGGACCAGATGTCAACAAGGTGGCAACAGGTATTGTATTCTATCCTTGATAAACAACCCCTAAATTTTACTGATATTATATTTCTGGAACTCAAGGATATGGCCACAAAACCCATTTCTAACCGTTGGATCTTGTATCCTCGGTTCATAATGGCCATCATCCAGAGCCAGCTTCAAGCTGAGGGACTTGTTGGCACTGGGGTCCCTGCCATGGCTGTTCTAGCCGAGGTATACTCCAGGCACAACACCGACCACACACTCAAACAGGCTGGCCGGCTGCGAAAACCCACGCAGCAGGAACCCACAGCCTCCACCTTCAAATCCAAAGTCCCCACCTAGCCAAAAGCCAAGAAGAAGCCCAAAAAGGCTACTCAGGGAAATGAGTCCCCTGAGGATGCCCCTGCAACACAAAGGCAGGATGTGGCTGCTGGTTCGATTCTCCCAGCAGCTACCACGACTCCACCCACCACAACCGCACATGTTTCCTCTCAACAGGAGCCTGATGTAACCACTACTGGGGCACCCACACATCTGGGGTCTTTCTCACTTGAGGAGACTGCCATTGAAATGCACACTCCTCCCCATGTGCACTCTGCTTCAAGCCCATCTCCCACAGAAGCCGCCCCACAAAGTCCAACCCTAATAATTGCCAAAGTGTTGACCCACCTGAGCACTCCACCCTCTCCCCAGAAACCTATTACAACTGGGGAGACTCCAACCGAAGAGAGGGTGGATACAAGTGCTGGTGGGAGCCCCCAACACAGAGAATCACATGTCCAATCTCCCAGTGTGGCTAGGGAGATAGGACATTCTGGTGAGGCTGCCACTTCCCCTGCATCAGCACATGAGCAGGTGAAGCTGGTACAAGCAATAAGACCTCACCAGAGGCAACTGGCGATGATGGATCCAATCCGGAGGCTGGAAGTCCCCAGTACCAATACAAAGGGGCACATGCTACTACTGAGCCACACTCAGAGCATGTATATCCTGACACAGTCAGGAGGTCAGGTGATTCAGCTCACACTGATGATGACCTGAGCTTCTTCTTTGACGTAGTTGCTCAAAACACTATCTTAGAGGATGAGATAAGCAGACTCAAAGAGCTGCTTGCTCAAATGACTCGAGATAGAAGTCCATCTGCCACCACCAACCCACAGATGGCACCTTCACCCGAAGGTCTCACATACACTGAGCCACTCCCACAAACTTAGCCACCAGCCCCTGCTTCTGGCACTAGCTCTTAGGGCCAGAACCCCCCTGAGCAGCTAGATGCTATCCTCCAGAAATCCCTGCCTCTCATCACACCCATAATCACAGAAATTGTGATGAAAACCATTGATGAGAAGCTTCCCACACATATCCAACCTCTGGTGGAGGTTGCTGTTGCTAAAGCACTTGCTGAGAGTCAAACCCCAACCAATGCATCCAAAAAGGGGGAGACCTCAGTGCAAGTTAAGAGAAGAGGGGAGAGGAGGAGTTAGAAGTAGGTAGAAAGGAGGTGATTGAGAGGGAGAAGGTTCAGGAGACTAAGGGGAAGGGGATGGAGAATGAGGAGAGAGCTGAAAAAGAAGTGACTGGAATCCAAAAGGATTTCAGTGTCACTTATCAAAAGAAAGGAGAATAGAGAGGAGAGGTGAGGGAGAGTGCTGATCCTGATCTAGCAGCCCTTGTCAAGGAGGCTGATGCTGAGCATAGCCGATCAATGGACTCTGTCATTGGTTAGCTGTTCAGGCAAGGCTTTGACAAGGACATTGCCTTGCTAGATCAGGAGATCAGGAACATGGAGAGAAAAGAGATTGAGTACCGATGGACTACTTATAGCCAAGAGGAAAGAAAGAAACTTGAGGCTATGAGTAGGTTCACTTCAAAGTACCTGGGCAGGCCAGTCCTTGATGTCAAGCATGGACCAGGGACAGACTCTTGGCAATAACCACCAAGATCTGTTCGGCTGGTGATTTCACTAAAGGACTGGTCGCTGAGGCCCTCTCAGAAGCCGGTGCTGGGAACAGGACACTGCTAGTAAAACAGACCAAACCAGCTCTTATCTCTAGGTTACTAGCAGTGCCTGCCAACATTCCCACACCAACAACCCAACCACAACCCACTAAACCAACCCCTTCACCATCAAAACCCGCAGCCAATGATCCACCCTTGAAGAAGAAGAGAAGGGTGTTGAGGCTGCAAGAAGAAGAAGAAGAGGAGGATGAGGAGGATAGACTGCCCCTTTCAGCAGTCATCCCTCTACCAAAGCCAAACCTCAAACCATCACTCCCACCTCACAGATGGATACTGTAAGGTTAAAGATAGAGGAAGAGGCACAGCAGCAGCTTCATGATGCTGAAATGCTTAAGTCAATTGACCAAGCATATGCTGCCTCAACCTCTATCATGAACATGAAGAAAGAAGCTCTGAGACTCTTCACTCTCAAACAAACCTTCCAATATAACAGAGAGAGAATGAGGACTTGGCCTGATCCTAGGGTGGCTCACAGGATCACAAAGAAAGATATTCCTGTGAGGTACAAGAGCCAGATGAAGAGGATTGTAGATGAAGTAATCACAGTGGCTCTTGTAGTAACACCCTGGGAAATTGTGGATGAGTTCGAGAAAGCTTATAAGTCTAAGCAACCACCTGAAATGATGTTCGAGAATAGGATGGTTAGAAAAGGCTTAGTTTATAAGAAGCTTGAGAACTTCCGCAAAGATGAGCTCAACTTGTTGCTAGAAGGCAGACATCCAGATGAATTTGCATATAAGCAAATCACAACAGTTGAGCTCAAGAATGACAAACAGGTCAAGTTTGTCTCAGAGATGTACGGCCGTGAAGGATTGCTCGATGGTGGGCTGAAGACATGACCAAAGAAGAACAAATGATTTTTGTTCGAGCCTACACCAGAGAATCCTACAGGCTAGTACATGGGAGGTAGGTTTCATGGATGGGATAACAGCTCTGTGTCCAATTCCCCAAAACAGATCTCCCATCCATACTTAGCCAAACAAATACCAGAAACCTTCTCCCAGGCCAGTGCTTATCAGGGTCAACTTCTGATCTGATCCAGAAGGAAATAGACCAATCTTTATGCCAACAATAAGTGGGACAACAAATAATTAGAGGTTTTGGCTGCATTGGTTCAGGGGGAGTTTGTTGGACCAAAAGAACCAATGAGCCAAGATCAGGAAAACCTCTAAGTCCCACATGACATCATAACAACTGCTGAAGACTCCCATCAGCTGTTCAGACAAAGTCTGAAGAATCAACAGCTGAAGTTCAAAGAACTGAAGTACAACAGCTGAAGATCCCAAAGTACTGAAGACAAGTACTGAAGTCTAAAGTACTGATAAACACAAGTACTGAAGACTTCAAGTACTGAAGACAAGTGCTGAAGATCAAAGTCTGAAGAACTGAAGAACTGATGAACAACTGCTGATGCACAAAGTCTGAAGACAACGACTGAAGACATCAGCTGATGACAACTACTGAAGTCATCAGCTGATGAATCATCTGAAGACCAAAGTCTGAAGACCAAAGTGCTGAAGTTTCAGAGTTTGTCACAATAGCTGAAGAAGTCTTCTTCAGTTGTTGTGATGGTTTATTTTCTTTTCAGTAGTTTTATGTTTTTCATTTAGTAGTTTGTACAACAGCTGAAGAGTTTATTCTTCAGCTGTTATAGTTCAGTAGTTGTAAACGACTGAAGAGTTTGTTCTTCAGTCGTTGTAGATTGTCAGTAGTTTCCCTTTTCAGTACTTGTAATAGGTAGAACACTTAGGAATTTTGTAAGAAGATGTCAGCTGTTGTGACATCTTCAGTAGTTGTGTTCTATCAGTAGTTAGTTAAATAACTGTTTAATGTCAGTGGAATCTGACAACAGTATGGGTTCAGTATGGGTCTTTTGCCTATAAAAGGGCAGTGACCTAATTGTATTTTGTGCCGAAACATGTGAAATAACAGAATATTATTCCTTTTCAGGCAGAATTATTCTCTCTCTCTCTACATTTACTTTGCATGCAATATTCTTTATGTTCTTGCTTTAATTGCTAATTTTCATGCTAAATCCGCTGCGAACATAATCTAATTGATCAAACTAGAGGCTGAGATCCTAACACTTTGTGAGACAACACCTGAAGTGATCAACTCTTTTCTGATCATGTGACTGTCAGCATTGGAACCATCAACTGTTTCATTATCAGCTGATGGTTTTCAGAGGGATGAATGCTGTCTTCATCCTCTAATGTTGGTGCATTATCAGATGATGAATCATATGATGAGGTGGATTGGTTATTGCTTTCTCTTTCAGATTCTACTTCTAACATAGGAGTAAAATCTGTAGGAGGAGCAGTGTGATTATAACCAATTCCAAACTTCACATTGGAAGTTGTTTGTTTGCTGAGAAGCATTTCAAAACCCTTGCATGATGTTACCCATCGTTCACACTTTACCTGGGTAGATGCAAGAGTTTCTTTGAGGTCCTTATACTTCTCTAAAATACCTCTTCCTTTGCCTTATCATCAGTGATTTGGCATTTTAATTTGTAAATCTCATCATTCTTTTCTTTTAACACAGACTCAAACTCATCTTTTCTTTTGGAAAGCACTTTATATAGCTCAAGATTTTTATTAATTAAAGCTACATTTGCTTCTCTAATAGATGCAAATATGGCTATGCATGATTCAGAACATAACTTGGCCTTGGCCTTTGAAGATACCTGTGATACCTGTGATATTGAAGCATTGGAGGATAATATATCAACAGACTCCAGGGCCATAAAAGCAAGATTTCCAAAAGGATTGTCACCACCATGTTGACCAGCACCAGGAACAATTATTCATGACCAGAAATATCATCTAGTAAACTGCTCCAATCAACAACTCCAGGGGTGAAAAAGCTGTGTTGGGGTTGAGATTTTTGATTAGATTGAGATGGTTGAGGCTCAGGAAGGGCATGTGGTTGTTGAGCTATTGGTGCTTGAACCTGGCTTGTCTGAGGCATGTAAAAGCAGGGGTAAAGATATGGCATAGGACCTTGAGGGACAAAATATGCAGGTGATGATTGAGCTTGTGATGGATGACCAGAACTGGTGGAATGTTGCCCTTTGTTTTGTGAGCTATTGCTTGGGAAGGTCATAAAGGGTGCAGATGAGTTAGATCCAGATGATCTACACTCTCTTGCAAAGTGTCCAAGCCTATGACACTTGTGACACCTCAACATGCTCTTGTCAAAACCTACTTTGGTTTTGCCAGAGAGTCCTAGGAATTTTCTACTAGTTCTTTTGTAGAACTTTTGCGATCTGATATTGATCATTGCCATTTGGCTCAAAATATCCATCTCTTCCAGATCACCATCTGGAATTCCTTTCAAGTCCTCCATCAAAAAGCACAGATTATCACTACTGCCACCTGAATTACAATCCACACCAACAAAAGCATGTTCTCCATAGTTTGTAGAGAAATCAATATGCTCATCATATGAACCTTCTGATGCAGCATACTCTGACTCCTGACCAACCAAGGCAGTATTGCCTGGTACAAAGTCATCAGTGAGCTTTCCAGACAAAGATAACTTCCTTTTATGCTCTATTTCTCTTTCAAATGTCAGCAGTTTCCCATGAAGTTAGGTGAGAGATAGAGTATCCAGATTTGCACTGGAGCGTAGGACAATAGTGTATGTGTCCCATCTCTCAGGCAGGGATATGAGGAATGGGCTGTTCATCTAGCTGTTTGAATATTATTGTTTGACCATTTTCAACTCAGAGATCAAACAGGAAAATCACTCAAACTATTGAGTCAGAGACTTACCTTTCCTATGAGAGAATGTCTCATATTACTGGGCAAGGATTTCCCTAGTATTTTCCAAGACCTCATTAGTTCCTCCAAATTGTTCTTTCAAAGCAACCCAGAGGTCATGAGCAGTTTCATGATGCATAAGCCCTGAATAGATTTCATTAGGCAGTGCCATGGCCAGAATTCCATGGGCTTTAGCATCAATTTCAAACAACTTTAGATCTTCATCCGAATACTGATCAGGTTTCTTCGGAACCCTCTCATTTGATTCCGGAAGACTCACCATAGGCTTGTATGGTCCATGCACCACAGATTTCCAACATCCGGCGCTGTTGATAGACAGGTGATGGAGCATACGTCGTTTCCATATGTTATACTCACTCCTAACAAGCATCGGAGGCTTTGTTGAGGAGCCAGTATTGTGAGGATCATTGGTTGGTGTCGTCATTTCATAAGTTCAAGCAAATTTAAAGTAATTTCAACAAATCTAGCTCAAAAACACGTAGAACCTCAAATTAATTGACCAGAAGCAACAGAACTCAAACTCTATAACCAATTCTTGCAAATTTGCTAATTCGATCAAACGTAGATATCAAAAGAGCAGTTTTAATGATCAATTGTTAAATCGATCAATGATTAACCTGCTCTGATACCATTTGAAAGGATCTCAGGTCTAGTTTGATCAATTAGATTTGATTCGCAGCGGAATAGTATAAGAATTAGATCAATTCAAACAAGAACACAAATGATAATTCAATGGAACAGTACGATTATAGAGAGAGAAAGTATTTCTGCAAAAAGGAATATTTCATTCAACACACGCTTCGGCCATTACAAAATTAGGTCAACTTCCCTTTTATAAGGAAGGTGACGTCAGCAGATGTCATTTGATAGTGACATCTAACCGTTATTACAACAACTACTGGAAAAAAACTAAACTACTGAAGATGTCTACAACAGCTGACATCTTCTTACAAAAGCTAAGTGTAAACTAACACTATAACTACCGAAACTACAACTACTGAAGCTACAACGTCTGAAGAACAGGCTCTTCGGACGTTTTACATTAAGTAAACTACTGAAAGAAAACTACTGGAACTCAAATAGAAAACTACTGAAAAGAAACCATCACAACTACTGAAGATTACAACTTCAGCTGTTGTGACAATCTCTGAAGACTTGATCTTCAGGCTTTGTCTTCAGTAGAAGTCTTCAGACTTTATCTTCAGTACTTGACCTTCAGATGTTGTCTTCAGTACATGTCTTCAGCTGATGTCTTCAGCTGATGAAGCCTTCTTCAGTACTTATGATGTCTTGTGGGACTTAAAGGTTTTTCTGATCAGGCTAATTGGTTCTTTTGGTCCAACAATTCTTTTATGTAAAGTATAAACCATCAAACGGTCTAAGACTTGAAGAAATGATCTGTTAAGCAATATAGTTTTATTGATACTTCGTGTAAAAATAATATATAGTCATGTTGCCAATATGTAGTTTTAACAATTAAGCTTTCTAGAGTTTTCACATCTTATTTCTTATGTTTTTATGAGTGTATTTCTTATGTCATATGAAATGGTTAGTGCAGAAAATAGAAAATGTATTTTTCATCTGTATATTTGATAACACACTGTTTAATCTCTAATTGTTTTAATATTTTTGAAAGTGATTATGAGTGAAGTAGAGATAAAATGTAATAACTAAAGTATAAGAAAATAATACTTAATTGAAAAAAAAAAGATAGAAAATAGTAACTTTTATAAGGAGAAGAATACAAAAATAGGATGTAAACGATTTGAGAGATGTAATAGTTACATTTATATGTCATATAGTACTAATGAGATGCTTTATCAAACAAATGATTGTGTGAAATCTTTATCACTCATTATTGAAAAATGGATTGATTTGAATCTAAATACGTTTCTTTGATTGAACCTTTTTAAATTTAATAAATAAGGTTTAAAAATCTTTTAAAAATATAGTACATGTGACGTAGTTTGTTTACTAGTTTATATCTTCAGTATACTCGTAGATTTACCCCATAATATTTATATTATCTAGATATTTCGTTTTTCAACTGATATACTTGGTATTTTGTTTGGTATTTTGGTTCTCAACACCAACTGAATTTATATGCAAACATTATTTATTATATGTTTTGGTTCCTCGGATGCTAATATAGAATCATTTTTTCAAAAGTTAATACCTTGTTTGTTATTGAAATAAAATCCGTCTTTATCGTTTTAAGGCGTAAATTGAATCGCAAAGTGATCGAACCCCTGTGTAAAACGTGATTTAATTCAAACACCGGGCACGTCTTGTTATTATTTTAAGATGAGGCTAAACACCTCCCTTTCATTTTACTTCTTGCAACGCCTCTTCTTCAAATTGTTAGATCAGTAAAATCTTTTTTTTTCACGATAAAAAGAAATTTACACTTAATTTAATGTTTTGGAGCTAAATGCACGCACATAAGTAAAATTTTAAATCAAATGATCAGATTTATTTTTTAGTGTGAAAATGAAAGAATTGCATTGTTGTAACAACTTGAAACGGTAGGGGTGTGGTCTTTTAATATTTATATACTACCTATGGTGTGATCTTTTAGGATTTATGAAATAAAATAATATATTCTAAAATGGGCAAACACCAAGTTGGGGCCCACTTGGTCTGCATGAACACAATTTGGACGCCTTTTGATCCTGACGTCTACTTCAACCTCCCTAATTAATTACTTTTTTGAGTAAATTACATAACTTATCTCTCTACTTGTCTAAACTTTTGAAATATAGTCCAATTTTTGTAATGTTTACAAGTTAAGTCCTTAATCTTATTATTTGTTTGAAAAATCTGTTGCTCTTGAACAAAACACATCTTTTCTACTGCACACCTCAACACAAAAAACATTTTTTTTAGAATCACAAATTCATGCCCAATTGAATCATCACCGGTGCAACCGGACATAATTGCACACACCTAGATCGCCTAGGCTTCTTGTTTCGGATCATTTATGACATAGATCTGATTTGAATTTAACGTTTAAGTGTTTGATTCAAGATCGGCTCGTTTCAAATTTAGTTTGGGTCTTTTATTAAGGTTTTCGTCGGATTGGGTTCAGGTTGCATGCTTGAATCTAGGTTGGTATTCATCGTTTTGAACTTGAGTTGGAGTTTTAATTGAGGAAGGGTGATCCTTAGAAAATAGATTGATTAAACGTAATCCTCTTATGTGTTAAACTTGGATGAACTTTTGTGAGAAAGATAGTTTTTTTAACAGGAAAGGAGCATACCAAATATGTGAGGATGAAGAACGTTTATTAACACCTACTAAATTATTTTTGTGTATTTTCAGATTGAGACTGCCAGTGACCAGTGACCATGCAACTAGTGGCACCATGGCATAAAATTCTAGTCATTTTAAATCATTTAAATGTTAATCCATGTCACATTAGAGACATAAGGTATATTTTCATGGATAAAATTCTGTATGCGAGTTGTCATCATGGTTACTATTTGTGATCAATCACTCAATTCTCCAGCATCTAAAATTTTTTTAGGTTGAAGATTTAAAAAGTGGTTTTCCAACGATATTGATTATGTTTCGATATCTTTTATTTTAAGCAATTCGTTTTAATTTTCTCTTTTTTTTTAATTAAAAAAATAATATTTTATGCCATAGTTATTATACAGAGAGTTTTTTGAGTCAACATCTGCTATTGGATTAATAATAAGTGTCAACTTCTTGATTTTATTGGCACGAAAAGCATCCCCTTCCAATCAGTACCTTAAAGATCAATGTTCTCAGAACCGGATCGGACGTCGAACCGGACGGCTTACTGGTTTGGTGGTCGGACCGGATGGACCGGATTTAACTATTTTAATTATATTTATATATGTAATTAAATATAAGTAATTTATATATGATTTATACATATATTTATAGTTATATATAAAACTTAACTATATTTGTATATACAAAGTACTAATTTATGGTTTAACACCCCGTTTTTACCCACTAAAATCAAAAAAAAAAAAAAAATCAAATTCCGGTCGGACCCGAACCGGTTGGCCGGTCCAACCGCCGACTCGGTTCAAACCGGCCGGTTCAACGCTCCAAAAACGAACACCCTCGACCGGACCGGACAGGCCTCCGAATCCCGGTCGAAACCGGTCGGACCGGCCGGTCCGATCCGGTCCTAACAACATTGTTAAAGATTCTATTATTTTGGGGTTGTAGAAGCCAATGAACATAGTAGTTTTGAAAATTGGGATACATGGCGGGTCTGGACGTGAACGCTGCCCCTCTCTCCGGCGTTGTACTGGGTTGACGGGTCATTGGAATGGACTCACACTAGGCTTAAAATATTAAATGTCTTAAAAATTGTAAATTCCTGAATATTTCTTAACAGATTTTTTACTTTTCAGCAATGATTTCGAAACCGGACTGGACCGGCCGGTCCGACCGGTTCGACAGGGAACCGGTGAGGTTGCCGGTTCGGTTTGGTGGTTTTGGGCCGTTTTCATCAGAACCGGCCGGTTCGTGCTGTCGACCGGTCCGACCGGAACCGGCGAACCGGGTTGAACCGGGTTTTTGAAAAAAAATCTTTTTTGCTTTATTTTAATAGAAAAATATTATTGGATATGGATTAAGGAACACCGGTTCGTTAATTTGGACTATGTTTACTTGAATGGTATGTATTTTGGATGTTGTTTTGATTAAGGAACACCGGTTCGTTAATATTATTAGCGAACCACTATTTGATTTATGGTTGTTAAACTTTGGATGTTGTATTTTGTTTTGGTTTATGGTTGTTTAAACTTGGGTTGTTGTATTTTGCTAAATTGGACTATGTTTACTTGAATGGTATGTGTTTGTAGTTTTATAAATATTTGGATTTTTTTTATATTTTTTTAAATATTTATGACGTCATCCGGTTCGTAATCCGGTCCGACCGGTCCGGCCAGTGAACCTCTAGGCCGTCCGGTTCGCTTTCCGGTCTGGTTTTGAAAACATTGCTTTTCAGCCCACAAAGACCTTTTGTTTGTAATTTTGTATACTCTATTTTCCCAATAATAATAACTTAAAAAAAAAAAAAACTAGTCGTAGGCTAGCTCCTCCAATGGCTTTACTATTATTTACATTATTATGCTCCTACGTCATCTCAATAACCAACCATTTAATCACGTCAACCTACTCGAATAATTCCACATTAGCAAATCTACGGGTCAAACTAATTGCGTAACAAAAATAGGTAAGTACAAAATAAGCAAAAAGATTAGAGTTTAATTATAGCATCATCATTTCCTTAACCACATGTCGACCATGTTACATAGCATAACTATTTATTAGGGTTCCTTAAAGTACCGTTTAATTTTTATGTATGACTTCTCAAACACTAAATAGAAAATATTTTTCTTTTCTTCTTATTGTGAAAGGATAATTTTAGCACAACACATTATTACAAAAATAAAAGTGTCACTAACATAGAAAAATCTTAAGTTGAGTGACTGGATCCTTGAACATCACACGTTACTTATATGATAGATGGTTTCCTCTTATGGTCCTTTCTATTTCATGTTTTCACTTAGCTCCTCTTGGTTTTCAAACTATTTCAACTATATATTATTTTATTCTTAAATCCTTTTTTATTGATCTTAAACAAAGGAATTACGTAAAACATTTATTTCAAAAATCTATAAACTCTAATAAAACAAGGTTTTTAGAGCCACATGTTATTCTCTTAAACCACCAATTTAACACGTGGCACACTCTTGCCCTATCTTTATTTTTAGTTTTTTGATATATTAAATGCTTACCATACTAGACATTTAATTTAAATATATTACCATACTTACATACCGATTTAAATTATAATTTATGGCTTCCATTTAACCTTTTTATATTATGTCATAAAAATTCCATTTAACCATATATTAATTCAACTTCTACAGTATTATTCATCAAATTCCATTTAACCTTTTATATTATGTGTAAGAATCTATAAATTTTCATCTGTTTCTATATTGTTTTCTAAAATAAATTCTTTTAATTTAGTAGATTTTATTTTATGAATTTTTTTATTCACCAATTTTGATTTCTTACTGTATAGTTAATTGATCCAATTATAATATATTTATCAAATTATCAAAGCCAAAAGACAAGGTGTTAACACTTAAGCAATTGAACAATTTGCTACATGGCTTCTTGATATAGGAGAAGGTAATGTTGGTGGTTATAACGATGGTGAGACAACTATTACTATACCTCATGAACTCCTCATCAATGAATCGATCAATCCTTTAGCAAGTTTAATTCAATTTGTTTACCCATCCATGTTAGAGAACTATAAAGACAAAAAGTACTTTCATGAGAGAGCAAATTTTACACCAAAAAATGAGGTCGTTCATGAAATTAACGATCATTTGCTTTTACTTTTCCCTGATGATAAGATAAAGTATCTACTTCGGATAACATACGTCAAATGGAACATTTTAATATCCCGTTACAATAAAATTTGCACTCTTCTTATTTTCTAAATGGCCTTAAAATATCCAGATTGCCAAATCACAAGTTAGTATTGAAAGTTGGAGTTCCTGTTATGCTTCTACGTAGCATCGACCAACAAAATGGTCTTTGCAATGGTACTTGCCTACAAATTTCTATTTGGGAAACGAGTTATTGAAGTTGAGATAATATCTGGAAGTAATATTGGATGCCTAACATTATTGCAAGAATTAATCTCGTGTCATCCAATAAATAATCGCTTTCAAATTTTAAACCAAGACAGTTTTTCCTAACTATTTATTTTGCAATGACGATTAACAAGAGTTAGGGATAATTATTGTCAAAAGTTGGTTTGTATTAAAAAGATCAGTTTTCACTCATGGACAGTTATATGTGGCTTTGTCAAATGTGAAGATTACAGACGGTGTAAAATTACTCATTTTAGATCAAATTGGTAACATTACCAGCGAGACACACAAAACGTTGTATACAAACAGGTGTTTAGACATCTATGAGAAAGTTTTAAGAGTATGAATGCTATTTTAATTCTATTTTCATACTTTGAATTTTTCATAATGTTTATTATGTAATCAATGTTTAATGAAAATCTGGTTATTTAAATCACCCGTGTATCACACGGGCTCTAACCTAGTAAAACAATATAGCAAAACACAAACAAGCGTGGAGGTTCATGACGGTATAAACATAAGAAGATACTTTTTAAAAATAAAAGTAAATTATCACATATAATGTAACGGTAAGGAAATAATTATACTAGAAATAAAGATAATATAAACAAACATATTCTGTAAATTTTTAGTATCAATTTCATAATTGTCAGGATTAATAACCTTAACAATATTATCTTTCCAGTGCTTGCAAGACTCAACATACACATATGTGTCTATACTTGTAAACACATTTCAACAATCCATTTTCAGTAATGACATCATAGAAATGATACACGCACGTACAAAAACACGAATTTTTGATTGACAGATAATTATCATACATTAGACGTCATTGCTCCAACTTGAACGAAAACATAAAACCCTCGTAACATGGTTCACATAATGTATGTCCCCACCGATGACAAGCATAAAAATACTTGGTGTGAAAATGAACAAGCGAAAGGATGATTAGAAATGGAATGAAGCTACCAACACAAGGGCCCTTCTTTATGTCGCAATGATGCAAAAACAATGTAAAAGAAGAGGGGATCTTTCTATTTTTGACTTTAGGACACATTTGTAAAGAAAGTCAATTTAATTGTGTTCATTGTCTCTCAATCACGTGTTTTTCAGATTGGGCTTCAACAATCAATGCCGGACCTACTTTAGGCCCATTTTAAAAGCCGATCGTTTATGTTCTCGAAATATATATTTTTTACCCGACACCAAATACTTTAAGCACAGTCACCTAGGTAAATCCGTTGCGAAATGTCACCCATGTCCATGAGCACAGATAGCGCTAGTGACCATCATTTCAGGAAAAACCTATCACCCAAAGACCATTATAATAAAACTCCTGAACTATTTGAAGCATATTACATCAAATGAGACTTGAACCATAACCTCCACTTTGAAATACATAGGGACCTCCTCCCAAACCAATCGATCTATGCCTCCTCCATTGGAAAGTCCGGGTAAATCCATTGGCGGAATACTAAGGAATATTTTAGATTTATTTATATTAATTATATTTGTTTTTGTTTTTTACCACTTACTGTTGTTAGATGTGCAATTTTTTTACTTGCATATCTTCTTATTCATATTCATCTTTTATTACTAAATGCCTCAAATAATATCATGATCAAACTTTTTAACATATTTTCATAAGTTGTTTTCACATGCATCATGTCATAGTCTAGAGGTACAAAATCAGGTGTTCGCCCAAATCAGTTCAAATTAAAACCGGTTTGGATTGAGTCAAAAATGGTCAATCATCCAAATCCAAACAAAGGGGACAGGTCAAATTAGATTGAAATAAAGCTTTTTCATTGGTCTGGTTTAGGTTTGAGTGGTTTCAAACCAATTTCAAATCATAGGGTTACAAAATGATTTCAAATCATAGGGTTACAAAACGATTTCAACCCTATGGATCTGTTCGGATCCAAACGGGTTCAACTAAACCGTTTTCAAAATCAGTTTCAGAACTAGGTGCGATTCCAAACTTTTTTCCCGTGCGCCTTTATTGTAACTATTATTTAGTCGTAGACCGTTAAAATGTTAGATGCTCCCCACCCCCACCTCACCGATGGTGCCATGGTGGCTCTCCAGGGTTTGGGCTTATAACTGGATCACCAATTATCCTTCACCAACCCAATGCTAATAGCCCATTCTTTATGCAGCTCATCAAACCCCAATACCTCTCCCTTACTGGCCCAACCCAATCTCTGTCTCTCCCCTTTGGGCCTTCCAAATGAACTCGGCATGAAAGGAATGCATGTAGAAGTGGGCAAATCGGGTATTGGGCCGTACCCCGGAACAAACCGGGTTGGGCCCAGTCGGGTTTTTTTTACCGGGTGTTGGTGAACCGGGTATGAACCCGGGTATGAACCGGGTCGGGTTTACTTACTTGAAATTTGAAAACCCTACCGCCATACCCGGGTAGGGTAGGGTAGGGTCGGGTCTAGGTCGGATCCGGAACTGGGCCCAATACTGGGTTTAGTTTTTTTTCTTCTTTTCTTTTCTTGTGTGCATATCCAATATCGGGTCCAATACCGGGTTCAAACCGGGTCTGGTTCTGTGCGGTTCAGGTCGGTTCGGGTCGGGTTTGCTAAAAAACTCAAACTAAAACCGGTTCCAGCCCTACGGGTTTAAACGGGTCCAATCAGGGTATGCCTCCCATCGAGTACTACCTTACCCGGGTCCGGGTCGGGTCCGAACCCGGTTTTTATGCCCACCTCTAGCATGGTTTATGAAAAGAACATGTGGTAAAAAAATGAAATCTTACCTTTGTGGCTTTGGAAGGTTGAACTACAGGAAAATAGGAAACTCTGATATGAAATTATACCAATAGTTGATATTTTGTTTTTTGGATCATTATAAGACCTGTCGATAACGGGAAGATGTGGGCAAGTTCTAGCCTTGGGTGAGAACACCACCTCCTGTCCAGGCTTCAACTTTAAGTCCCAACCCGGTGAATATTCACCGGGCACTACTTATTTATTTTGTGTGTTGTGAGTTGTATTGTTCAACTTCCACACCACACAAGGAAAATGTGGGGAAAAATGACGAAAAATAGGACAACAATGTGTACAACGGAGAAAAACTTGAAATTAAAAAATTCTGATGTGGCAATCCGGGGAAACCGGGAAACCCGGGACGACTCTCCTTTAACATAATGAATTTAGCTACGAAAGGTTCATTAGTTAAATCTATATACTATTAGTTAATTTCATCTACCGGTTCTGAGTGTGGGTCGCATAGTTTTAATTACCTTGAACCTTAGAAAATATCTTTAGCAAGATATTATATATGTGAATGTCTTGTTGACAAATTGTTTAAAAGCTACATCGAATTGATCAATCTTTGTCATAATTAAGTTGAACATCTACATGACACTTTTAGTTGTGGATAATTTTTATGTTCTTGAACTCAAACATCAAATGTCAACAGATTACTTTTAACACATAAGCATAAGGAAAGTATAAAAGAATATATATAATTCATTGTATGTATGCTGTGTGTTCTTGTGAGAATGATTTTAGCTTGTAAAATGGATCTCGTGCATTGTCTTTAAGAAGTATCACCGCAACTATTTTTTTGGGAATTTCAACAGCGCGCACAGGCCCGACTCAAAACTATACTTCTAGATCATTATTAGTGAGGATACACATATTCAAATTTCAGAAATAGTACCCTTTCATGTTGCTCTAATTTTGTTTCTTATCGAGTTTCTTTACTTCTACGAAAAACAATATTACTTGAAGTCATTATCCAGCATTCTAATACAAGCCAGACATCATTTTTTCCTTGTAATATGATCGTAAAGCTACTATATATCTACTTAGCACTTACCATATCTCACAACCATGCACCATGCATGCGCGCGAAACCAAGATCATGAAAGGTTTATGCAATTTTGCATCATATGTAGAACTTTGTTGGGATCAAAGGGATGAATCACACACATTATACACACACTTTGCAGAGAATTTGTTTTGTGTTTATGATCTCATCAAATGTCAAATGAAGGCATTACGATATATTTATAGGTTACATTTGGCGGGTTATCCACGGGTCCTCCACCGGTTATTTAACCACCAAGAAACTAACATAACTACCTAACTTGTATTAATACTAATTATAAATATGTCACACTAAACTTGGTTGGATTCTGTTCAACAGCCCAAGGACTTGGAGCGCATCTTTTGTTGTTTCCATTGTAGTCGTAGTCTTTTAGTTTATATAGTTGTTGGCCTTCCTACACGCACGCGCCCTTATGATAACATATAAATATACTAATTTTGTTTAACCTTCAAAAAGCTTGAGTCATGCTTGTTAGTTTATACAACTTTGTCAATTTCATATATTTTTCTTTGGAAGATTAGAAAAATAATTAATAAATTAAGCTGCTTAAAGATTCAGTTGACATAAGATGAGAATGTAAAGATGACAGTTAATTAATAACTTGGGAGTTAAACACTATGCTTGAATTAATACCTTATTATATATACCAATTTTAGTTGTAAGCTAGCATAAGATCTATACAGTACATAGTTTTATACAATTTAGCAATAGTAACGAATTAAGACAGGCCAAAAAACAAACCTACAAGAAAAGACTAAAACTAAAGATCATCCCTTCCAAGGTGACCAACATTAAGACATATATTATTTTGACTAAAGAGATTATGATCTGTATATGTTCAACAGAAAGCATTCTTGCCGCGTGCGTATGTCTAACTAAGAGAGGGAGATGAAGCGTCGAAAACAAGACAATCACAATAACATTGAACACTCATAATTGCGTACTTGGAATATATCAATTATGACAAGGTCTCAAGATGGAAAATACAGCTCTTATTACAAATTCTTGGGCTAATTAAGATATCCCTGTCGAATTCTTCCTCCCCAAAAAAACGAGTCGATGATTAAGGACCTAAACAAACTAAACTAGCTAGCATGGGTTTTGTAAAGGATGCTACTATTGGTAACCACCCACAAAGTCATATTTAGCCACCCCCAGCCACTCTTTCAAATGGCCGTTTGGTGAACCCCCAAACAACTGTTTGATGAATCCTCAAAACGTGGCTTGAAAAGTAGGAGCCATGACACAAGCCCTAACTTTCAAACTGTTCTTTGATGAATTTCAAACAGTCGTTTGAAAAGTGATGGGGCTATGAAGCAAGCCTTAGGCCGTTTACCCGACCTCAAATGACCTTTTGCTATACAAGAATAGCATGCCCCTTTCTAAATTTGATGTCGGGAAGCAAAAGGAATATAAAATTTAACAATTTCAAAGAATTATGGTGAAATTAGTACATGATTAATCAGCAATATAATTTGGTTTTGTAGTATATACCAAGCAACTATAAACACTCAACTCACAAACACATATAGAATGAAATTAAGAAGCACTTCACCTAAGTAGCAATAGCCGGTTCTTGTTCCCATTTTAAACATGTACTTCCTTCTCTTTCTGCAGGCAAAAAGCATCGATCGAATGACGAATACAGCAGTAGTTTTGTGATCATTGATCTATGGATAATGACCTAGACGTAGCTCCAAATCAACATCATTTTCAATCCAATCCTCATTCCCTACCTTTGTACTCTCAATATTATTGTTTTCCATTTCAGATGTCCCAATTCCAAGATTCAAATTCACCCTCAAATGCTCCTCATGGATGGCGCGATTATCAAACTGTGATGCAGCCAAAGCCCATTGATAATTAGGGTTTGATGGCATAAACTGATAACCATGGTGATCAATTGTCCTAAACCCAAAAGAAGAACCAAGATATTGAGCCTCTTGATGATTAAAAGAATTGGATGTAACCATGGAACGATCTTTATTCGACTTAGGTGAAGCAGTAGTAACAGTACTATAAGTGTTCATGTGTTGTTTAGCTTTTGCTTTGTCTTTTCTATGGATATTCATGTGACCACCTAACGCTTGAGCGTTAGTGAACCCTCTTTTGCAGAAGTTACACTCATACGAGCGGCCCACACCATCTCTCGAGCCATTAGGTGACAAGGCGCGACTAGTTTCTTGATCATCACTTGAAGTATCTGAAGTCTCATGCTTGTCAGAACCCATAACTTTCAAGAAGAACGTCTGTAATTAAGATATCTTTTAGGTTTTAGGATATATCAAGATCAAGAAATTGCTTTGTCGAGAGAATAAAGGATGATAAATTTTAGGTTTTGATGTAGTTGAAGAAGAAATTGTAGGTTTTATTGACCAAAAGTACATTGGATTACAGAAGAATGACATAAAAAATGTATTTTCTTGCTGCTTGTTTCTATTATATATAGGCCGGCATTGAAACCTACTTTTCTATATAAGTTTAAGTTATGTGAATACAAAACTGATGTAATTGGTATTTTCATACCAAGTACATGATGCTACAAAGATATGATATTATAAAATTGCATACATATATGTTTACACATACATTGGTATTTTATATTGACATATTTCTTTTAATATAGGATAAAACGTAACTAGAATATTCTGAGATTGGATATCTATTTAACTCGGTTACTATACTAAACTTATGTATGTCTTTTGTTTGATTTCTTTATTTCAAAGGTTAATAGCAAAAGTAAACTAGGTTTATATTTTTTAAATTATGTTGTTAGTTGGATTGATATTTACGGATTCTATAATTTTTCGTGGTTTTAAGGGAAACAAATGAGCAGAAAGGCTGTTGGGTAAAGATGGACGGGGCGAGGGCGCCGTGACACCACGGCGAGCCTTGGCGCCGCCTGGCACCACCGCCGACACCCCCTTCACACCGCAACTTTCCGCTTTCACGGCATGCACTTGCTGTGAGTTTGTGTTTGTTGTTTGTGTGCATGTGGTGTAATTATGTAGTGTAGCATTGGGTGCTAACGTACACCGCCGCTGCCAAATTTGAGTATATTGTGTAGTATGATGTAGTGTGACATGATAAAATTTAATTTGTGGGTTTATTGTGTAGTGTGATGTGTGTGGTGAGAGTGTCCCCTCCACCCTAAACCTTTTATTAGATTGAGGCTTATACTGATAACATGTCACCGGCATATGGTCTCCATAATTCCGATGCAGACCAGTTAAATAAAAAAAAATAGAGAACCAGTGTTGTCGTTTCTTGATGCAGTTTCTTGTTCCATTTTTCAGTGTTATAAAAAATATTTTTGCTGATACAAATGATATGTTGTCGGGATGGCTTTTGGGTACGATCCCCTCATTTCCCTCCACCCCGCTCACCTTTGTAACAGTGACATGTCATTCGTATAAAGTATGATCAATTAAAATTTTAAGGAATTCTATAGCTACGACATGTTATCACCATAGAGTGATCTGTATCAGTGACATATGTCGTCATTATAGACGTCGTCCTTATAAGATCAAATTCTTGTGGTGTATTCAAATGAATACTATATATGTTGGGTGCCTAAAAAATCTGAAAATAGTAAAAAGAATAAAAAAAAAGACGGCTTCAAAGAGAAGACACAATTTTGGTGAGTCAGTTTAAGACCCTTATATGAAAACCCAATTGATAAAGCTTGCCCTTTACCTCCTTTTAGCCCGCATTTTATGAATCAAGATTATATAATATAGCAAATACTACTGATGTTTATTTCAAGTGGTTTAAGAGATGTATCTTAAAACTTCATTAAAATAGAAGGACGTCTTTGGTTCAAATCCAACATGTAACAAAAAAAATACAAGGTTCTAAGTTGCGCCAAAGGGTTTTCTCAGTTAAGTTGTATTTTCTTTTGATGATGGTCTTATGTTTGGGACCAATGAGGACGGTCTAATATACGAGTTTCCCTTCAGGTCAGTGTTAGCCTAGTGCCCAAGGTTTTATACTTAAGTAATAGAGATGATTAGATGAGCTAGTGGTTCGTTACTGATCCAATCAACGGTTATAAAAAAAGAAGATAATATAGCCTATGTAAATTGAACCAAACCATTTATTTATGTGCCTAATACGAGGGTTGCAAATATTAGAGAATTTTGTACTAACTTGTTCATGTGTCACGAGATTGTGTATTATTATGATTTGTGATTAACTGTTAGCTCGTGTAATTTCCTCCAAACTAATTCCCATGGTATGAAGAACGATAACTTGCCAAGGTGAAAGGTCACTGATCAAGATGCATGAAAAGGTAAAGCTTTAGGCATTGGATAAACATTGCGAATCAATAGAGGTTTCGGAACAAAATAGTGACAAAAGGGCGAGAGTTGTTTGATGTCTTCCTTCTTAGCTTTGAGGTTGGTTCTTTGGTTTAAATTACCTTCACATGATGTTTTGTTTGGACAACTTCTTTCATCGTTTTTTGGTGGCTTGATTGTCTTGTTCTTTAATGTTTGTATCTCTTTATTTTCTCTTCAACTCTTTGATTGACGTTCATCCCTCTATTTCTCTTTTCGTCCCCATCTATATCTTAACCTTTGTTTTCTTTTGATTGTACACCATAGTCACTTTATTTGTCACACCCCGACCGACAGTAGAATCATCGGAGCGGACGAGTGAATGATTGATTGTTCATAACACATGATTGTCTAATAGTGGAAATAATATTAAAATCAGATTACAAAATAGCATGAATTTAACATGAGCAAATACAACAATTGAAATCACAAATAGTCAATGTCTTTTGTTTTGACTAAGTCCGGGTCTTATATGAGCATGTAGAAGTCCACTAATTTGCTTAACCTGAAATCATGTGAAAAGTAACGAGTCAGCTAAAAAAAATTAGCCGAGAGTAAACACAGTTTTGAGTATACATATAGATTGATTGATTGATTGAGAATAATCCAATTCACAGGGTAACGTTAAGACTTATATTGCAATAGCGAAGCATATAGATAAACCGACACAATATAAACCCTTGACTTGACACTTGCATATAATATACTTGCACACAAACACCATAGATTGACTAATTGCCTCTAGCACAATCACCACTCGTAAGCCATGTGGGGTGGGTTATCCAAACAGTAGATCTACCATTGATACACAATCACCACTCGACTATTCATATGGGGTGGGTTATCCAAACCAATAGATCTACCATTGATACCAGGATTGATTGATTGAATTAGAGTTCTACTGTCGTCCAGTTTATCATAGTATGTTCACATAATTGCAAGTAATAACATATCCTGTCTCGAATTGAATTTAGAATGAAATAACAATAGAATATCATGATTGAATATATTGTATCACATAATTTCCCCCAAATAAGAAATGATATAAAAAGGGGATATGAATACTCACTTGATTGATGAGATTTGAATTTGGACGTGATAGATTAGACACCAACGATTTCCTTATGATTAACCTAAGGAACGGTGTCTCGAGTTAGCATAATAATAATGTGAGAATCGGGAATAGATTAGTGTTTTCATTTGGTTTTGATAGGTAGTTTAAATAAATTAATTTTATTTCATTTGATTGTCTTGAAATATAATAAATTCATTTCAAGTAATTATATAGAAATAAATCTACAAATACACTATGACCATTTGATTGATTGTTAAAGTGCAGGAAGAATGAATAATTAATTTTTATTAATTAATCATATGATAATCAATTAAATTTTAATTATTTAAGTGACTCAAAAGAGATAAAAATAATTGGAAGGATCTAGGTCGATTTTTAGTGACTTTATAATTATCAACCTATAATGTAAAGTTTGAAATATTAAAGAATGAAAATATAATTATTAATAAGTAAATAATTATTTGTCAAAGGAATAGTTAATCTGAAAAATAAATTTGTTAGTTTTTGAAAAATTAAAACGCTTTATGTTTGATTAAAAGAAATAATAGTTTATAAATATTTAAAGTAAATTATTTGTTTATATTGTTTTATGTTTTATTGTTTTATAAAAATTTAAAGAAAATTGCAGAAGATGATTTTGATGTTTTAAAAATAAGTAAGTTTATAAAAATGATTTTTATAGTTTTAAGAATGTTTTTGTAATTTTTAAAGGCTTAAAAAGGCCTAAAAAATAGTGAGGTTGCCCGGGGTCGAACCCGGGACCTCTCGGACAACATGGGGCACAGGAACCGGTAGGACAAGGCATACAACCGCAGTGAATAACCTGTTTCAAAACTTTTAAACACAGTTTCACTTGAACCCCAAATTCCCGTATGAACCCTAGATCGAATCAACCCAAATTGAAGTTCAATCGACATCGAATGCATCTGCATTCATGGGACTTTTGTTCCCCATGAGAAATCAAGTGTATTGATGTATAATACTTACGTTATTAAGTTCGAATGGATGATCCGAGGCTTAAGAACAATCCGCGACAGAGGTGCCAATCGAATGATGCTCAAACAGTCATTATAATCGAATTAAACTTGAGGGAAGCTTCGAATGATGATCAAGACCAATAGCCCCTTATCAAATTTAGTTAAAATCGATCGGAGATGGGCTTTAATTCGAGTTGCAGGTCGCGAGTTTGGAATGGTTCGAAGGTGTTGTTCGGGTGTGTTTTAGATGCAATTAAGAGATGAGTTAGATTAGATATATATACATGATTGTCCACTTTCGATTACTTCAATTATTTTTGAAGTTTGGTGCTCGACAATGACCAAAACCGGCCGAGAAAGGAGGAAAAATCATGCGGGGAAGAAGGGGGTGGGGTTGGGATGTTTTCTAAATTTACACATTGGGTCCCTGTGGTTTGTAAAGGTTTACAAATGAAAACCAAAGAATATTAGTTATAGGTTTTAATATAATTAAACTTATATTTTCATTATTCTTCTTCTTCTTCTTATTATTATTAACATTATTATTATTATTATTATTATTATTATTATTATTATTATTATTATAATTATTGTAATTATTGGAATTAACAATCAACGTTTTGTACAAAATTAATTTTTTTATTTAACGTAAATACGTGATGTTACATTATTATTATTTTTCTATTTGGATTATTAAAAAAAGCGATGCTAGTGATTATGTATTTAAGTTAATATATGATTTCTAGGGTTAAATGTACAAAATTTGTTATCCTAATTAAAGAATATACTTTGTCCCATTATAGCCACACGGTTGTTTAAGTTTGATAAATTCTATTGTATTTTGTTATTTTACTTAATGAATTTGGCTTCCATGTTAAGTTGTAATGTGATTGGCTTTGTTCTATTGATTATATGTTTTATTTGCTTCCTTCTTTTATTTTTAAATATTTTAAATTTGTCCACTTTCTCACTAATCTCTCTCTATTATACACTGTCATCGCTAAAATAACAAATTAAGAATGCCATTATTTTGAAATGATCATGGTTATTTAAACACTGATTTGTGTTATTGGGAAACCCTCCCCCATTGTCTAGGGTTTTTATCAACTGCCGACGTCTAGAAGTTGTGATTTTGTGTTTACGCAACGAAGATTGCAAAGAGCCTGATTGGCTACCTTTGATTTTTTTTTTGATCGATCAACGAAGATATATATATTATAAGAAAGAGAACAGGGATAGCAAAAAGCACACCCAAGAAATTACAATACAGACCAATGCTTGAAAGAATCAAGCCCACCAATTAATAACCAAAACTAGACACATTAAATAGACACCATTGGTCCCAAGTGAGCCCCGTGTATCTAGCTCGACTCCGCATCCAAAGGAAACTCATGACTTTCACTTCTTCATAATTCTATTAGAGGAGACATGAACCCGTTCAAAGACTTTCTTATTCCTTGCCTTCCATATACACCAAAACACCGTTAGGATCACCATATAGATTATTTTCCTCCACTTAACCGAGCCACTTAGCGTTTTATGCCCCTCAAGAATATCTTTAATGGAGAACCCATAAAGTTGTTGAATTCTACACCATATAGATATATGATCCCAAACCAATTGAGCTACCGGCAAGAGAGAAAGAGGTGTTCTGTGGATTCCATTACAACTCCACAACAAGGACAATCCGAACTATCAATAATAACATTACGTTGGATCAAAGATGCAAAGGTAGGAAGCTGATCCAGAAAAGCCCGCCATGCTAAGAAGTTTACCTTCAAGGGAACCATTTGTTCCATTCGAAGGTTTCACTAGAAGCAAATAAACGATTATCAATGATGTACTCCTTTAAACTCTTGGTAGAAAAGACAGCCTCAACATTCAGAGCCCATCTCCATCTCGACAACAGTTGGCCCGTGTCCACCTCCACAAAACAATCTTGAAGATTGGCTACCTTTGATACTATGGTAGACTATAAAAACCTTGTATTCAATGATTATAATTATAATGTGTATACAATAATTATAGAAAACGTAATATGTAAGAGCATTCACATTAGAGTCTTTAAATTAATGTTGTTTAAAATATAAGAGAAATTAAAAATACATACTAGATCTCATTAATTCTTTATACTTTTCCTTGTCCATAAATTGTAAGGTTTGTATATATGGGTTGTTGAATACCTAGTGAATTCTTATATTTGCTAAGTTACTATTTATCCCTTATAACTTTTATATAAGTGGAAGAGAAAGAAAAATTAATAAAACCGATTAGAAATTTTATTTAATCGAGTAAATTTTTGACCCGTTAGTGTAAATTTTTATATAAAACTCGAGTTCGCCCCCTAAAAAATTTAATTTTGCTTCCGCCCTCTACGGGAATATTCAATCTCCGCCACTACTTAAAGTATCATATTTTCTTATATATAGTTATAGATCATGTTTTAAAAACAGTATAGATTATGTATTAAATATTTTGATTTAGTGAAATGCAATATTTTACAAGTATCCCTCATGTTTCTTGAGGATGGGTACATAATAAACAAATTTCATCTCATTTACAACGCACATAGTAAACAATGCTAAGAAACTTCTTGATATGAACAAAGTGGGAGAGATATCATACTGTTGCCAACTTTTTGTTCCTCTCATCATTTTATATTATATTTATTGACTCGTTCTACATATATATATCCACGACTGTAACTGTGGAAAATAGTAAATCAGATTAAATGAAGTTCCCAGATAATTATATCGGTAGAAAAGTAACGATTTCTCTATAGTTTATAAGTCAATTCCCTATATACACATATATACTACATTTACAAACACAACTTAATTAAATAAAATATCATAATGCTACTTTATTACAAATAAAATTAAGTTTTGAGTGGTAAAAGTCCTTGGATTCTGTTGTAGAGCGTCCTGGCATAAATCCAAATTGATTTACGAGAAACTCAGATAGCGGTAAATCAATTTGGATTTATGGCAGGACGCTCTACAACAGAAGCTATACACGTCATAAGGAGGATAATGAAGAAATATAGAGAAAAGAAAAGAGACCTACATATGGTATTCATTGACCTATAAAAAGCCTATGACAGTGTGCCGCGGAAACTTATTTGGGAAAGTCTACGACTTAGAAAGGTACCATAGAGGTATATCAAAATAATAAAGGATATGTATGACGGGCAAAAACGTGTGTACGAGCACCTGTCGGAGACACAGACTTCTTCCCGGTGGAAGTAGGACTCCACCAAGGATCGGCATTGAGCCCATTCCTCTTCACAGTAGTGTTGGACGAGATGACCAAGTCTATACAAGAGCCAGTCCCATGGTGTATGCTGTTTGCGGATGATATTGTCTTAATATCAGAATCTAAGACGGTGCTTAACGAGAGATTAGAACAGTGGAGAGCAGCACTAGAACGCAGGGGCTTAAGGATAAGTCGCTCTAAGACAGAATACATGCATTGTAACTTCAGTGGTGAGGCCGAAGAGGACAACCAAATCAGTATCCAGGGTATGGCGGTCCCCCGGACGTTTAGGTTCAAATACCTTGGCTCGTACGTACAGGAAGATGGAGAGATACACAGCGATGTAGCACACCGTGTACAATCAGAATGGTGCAAGTGGAGAGCAGCATCATGGATTTTGTGTGATAAGAGGTTCCCAGTAAACTGAAGGGAAAACTATACAGAGTGGCAGTACGTCCTGTCACACCCCGACCGACGGCGGAATCATCGGAGCGGACGAGGGAATGATTGATTGTTCATAACACATGGTTGTCTAATAGTAGAAATAATATTAAAATCAGATTACAAGATAATATAAGTCCAACATACACAAATACAACAATTGAAACCACAAATAGTAGTTGTCTTTTATTTTAACTAAGTCCGGGTCTTAAATGAGCAGGTAGAAGTCCACTATCTTGCTTAACCTGAAATCATTTGAGAAAATAAAGTCAGCTAACGAATTAGCTGGTGAGTAGTCATAGTTTTGAATATACATATAGATTGATTGATTGATTGAGAATAATCCAATTCACAAGGTAACGTTAAGACTTATATTGCAATAGTAAAACATATAGATAAACTGACACAATAACAACCCCTTGACTTGACACTTGCAAATAATAGACTCCACACATACACCATAGTTTAACTCCTGCCTCTGGCACAATCACCACTCGACTATTCATATGGGGTGGGTTATCCAAACCAGTAGATCTACATTGTTGCCAGGATTGATTGATTGATTGATTGAATTAGGGTTTTATTGTCGTCCAGTTTAGCATAGTATGTTCACGTAATTGCAAGTAATACATAACCTGTCTTGAATTGAATTAGAATGAAACAACAATAGAATATCATGATTGAATATATTGTATCACATGATTTCCCCCAAATAGGAAATGATATAAAAAGGGAATATGAATACTCACTTGATTGATGATATTAGAACCTGGAAGTGATAGATTAAACACCAACGATTTCCTTACGATTAACCTAAGGAACGGTGTCTCGAATTAGAATAATAATGATTTGAGAATGTGGGAATGTATTAGGATTTCCATTGATTTTGAATGGTAGTTTAAATTAAATAATTTATTTAGTTGAAATGTTTCGAAATAAATAAAATGGATTTATTGAAAATGATTATGTTTAGAATCTTAAAAAATGTATGGATCAATACACGTAATTGTTTTGATTTATTGTTAAAGTGTGGAAAACAAATAATTATTTAATAATTAATTATATGATAATTAATTAAAATATTTAATTATTTATGTACTAAAAGAAATGAAATTGTTACTTGAAATGATTTAAATATAACACTTTTTATATTTAATCATAATTAAAACAATAATAACGATTATTTGAAATAATTAAAGTAATATAGTGTCAAATAATAATTTAATAAATTAAATTATTATTAGAAGTTCACTTTTGTTTAAATAATTTTGTATTATTTGTAATTTTATTTATTTAAAACATTATTAAAATAGGTAAAATGTTAAAATAATTTCAGTAATTAATTAAATTGTTCTAAAAATTTTTAATGTTTGTGAAAATATTTTTTTTATAATTTTTACAATTTTTTTTATAATATTTGGAGGCTTAAAGGCCCCAAAAAAATGGTTGAGGTGGCCCGGGTTCAAACCCGGGACCTCCTGTTGGTCATGGAAGTACAGAACCAGTGGAACAAAGGGCCGCAGCCGCGAGAGAAGATTGTTTCTATTTGTTTAAAACAGTTTAAACCAAAACCCCAATTTTCACATAAGAACCCTAGATCGATCTATGCCAAATTGAACATCGATTCGATTTTGATAGTGCCTGCAATCATGGGGCTTTTGTTCCCCAGATTAAACGAGTGTGTGTGTGTGTATGTAATTACCCGATTCGGTGATCAATCGATGTAGAACACTTCAAGAACAGGTCGCGGCAGGGGAGGTGATCGAATGATGCCCAACAATGATAATATTAAAATTAAACTCGAGGGAAGCTTCAGTTGTTGATCGAGATCAAATGCCCCTTATCAGTTTTAATTTAAATTGGTTGGGAGATGGGGTTTCACAAGAGTGCAGGTCGCGGTTTTGGAAGGAATCAAACGATGTGTTTGTGTTCGTTTAGGTGAAATTGGAAATGGGGATCGATTAGTGGTAGTTATGCAATTGTTTCTGCTGATTCAATTAAATTAATTTGAGTGTTTAGTGCGATCTGTGGACTGACAAAAGGTCCGACACGCGTGGCTCGGTTCACATCGCATGCGTTCGAATTTGGAATTGTTTAGTTGCAACGCGTTCGAATCTCCCATGGATGTGTCGGGAGCGTCTGTTTTGTCGAATCCGCGTGTTTTGGTTGCGTTGAGCTTCTGTTGGATCATGATAAGGCTGGTGCAACCAAATTCACTTCATAGTCATCTTTGGTACTACATTCAAAGGCTTCCGAAGCTGAGCAAGAGATCTTCCGAAAGTCTAAGGACAACAGCTGAAGACATCTTCCGAAGACAAAGTCTAATGAAAGAGCTTCCGAAGACAAAGTCTGAAAGAGCTTCCGAAGACAAAGTCTGAAAGAGCTTCGAAGACAAAGTCTGAAAGAGCTTCCGAAGACAAAGTCTGCTTCCGAAGACAAAGAAGACTCCAAGCCTCGGAAGAAGCAGTCTTCCGAAGTATAAGTGCCTTCGGAAGAAGTTATTCTTCCGAAGCACTTTATCCTTCGGAAGATATCGCTATGTCCAGCAGATAAAGTATGGTCCCTGACAGTCCGCTGCAGACCTCTGATACAGCATGGCATCTTCCTAAAGAGCCATGTTGTTGACCATACTTTATTCTACTGTTCACCTTTTTATGATAGTACATGTTACCAACTTTAGTTGGTGACAAAAGGTAAGTCAGGGACATGTCCTGACTACCAACTTTCAGACAAAATGTCTGAAAGACCTCACCTAGAGTCTTGTAGTATAGATGTAAGGTTAGAGGTGTCCAGCTGGTATCAAAGTATATCCGCTGTAGTAGTATTATATATATCTTCTCCCTGTAACTCTTTATGTAAGTGATTTGAGTCCAAGAGTCTTGTAATCCTTTGAGTTGAGAAGCATATATAAAAGTACCTTGAAAATTACTTGCTGTGTTAATTTTCTTACTGCTGTGTTACTTGTTATAATTGTGATCAACTCTTCATAGACTGATTGCCGAGTGTTGATTCACAGTGAGTTGAGAGAAAAACCTCCAGAAATCCGATCCTGCAATTGGTATCAGAGCTCCAGGCTCTTGATTGTGAGATCTTACCATCCTAATCAACCTGTTTTTCCCTCCTCACCACAATCCACTCACTCAAATGGCTGCTCTCTCCAAGGCTGATATGGAAACTGGTACCTTGACCAAGTCCCCTATGATCACCCCTGAAGACTTTGACACATGGTGTATCGGATGGAAGGCTTCATCAAGTGTCAAGACTCAAGAATGTGGGACTCCATTGTCAATGGTCCTTTCATACCAAGCACTACATCTGCCACTGGTAATCGCATCATTCCAAAAGATGTTGATGATTACTCAGAGGAAGATAGGAAGAGAATAGAGCTAGATCAAAGGGCTATGACTTGTCTCCAAACTGCTCTCCCCAACTCCGTCTACAGACGCTTCAAGAAGTGCAAGACTGCTAAAGATTTATGGGAAGCTTTGAAGCTGATGTATGAGGGATCCAAGGAAACTCAAGAGAACAAGAAAGATCTCTTGAGCAGCAGTTTGAGAACTTTACTTTCAAGGCTGGTGAGACCTTGACTCAACAATACTTCAGGTATGTTGAGCTAGTAGATACTCTGACGGATATTGGAGTAGCTCTTGAGAACAGGGACATAGTTAGGAAGTTCATGTCCTCTCTTCCTAAACTATGGACTCACTACTGTGTTGTCATCAAGAGAACTTCGGACCTTAAGACTCTGTCTCTCACAGAGTTGTATGGTATCCTAAGTGCATTTCAGATGGAGATGAACATGCAGAACTCCTCTGACCACTCTAATAACCAACAGAGTTCAGCCCTTCATGTGGTTGAAAGGGAAAGCATGGAACCACAACATCAGTTGCTATGCTACCCTGACAACTCACACACTGGACCCTTCATCACTCTACCTGAGACTCCAAGTCTCAAAAGGTTCAACACAATCCTTTCAGGATAGTTGTGCCTTTGTCTCTGGAAGTGGACACTCTGGTGATTTTCAATACTGCTTTGATGATCTTGAGTGCTTTAATCCAGATGACGTGGAGTACATGGACATTGTCCAGCAGATGGCTCTTTTAACTTACAGAGCGAAGAAGTTCTTCAAGAGAACTGGAAGGCAATTCCCTCAAAACCCAGTCAACAGCAAGTTTGGGTTTGATAAGAGCAAAGCAAGGTGCTACAACTGCAACCAACTTGGTCACTTTGCTAGGGAATGCAAGGCTCCCAAGAACAACCCGGGAACCCCACAGGCCTCCACACATCCCACTGCTCCCAAACATGAAGAAAAGTCAACTGAAACAGCTGCTGTTGCTCAGGAAGTTGACTGGAGCTTCATGGTACAGGATGTGACTCCCGCTCAAGCACTCATGGCCGGAACAGATGATGATCAGGTATATGAACATCTTTGTACTGCTGCCTGTATTGCTAAAGTTAAATTGTATAAGGATTACATTTCGGAAATCAGATCTGAGGTTGAGTCTTTAAATGTGCTAAAATCTGACTTTAAAAGAGCTGAATCTGACTATCAAAGGAAAATTGATGAGTTAGAGAAAACTGTGTCTCTTTTGAAACATGAAAAGACTAACTACAAGACTCAAATCAAAGATCTGATCTCCAACTTTCTGAGGTTGAAGCCCAGCTAGTCACAGCTGAGGCTCAGGCCAGGAAGCAAGCTATTGCTGAGCAAAGCTTCCAAACTATTCTTGCATCAACCTCTCATTCCAAAATGTTTTATCAAAACAAAGAAGGGTTGGGAACCAGTGAAATAGCTCCACCACACTCTTATGAGTCTATAAGACTACCTAGATGTGGTACTGAAGAGCAAGAGGTTCCAACTGCTGACCCTTCTCCATTGGAACTAGAGGATGAAGCAAAAATAGTGGCCTCCACAGGGGAGAAACAGGAGGATACACCCATCTCCACCTGTGATGACCAAATCCTAACCACCAAGGCAAGAAGAAGCAGAGCTAAAGCTGCTAGAAGGACTGCTAAGAAGGTTGCAGAGTCCAAGCTTAAGTTTGACCCTAAGCAAAAGGGTGTCTTCATTTCTGCCGGTTTCAAGTGGTAGGTACTCCTGATTCAGGAAAGGAGTGTAGTACCAGCACTCCTGTCCTACTGAAGGATCAGAAGTTGAAAGGGAAAGTTGCTGATGAAGAGAAGAAACCCAAGAAACAGCAACCTGCAAGTTCCCAGAAGACTAACATTGCATGCATAATGTGTGGTCTGCACAACCACATGGCTAAAGATTGTTACTACAATCCAGCAAGCACACATTATGCAAATAATGTCAGAAAAAAGTAGTCAGAGAAGGTTTCTCAGTTGGACCACTTCAAAAGGTCCAAATGATGAAAAAGGGAAAGTTGGTCTCGGAAGCCAAGTTGCTTTCGGAAGAAACTGCTTCTTCCGAAGGTAAAATGGCTTCGGAAGCCAAACCTTCTAAGGTTCGGAAGAACAGAAGGCTCCCTTGAAACCATCTCAGAAGAAGATTACTTCGGAAGAAAAGGTGGTGAGGCTTCTTCCGAAAAGAGAGAAGCTTCGGAAGAAGACCATGCTGCAAAGCTTCAACAAGCTCATCCTCAAAGATCAACCAAAGGATGGATTGGAAGATCAAGGAAGATGCTGCAGCCCAAACCTCTTCTTCAACAATGACCTCTATTGAACCCCATTGCATATCTTTTGGTTCAATTATGTCACTATCTTTGGAAGAGCCCGAGACCTGCAAGGCTTGGGCTTCCAAACAAAACTAACTATCTCATCTTATGTGCAGGGACATCCATTTGACAAGAACAACAATATCTGGATTGTAGATAGTGGATGCTCCAGGCACATGACAGGGAACAGATCTCTCCTTCAACAATTCCAGAACTTTGATGGAGGGCCTGTCCAATTTGGAGGTGAGGCCGGAGGATATATTTCTGGCAGAGGAAGTATATCCATGGCAGAATAAACATTGACAAAGTTCACTTTGTCAAACAGCTTGAACACAATCTGTTAAGTGTTTCTCAATTCTGTGATCAGAAGCATCAGATGCTCTTCACAGAACATGAGTGCATTATCCTCAAACCAGGGATGACAATTCCTCCGGAATTGGTGCTTCTCAGAT
Organism: Flaveria linearis; assembly: GCA_024085815.1. Taxonomy (NCBI): domain Eukaryota; kingdom Viridiplantae; phylum Streptophyta; class Magnoliopsida; order Asterales; family Asteraceae; genus Flaveria; species Flaveria linearis. The sequence continues at coordinate 100,771,196 of CM044004.1, forward strand.
CTCCCAGGAAAGGGGATATGTACAAGCTTGATATGAACAATGCTTCTCCTATGGGTGAAGTATCATGCTTTCTTTCCAAAGCTGATAGTGATGAGTCAACACTATGGCATAAACGCATGTGTCATGTGAATTTTAAAACAATGAATAAACTGTCTAAAAATAACTTGGTACATGGTTTGCCTAAAAGGAATTTTTCTGCAAAGATAACTGTGTTGCATGCCTGAAAGGGAAACAACACAGATCATCTCATAAATCCAAATGTGTTAACTCTATCACTACTCCATTACACTTATTGCACATGGATCTCTTTGGTCCCACAAGTATAATGAGCATTGGAAGGAAATCATACTGCCTTGTGATCGTTGATGATTTCACAAGATTTACATGGGTATTCTTTTTAAGAAGTAAAGATGAAACTGCTGAAACTTTAAAATCTTTTATTCTTAAAATAGAAAATCAAATTGATCACAAGGTTAAGATTATTAGGAGTGATCAAGGGACTGAGTTTAAGAACTTCGTTCTTGACTCATTCTGTGACTCAAAAGGGATCGCCAGACAATATAGTGCTCCCAGAACTCCTCAACAAACGGTGTTGCTGAGAGGAGGAACAGGACACTTATTGAGGCTGCTCGGACCATGTTAGCTGATTCAAAGCTGCCTCTAACATTCTGGGCAGAGGCAGTCAGCACTGCATGCTATGTGCAGAACAGGGTTCTTGTAGTTAAGCCCCATGGAAAAACCCCTTATGAGTTATGGAACAAGAGGCCACCGTTCATTGGCTTTCTAAGGTCCTTTGGCTGCAGGTGTACCATACTTAACACAAAGGACAACTTGGCAAAGTTTGCTGAGAAGTCGGATGATGCTATCTTTATTGGATACTCTTCTAGCTCTAAAGCTTATAGAGTATACAATATTAAGAATCAACAATTTGAGGAGTCATCCAACATAGTTGTTAATGAGCACACCCCTTGTGTTAGGGGGAATGGACCTGAGTATATCTTTGATTTAGAATTGTTTCCAAACTATTCTAAACCATCTTGTGAGAATGTTTCAGCTGGAACAGGTGCTCAAGTGATACTGATGCTGATGCAGGTCAACTATATGAGCTTCCCAGACCTATTCCAAATTCTCCAAGAGCTGAAGGGCAACAAGCTTCATCTATTCACCGATCTGACAGTGTAACTATCTCCAGAAATAGTGAAGCTTCAACAAGTGAATCACTTGATCAACCTCAAAGTTCCTCAGGTGATCCACTACAAACACCAGGTTGAGGGAAGTGGTATTCTGAAGGAACAGGCAACTGTTAATACTACTTCACAACCAACCATTGATGATGTTTCTCAATCATTCAATCAGTCCTCATTGAATGACTCTGAAACAGCAGTTGGACAGAGTGATCCAATTCCTGATCAGAATATGTCTAACCTAGACTTATCTCTGCAATGGAAGTGATTCCTCGTCTTAGGATTCACAACACTCATCCAACTGAGAACATCATAGGGAATGTCTCTGAGGGTGTGAGAACAAGAGGACAAACTCATCATGGGAATGTCTGCTTGTACTCATGCTTCCTGTCTCAGATGGAACCAAAGAAGGTAGAAGATGCCTTAAAGGATAGTAGTTGGGTTGAATCGATGCAGGAGAGCTGCTTCAATTCAAAGCAAAAGGTCTGGAATCTATGCCCACTACCATCTGGTCAAGTACCCATAGGCACTAAATGGGTATTCAGGAACAAGAAAGATGATAGAGGCTTGATCATCAAGAACAAGGCAAGACTAGTAGTTCAAGGGTACACCCAGGAGGAAGGAATTGATTATACTGATGTCTTTGCACCTGTTGCAAGACTTGAGGCAGTTAGGATCTTCCTTGCTTATGCTGCATCCAAGAACTTCACAGTCTACCAACTTGATGTCAAGTGTGCTTTTCTATATGGGATATAGATAGGGAAATCTATGTGTGTCAACCTCCAGGATTTGAAGACCCACAGCACCCCAACTATGTATGCAAGCTGGATAAAGCTCTATATGGGCTGCACCAAGCACCTAGGCTGTGGTATGAGACCTTGTCTCAGTTTCTCCTGAAGAATGGATACACTAGAGGTACCATTGACAAGACTCTTTTCATCAGAAAGAGTGGAGAAGACATTTTGCTTGTACAAGTCTATGTTGATGACATCATATTTGGTTCTTCAAACGATCAAATGTGTAAAGACTTTGAAAGCATTATGAAGCAGAAGTTTGAGATGAGTTCCATGGGAAAAATGGACTTTTTCCTAGGAATCCAGGTAAAACAGATGAAGGAAGGGTTCTTCATAAGTCAATCTAAGTATGTCTCAGACATCTTAAAAATTTGAAATGAAGAACTGTAAACCAGCCAAGACACCCATACCCAGAAACCATAATCTTTGCCCTGACCTTGGGGGAGGATACTGATCAACATCAGTATAGAGCAATTATTGGTTCTCTGATGTATCTCACTGCAAGTAGACCAGATATCATGTTTGCCACATGCATTTGTGCAAGATATCAGGCTGCTCCAAAGGTGTCTCACCTAGCTGCTGCAAAGAGAATCCTCAGATATCTCAAAGGAGCACCTAAACTAGGTCTCTGGTATCCAAGAAATAGTGATTTCAATCTCTATGGATACTCTGACAGTGACTATGGTGGCTGCAACATTGACAAGAAATCAACATCAGGAGGATGTCAATTTCTTGGTGGAAGGATTATCTCATGGCAATGCAAGAAACAATCCTGTGTCTCTACATCAACTGCTGAAGCTGAATACATTGCTGCTGCTAGCTGCTGTGCTCAACTGCTATGGATTCAAAATCAGATGTTAGACTATGGATTCAACTTCATGACTACTCCTATCCATATTGACAACAACAGTGCTATCTCCATTACTGAGAATCCGGTGAAGCACTCCAAGACAAAACACATTGATATCAGGTATCATTTCATTAGAGATATTCATGAGAAACAGCTGATAAAGTTAATCAAAGTTGACTCAAATGAACAATATGCTGATTTGTTCACAAAGGCATTTGATGAACAAAGATTTAAGTATCTCATATCAGCAATTGGGATGATAAACATTGAATAACTACCTCTTTTGAAACCTTTTTAAATGAGTAATGTCTTGTGTCAATACAATTTAAGCCCTGTTACAAAGATCTTTAAATTATTCCAAGTGTAAATTCCTTCCGAAGAGGAACTAACTCTCGGAAGATATTCTCTTGAATATCTTCCGAAGCTAAATTCTTCAATGGATATTTTCTTCTCGGAAGAGTTTTTGGTCTCGGAAGAAGCGATTGATTTTATATCAGATCTACTTCCGAAACTTATACAACTCTCCATTCGGAAAGACAGTTTTACCTTCGGAAGCAATGCCTTGCTTCGGAAGATAAAGTGCCTTCAAAGGACAACTTTACCTTCAGAAGCAATATCATGCTTCGGAAGAGAAATTGCTCTCGGAAGAAAGTTACCTTCGGAAATGTTTTACCCTCGGAAGTAAAGGTTTTTATATGTAACGGATATCTTTTGGGCCCCACTCTGTAAAAAGTAAAGATTTTGTTGATAATGTCAGATTATTTAAAATTATCCTTGCCGCCATCATCATTTCTCTGCCGTAAACCACCATACCACCCACAGTAACCCCAAACAGTTACCCTATTACCACCACCATACCACTATTCACCCCTTTTTAAATAATCTTGACTTATCAATTTCATCTTCTTTTACCACTTTACAGCCCTAACTGTTCCCTTCACTGTAAAACCCTCAATCTCTCTCAAAATTTCAAGCTTACCTTTTCTCCAATGGCGCTAAACCCTCAGCACAATCAAGTCGCATTACTTGACTCGTCAAGAGATGCCGACTTCACCCAAATCATCACCTTTCTCACCGAATCCACCTACCTCACTGCACTCACAGTTAACCCAACCGTATACTCCAACCATATGTCAGAATTTTGGAGCAACGGAGAAACTACAGTGCTGAACGGGGTCGAGTCCTGAGAACCAGAGTTTGTGGCCAAGAGTTGGTCATCAATGAACAGATCATCAGGGAGCATCTTGAGCTTCACGATGATGGGGCTCCTACTGAGTTCCCCAAGGAAGACTTGGAAGGCACCTATATCCTCATGGGATATGGAGGCGATGTCAGCAGGTCCACAGTATACAAGTTCAACTTCTCTTACCATTGGAAGTTCCTGCTACACATTGTTTTGCACTGCCTCTCCAATAAATCAGGGGTTGGGATCAAATCCCATATGAACTAGGATGCCTAGTTCATGGGTTGGTGAGAGGCCTCAGATTCAACTACTCACGATTCGTGTTGAACAACCTAATCGCCAATCTCAGCAGGGATACATTCTTCATGTATCCCCGATTTCTTCAACACATAATCAACTGTGAGATGGAACCAAGCAAGCTTGTCTGCGCAGCTGCTCTTCCTGTTCCACACATGAGGCCTACCATCTTCAAGATACTGAAGAAGATGTCCACCAACTTCACTGGACGGTACACTCCATTACCTCCAGAGATGACTGAGCGCATAGCTCCTGGTGACATCCCTGTTCTCCCCACAGGTGATGAACCCACACCAGCAACAGCCACCACAATACCAAAACCTTCTTTACCCATCAAAGCCACCTATCAGAGACGCCCCAAACGAACCCTTGTTCAATCTACTCTGATTGAACAAGCTCCTCCTGTTCACACCGAAAGGACTAGAGTGGAATCATGGGCTCCCACTCAGTCCGAGGTCACACCATCCTTCACATTTGACCTCAATGTGGGTTTTGAGCCTCCTCAGTCTCAAACCCCTGAGCCCGAACCCCAAGCCCTAAGCCCACAGGGTGAGTCTTCACACTCCCCTGTGAAGCCTTCTAGGGACAGCCCCACCATAGGCTCAATGCCTGTAGACATTGATCAAGGTCCCGGGTCAGTAGGACTAACCACCCTCTCTTTCACTGACCTTTTACTCCGAACTGATGAAGAGATTACATCTCTCCATGGCCATGAAGTTGATCTAAAACACCCACTGAGAGATCAACAGAGCCAAGAGGGATCCCTTGTCTCTAGCCCCCATCAGAAGCCTGCTACTGAGGTGAGTCCCACTGATGTGGAGGGGACTCATGTAGACTCAGCTGCCACTACTCAGAGTCTCTCATTGAGCTCTCAGGACAGTGGTAACATAATTAGGACTGAGTCTACGGCAACTTTGCCCATTGAAATCTCTGAAAGAGATGACTCTGAGCAAGGAAACCAGGTGCCAAGAAACCACATCTGGTGGTGAGAGTGAGCATACTAGGTATGTTATCTCATCTCCCCGTGATTCTTCCTATGAAGATGAGGGAAGTATGCAACTAACACTTCAGTACTTGCTTTCTAAGGTCTCCAACCTGGAATCACAGGTGAAGATCTTAGAATCAAGGACTGCCACTCAGCAACTTGAGATTAACTCTCTCAAGGCTAAACTAGCTGAGAAACAGACGGAGAGGTCTGTTAGGCATGTACCTATCCAGGTCTCACTGACTTCTTCCTCTAGCTCATCTAGCTCTCAAGATGATGCTACCAAAAAGGGGAGAAAGTTCAGAGACAAACACCGAAGGAACCACAGACCCAACTCATTTCCACCCACAAATCATTAACCTACCTGAGTCATCTCAATCCTTTCTGGAGATTGACTCAAGGATGCTTCAAGATCTCTACAGACTGTTCACACAGTTTGTATTGAGATCATCCCTAGAACAGCCCAGCCCCGACACCACACTTGCATACTTTGGGGCTGAGGAGCTTCAAAGACTGACTGCACCTTCTACCACTGTGGAGGAAGTTGGTCAACCTAAGGTCTTCATGGAACCTGAGATTAGCTTCGAAGGGGAAATGGGGACTGATGGCCCAGCAACTGAAACAGATGGGACAGAATCTGCAGCAGTCTCATCTTCCGAAGCTCTAGCTGAGGCTTCCGAAGCTTACATGGAAGCCTCGGAAGAACAAGACAAATCTTCCGAGGCCGAAATAGAAGCTGCGGAAGGCCTATTTCAGATGTCCGAGGAACTGACCATCACAGATGTCATTGCTGAAATTGCATCTGAGGTGAGCAGGGAGGACATTTCTGAAATACCTCCAACCCAAGCACCAGCTGAACTTCTCTCTCAATCACAGCCCTCCATCCAAGAACCACCACAGTCAAGCACAATCAAAGACAAAGGCAAAAGAAAGTTGACTGCGGAAGAGCTTCAGGAGGAGGAGAAAATTGAGAAGGCCAAAAAGAAGGGTCGGTTTCCTACTGAGAAGCTGTTAGCTGCCAGTTCTAAGGCAGCTGCAGCCAATCAGGAAGAAATCAACCTAAAGAGAAGAACAGCACTCATTGACCAGCTCATCAGCCTAGGAGCTGTCAATGAGGAAATACTCCTGCTACCACTAGAGGAGTTGGTGAATTTGGAGAGGTCAACCAGGCTACAACAAGAAAGGGAAGCCAGGTTGGCCTTGGAGAGGGAAGAACAAGAGCAGAGGGAAGCAGCCCTAAGGCTGAGAGAGGCTAGGATCAAGTTCCTCCTCTCAAGAGGCTTCAGTCTTCCTGAACTGTCTCCACATGATGATGACATGATCCTGCTGCTCCACAACAAAGAGCAGGATCAAATGGAGAAGGAAAGGAAGAGGCTGCTAGGGAGAAGTTAATGGTGAAGAGGAAGAGGGAGAAGAGAAGGAGGTCACTGCTGCCAAGAAGTCAACTGACAAAGCCTGGATGAAGGACTACCTCCGGGCTCATGGCTTCTCTGGCAGGCAGGTGGGACCTATGTCCGAAAGGACACTCCAGCGGATAGTCAGTGAAATAAAAGCTGACATTCGCTTGGGGAAAAGGAAGGAGATGTATAGGAGGATGAAGGGAATGGTTTTCACCCCAGCCACTCAACCACAGCCACAACCCACTTCAGAACCAACCCCTTTTCCCATCAAACCTGAACCCACTGAAGAAACCTTCACCCCTCAACCCACAACTCTACCCAAACCTACCACATCACCTCAACCACCCAAACTACCCATCCTAAAACCCAAGACTCAACCCAAAACCACTAAACCTAAGCCTACCCAACAACAGCCAAGATCATCCCCTCAGCCTCCTAAACATTTCTCCTTTGAGGAGATGAAGGAGCTCAAGACAAAGCTCATCAATTGCACAACTTTGAGCAGTATCTCCTGTGAGGGAGAGGTTATCACATCACCTATGTTGATAACTCTTCAAGCTTCCTCACCCTAGGCCAATTTCTTGAATTGCCTAGAGAAACCTTGGGCCAGGCTGCAAGGCTTCTTGGTCTCAACTCCGATACCCTCAATGCTGAGGAGAAGAGACTAAGAAGAAGACTGGTGACTCTGCTGGATACCAGGAAAGAGGACAGGATTTCTGGTCAATCTCCTGGACCTAGAAATGCAATAATCCAGTGGAGGTTCGATGAACCTTCTCACAACTTTGTTGTGGAAAGAGAGAATGGTGAAATCAACAGGCTTAATGCCACTTCTCTGCTGCATCTCAGCAGATTTGATCTTGCTGAGCTTGCAGAGAAGCCATTCTCCAATCCCTCCAACTCTGAGACTGCTGCACACATCAGAAACCACATCAGCGGTCTCCACTTGGCTGAACGAAGTAGAAAAGCCAAGATTGAAGAAGAGTTGAAGATGAAAAGAGTGGAAGACAAGGAAAGATCAACCACCAAAGGCACAACCTTTCTACAGATGGTGGAAGGTCCTGAATTGGAACCAATAGTTCGATGGGAATATGACTATACTTCCCATCAACTAACTCTTTTCAGAGGGCCACAACAAAGGGTACACATAATCCAAGGTGACAGAGTAGAGGTTCTGTCCACCAAAGATTTGTACAAGATTCTCAGCATCACAGCAGGAAAGAATGAAGATACTGATAAACACCTGCTCGCCTTGGTGCTGAGAACTTTGAGAAGAAGAGGGAAGTGAAGTTTTGGTAGCATCAGCCTAGGGGGAGTTTGTTGGATCATGATAAGGCTGGTGCAACCAAATTCACTTCATAGTCATCTTTTGGTACTACATTCAAAGGCTTCCGAAGCTGAGCAAGAGATCTTCCGAAAGTCTAAGGAACAACAGCTGAAGACATCTTCCGAAGACAAAGTCTAATGAAAGAGCTTCCGAAGACAAAGTCTGAAAGAGCTTCCGAAGACAAAGTCTGAAAGAGCTTCCGAAGACAAAGTCTGAAAGAGCTTCCGAAGACAAAGTCTGCTTCCGAAGACAAAGAAGACTCCAAGCCTCGGAAGAAGCAGTCTTCCGAAGTATAAGTGCCTTCGGAAGAAGTTATTCTTCCGAAGCACTTTATCCTTCGGAAGATATCGCTATGTCCAGCAGATAAAAGTATGGTCCCTGACAGTCCGCTGCAGACCTCTGATACAGCATGGCATCTTCCTAAAGAGCCATGTTGTTGACCATACTTTATTCTACTGTTCACCTTTTTATGATAGTACATGTTACCAACTTTAGTTGGTGACAAAAGGTAAGTCAGGGACATGTCCTGACTACCAACTTTCAGACAAAATGTCTGAAAGACCTCACCTAGAGTCTTGTAGTATAGATGTAAGGTTAGAGGTGTCCAGCTGGTATCAAAGTATATCCGGCTGTAGGTAGTATTATATATATCTTCTCCCTGTAACTCTTTATGTAAGTGATTTGAGTCCAAGAGTCTTGTAATCCTTTGAGTTGAGAAGCAATATATAAAAGTACCTTGAAAATTACTTGCTGTGTTAATTTTCTTACTGCGTGTTACTTGTTATATTGTGATCAACTCTTCATAGACTGATTGCCGAGTGTTGATTCACAGTGAGTTGAGAGAAAAACCTCCAGAAATCCGATCCTGCAGCTTCGTCGGAGATGAGGCCGGAGGGTGGCCGGCGGTGAGGGAAAAGTCGACGGGGGTGAATGAGTTTTAAAAGAAAATTACACTTTTGGTCCCTGTGGTTACATTTGTTATCATTTTATGTACAAAAGTTTATTTTAAAGTTTCATAAATTACAATGATGCCCCCTGCACTTGATTATATAATAATTGTTCTTTATATATATATATATATATGTATATATGTATATATATATATTTATAACCCATTGTTATTATTATTCTTATTATTATTAATTTTGTTATTACCATTAACATTATTATTATTATTATATTATTATTATATTAGTATTATTATTAGCACCAACGTATCGAACAAAAGTCAACTTTATTTAACAAAAAATAAGCAATGTTACAGTCTCCCCTGCTTTAGGAAATTTCGTCCCGAAATTTTAATCACGAGGAGGCTGAAACGAAAAGATGAGGGTACTTGGATTTCATTTGGTCCTCACGTTCCCAGGTGAACTCTGGTCCACGTTTAGACTCCCAACGAACTTTGACAATTGGTATTCGGCTACGTTTGAGTTGTTTGACTTCCCGATCCATAATTTCCACAGGTTTCTCAATAAAGTGCATAGATTCATCAATCTGGACTTCGTCGAGTGGAATGTGGAGATTTTCATCGGCAAGACATTTCTTGAGATTTGAAACATGAAACGTTGGATGTATATTGCTGAGTTCTTGGGGTAGTTCAAGCTTGTAGGCCACTTTCCCAATTCGCTCGAGCACTTTGAATGGACCCACGTAACGAGGTGCTAGCTTCCCTTTCTTTCCAAAGCGAATCACTCCCTTCCAAGGTGATACCTTAAGAAGTACGAGATCACCGACATTGTATTCCATGGGCTTACGTCTTTTATCAGCATAATGCTTTTGACGATTCCTAGCAGCCACCAAGTTATCACGGATCTTATGAATTTTGTCTGTTGTTTCTTGTATCAATTCCGGACCAGTAATCTGTGATTCACCAACTTTAGACCAGCAGATGGGAGATCGACACTTTCGGCCATACAAGGCCTCAAATGGTGCCATCTGGATGCTGGTATGGTAACTGTTATTGTAAGAGAATTCGATCAACGGAAGATGAGAATCCCACGATCCACTGAAATCAATGACACAAGCCCGGAGCATATCCTCGAGGGTTTGTATCATTCTTTCAGTCTGACCGTCGGTTTGCGGGTGATAGGCTGTGCTAAGATTTAGTTGAGTCCCAAGGGCTGATTGAAGACTTTTTCAGAAACGAGAGATGAAACGACCATCGCGATCAGAGATAATATCTAGAGGTACACCATGCCGACTGACTATCTCATTGATGTAAATACGAGCCAATTTCTCGACTCGATAATCTTCCCGAATTGGAATGAAATGAGCCGACTTAGTCAATCGATCGATGATAACCCAGATACTATCGTGACCACTAGCGGTACGAGGCAGCTTGGTGATAAAATCCATGGATATGCTTTCCCATTTCCATAATGAAACCTCGGGTTGTATGAGTAATCCAGAGGGACGTTGATGCTCGGCTTTGACTTTGGAACATGTGAGGCATTTAGATACATACAAGGCTATATCCTTCTTCATGCCGGGCCACCAATATTGGTTCCGAAGATTCATGAACATCTTATCTGCTCCCGGATGAATAGAATAACGAGCCTTATGAGCCTCATCCATGATGGTTGTTCGAAGATTATCGCGATTCGGAATCCAAAGTCGATTTAGAAAGTACAGTAGTCCGTCCGACTTGATTTCCAATTGGAGTTCAGCACTGCATGACATCTCCTCATACATGTTGCCCTCGGTGACTGATTCGTGTTGAGCTTCGAGTATACGGGTCAAGAGGTCGGTTTGAATGGTAACACTTTGAAGCATAACTTGACCCTTACGACTTAATGCATCGGCTACGACATTAGCTTTACCGGGGTGGTAACGAATCTCACAGTCATAGTCATTGAGTAGTTCGACCCATCGTCGTTGCCTCATGTTAAGCTCCTTCTGGTTGAAGATGTACTGGAGACTCTTATGATCGGTGAATACAACACATTTAGTGCCATAGAGATAGTGTCTCCAGATTTTGAGTGCGAATACGACAGCACCCAATTCAAGATCGTGCGTCGTATAATTTCTCTCATGAATCTTCAATTGTCTTGAGGCATAAGCTATAACTTTGCCTCGCTGTATGAGAACGCACCCTAGACCTTGTTTTGAAGCGTCACAATAGACAACAAAGTCGTCGTTTCCATCAGGAAGTGTTAGAATCGGCGCCTCACACAACTTTTGCTTGAGGGTTTGAAATGCTTTTTCTTGATCAGGCCCCCAAGAAAAAGGCTTATCCTTGTGGGTCAAAGCAGTGAGTGGCATAGCAATCTTAGAGAAGTTAGGAATAAAACGTCGATAATATCCGGCTAGTCCAAGAAACGAACGAACCTCTGTAGGAGTCTTAGGTTCTCCCCATTTCTTTACTGCCTCGATCTTTGCGGGATCAACGTGAATTCCTTTACTGTTTACTATGTGACCAAGAAATTGAACCTCATTAAGCCAGAATTCACACTTTGAGAATTTGGCGTAGAGTTTCTCTTTCCTCAGAAGTTCGAGTATTAGACGAAGGTGGTTCTCGTGATCGGATTTGGATTTGGAGTATATCTAGATATCGTCGATGAATACGATCACGAATTTGTCTAGGTATGGTCGGCACACGCGATTCATTAAATCCATGAATACTGCCGGTGCGTTGGTTAACCCGAATGGCATCACTGTAAACTCGTAATGGCCATATCTTGTTCGGAAGGCGGTTTTTGGAATATCATCATCGTGCACACGGAGTTGGTGATAACCAGAACGAAGATCGATCTTTGAGAAATGAGTGGCTCCTTGAAGCTGATCAAACAGGTCGTCGATTCTGGGTAATGGGTAACGGTTCTTGATTGTGAGTTTGTTGAGTTCTCGATAGTCGATACACATACGAAAAGAACCATCCTTTTTCTTCACGAATAAGACTGGAGCTCCCCATGGTGATGAGCTCGGGCGAATGAATCCTTTGTCTGACAGTTCTTGCAATTGGCTAGCAAGTTCTTGCATTTCGGAAGGTGCGAGACGATAAGGTGATTTTGCCACGGGAGTTGCACCAGGCACAAGGTCGATCCTGAATTCAACTTGACGAACGGGGGGAAGACCGGTTAGGTCTTCGGGAAAGACTTCGGGAAATTCTCGAATAACCGGAATGTCTTCAATCTTCTTAGGGTTCTTATCCGTTTTCATGATATGAGCTAAGAAAGCCACGTAATGCTTGCGGAGGTACTTTTGGGCTTTGGTGCAAGTCATGAGTTTAAGTCCTTTGGAAGACTTTTCCCCGTAAATATTTAACACCTTTTCGGGCGTAAGAGGGATTCGGATGACTTTCTCGAAACAAACAACTTCAGCATGGTTCTTAGATAACCAATCCATGCCGATAATGACATCGAAATTTCCAAGTTGCATCGGTGTAAGGTCGATAGAAAAATCATGTTCGCTAAGACTAAGGGTACAGTTTGGAATAATTGAATCGATTGTGATAGGTTTCCCGTCGGCTATTTCTACCGTAAACGGTTTCTCCAACTTAGTTCTCGCACTAGCAAGCAAAGGCTCAAATTCTAAGGATACAAAACTTTTGTCGGCGCCGGTATCAAACAAGACTGAAGCATAATGATTATTGATTAGAAACATACCGTTCACCACATCGTTATTGGTTTGAGCTTGATGAGCATTGATGTTGAATGCTCGACCTTGAGCAGCAGGGACGGCCTTGAGAAGCTTCGGACATTGGTTGCGGAAGTGACTAGGATCCCCGCATTGGTAGCAAGCTCTTGCTTGCATGATTGTCGGGATATGCTGAACAGTCTGTGTGGTAACTGGAACCCTTGCTGTATTCTTGCACAAGTTGAATGTATGCCCAAAACGACCACAGTTTGTGCATTGACGACACTGAACGTTTGCGGGATGGTGATACTTGCAGTGGTTACACTGCGGAAAGGGTCCAGCGTATGGCTTTTTCATCGGTGGTTGGTTATTTACTGTTGGTTGACGAGTTGGAGTGACTTGATTAATTGGCACAACAGGGGTAATCACAGCAAGGTTTTGAGAATTGGCCTTCCTCTTCTTGTTCCTGGAAGGCTCGGGTTGGTCGATTTTGACAGTTTCGTTAGGAAGTTTGTCGGTACTCTTCTTCGATCCCTTCCTGGTTAGGGAACCAGCTTTCACATGATTATCTGTTAACTGTGCAGTCAGTCTGATAGCATCTTCTAGTGTTGAAGGATTCCTTCCTAGCACCGTATCCTGTATCTGCATGGGTAGTCCACCAATGTATTTCTCGATGGCTCGGGAGGTAGGGGTAGCAAGATGCGGTACCAAAAGGCTCAGTTCGTGGAATCGGTTAGTGTATGCTAGGTTCTCGCCACTGTCTTGGGTTAACTCCCAGAATTCAGCTTCCAGTTTTCGGACTTCGTTTCTTGGGCAGAACTCTTTAGTCATGAGCTCTTTAACTTCAGTCCATGTTAAGGCTAGAGCAGTTTCAGTTCCACGGGTTCGTTTCTCTCCGTTCCACCAAGTGAGTGCACGTTTCTGGAGAACACTGGTGGCATACCGGACTTTTAGATTTTCAGGGCATTCGCTGTTTAGGAAGGTGTTCTCGATGCTTTCGAACCACTGTAGTAATCCGGTAGCTCCTTCAGTTCCACTGAACTTAGTGGGGTTGCAAGAACTGAAATGTTTGTAGGTACAAGTTTGGGGAGGGTTTGGTGCAGTTGGGTTTTGATCAGTATTGTTGCCTTGGTTCAAATGGGTAAGCAGAGTTGGGATAACAGCAGCAACTTCACGTGCTACCATAGTAGCAATCTTGCGGCCAGAGTTTCTAGATCGTGAACGGATTTGACGAGAAGCCATTCTGTATAATATGGAAAGAAGAAACCTCTATGAGAAACGGGTAATTGGTTTTTAAAACTTTTCAAAATAATAAAATCATTAATGAGATTGTTTAGAATAACAATGAGAGGTTAGGAGTGTAAACGTTCGGTTCGCAAACCAAAGCGAATACGTTGACTTATCAAAGTATTTGTGTCCACCACAACCTTAACGAGGACATGCGTACCTATAAGCGAATACTCATCTCGAGGGTTCCCAAGTAAGGTAATCAAGTTGTATGAATACCTTGCCTAGACAGAACACCTTAAGATACAGGTATCCCACTCTTCCAGCATTGCATGTTCTCGGTCATGTGACACGGACTTTGACGAGATTTGAAAACCATGAATAACAATCGAGTTTTGGAGTTTGAAATCACTTGAATTAGGCACACAATGCCTTAGAATATGAGTTAAGATTTGTGTGTATATTGATAGATTCAAAGTATAGGGAGAATCACATAAGGTATATAATCACATAATCAAGTACAAACATGTAAAGCACATATAATCCTATCTATGCATATAAAATACATGAGAGGACTCATGTGTAAAGATACCTAGTTATAGTCTAGGTCATTCCATTTCTAATAACCTAATTCCCTATAACCACGGCTCTGATACCAATCTGTCACACCCCGACCGACGGCGGAATCATCGGAGCGGACGAGGGAATGATTGATTGTTCATAACACATGGTTGTCTAATAGTGGAAATAATATTAAAATTAGATTACAAGATAATATAAGTCCAACATACACAAATACAACAATTGAAACCACAAATAGTAGTTGTCTTTTATTTTAACTAAGTCCGGGTCTTAAATGAGCAGGTAGAAGTCCACTATCTTGCTTAACCTGAAATCATGTGAGAAAATAAAGTCAGCTAACGAATTAGCTGGTGAGTAGTCATAGTTTTGAATATACATATAGATTGATTGATTGATTGAGAATAATCCAATTCACAAGGTAACGTTAAGACTTATATTGTAATAGTAAAACATATAGATAAACTGACACAATAACAACCCCTTGACTTGACACTTGCAAATAATAGACTCCACACATACACCATAGTTTAACTCCTGCCTCTGGCACAATCACCACTCGACTATTCATATGGGGTGGGTTATCCAAACCAGTAGATCTACATTGTTGCCAGGATTGATTGATTGATTGAATTAGGGTTTTATTGTCGTCCAGTTTAGCATAGTATGTTCACGTAATTGCAAGTAATAACATAACCTGTCTTGAATTGAATTTAGAATGAAACAACAATAGAATATCATGATTGAATATATTGTATCACATGATTTCCCCCAAATAGGAAATGATATAAAAAGGGGATATGAATACTCACTTGATTGATGATATTAGAACCTGGAAGTGATAGATTAAACACCAACGATTTCTTTACGATTAACATAAGGAACGGTGTCTCGAATTAGAATAATAATGATTTGAGAATGTGGGAATGTATTAGGATTTCCATTTGATTTTGAATGGTAGTTTAAATTAAATAATTTATTTAGTTGAAATGTTTCGAAATAAATAAAATGGATTTATTGAAAATGATTATGTTTAGAATCTTAAAAAAATGTATGGATCAATACACGTAATTGTTTTGATTTATTGTTAAAGTGTGGAAAACAAATAATTAATTTTATATAATTAATTATATGATAATTAATTAAAATATTTAATTATTTATGTAACTAAAAGAAATGAAATTGTTACTTGAAATGATTTAAATATAACACTTTTTATATTTAATCATAATTAAAACAATAATAACGATTATTTGAAATAATTAAAAGTAATATAGTGTCAAATAATAATTTAATAAATTAAATTATTATTAGAAGTTCACTTTTGTTTAAATAATTTTGTATTATTTGTAATTTTATTTATTTAAAACATTTATTAAAATAGGTAAAATGTTAAAATAAATTTCAGTAATTAATTAAATTGTTCTAAAAATTTTTAATGTTTGTGAAAATATTTTTTTTATAATTTTTACAATTTTTTTTATAATTTTTGGAGGCTTAAAAGGCCCCAAAAAAAATGGTTGAGGTGGCCCGGGTTCGAACCCGGGACCTCCTGTTGGTCATGGAAGTACAGAACCAGTGGAACAAAGGGCCGCAGCCGCGAGAGAAGATTGTTTCTATTTGTTTAAAACCAGTTTAACCAAAACCCCAATTTTCACATAAGAACCCTAGATCGATCTATGCCCAAATTGAACATCGATTCGATTTTGATAGTGCCTGCAATCATGGGGCTTTTGTTCCCCATGATTAAACGAGTGTGTGTGTGTATGTAATTACCCGATTCGGTGATCAATCGATGTAGAACACTTCAAGAACAGGTCGCGGCAGGGGAGGTGATCGAATGATGCCCAAACAATGATAATATTAAAATTAAACTCGAGGGAAGCTTCAGTTGTTGATCGAGATCAAATGCCCCTTATCAGTTTTAATTTAAATTGGTTGGAGATGGGGTTTCACAAGAGTTGCAGGTCGCGGTTTTGGAAGGAATCAAACGATGTGTTTGTGTTCGTTTTAGGTGAAATTGGAAATGGGGATCGATTAGTGGTAGTTATGCAATTGTTTCTGCTGATTCAATTAAATTAATTTGAGTGTTTAGTGCGATCTGTGGACTGACAAAAGGTCCGACACGCGTGGCTCGGGTTCTACATCGCATGCGTTCGAATTTGGAATTGTTTAGTTGGCACGCGTTCGAATCTCCCACATGGATGTGTCGGGAGCGTCTGTTTTGTCGAATCCGCGTGTTTTGGTTGCGTTGAGCTTCGTCGGAGACGAGGCCGGAGGGTGGCCGGCGGTGAGGGAAAAGTCGACGGGGTGAATGAGTTTTAAAAGAAAATTACACTTTTGGTCCCTGTGGTTACATTTGTTATCATTTTATGTACAAAAGTTTATTTTAAAGTTTCATAAATTACAATGATGCCCCCTGCACTTGATTATATAATAATTGTTCTTTATATATATATATATATATATATATATATATATTTATAACCCATTGTTATTATTATTCTTATTATTATTAATTTTGTTATTACCATTAACATTATTATTATTATTATTATTATTATTAGTATTATTATTAGCACCAACGTATCGAACAAAAGTCAACTTTATTTAACAAAAATAAGCAATGTTACACGTCCAGCTATGTTATACGGCACAGACTGTTGGGCCATAAAGAAATCGCACGAGAGACAAATAGAGGTCGCAGAAATACGAATACTGAGGTGGATGTGTGGACACACAAGATTGGATCGGATAAGAAACGACGTCTTTCGCCAGAGGCTAGAGGTGGCTTGTATCACAGAAAAAATAAGAGAGGGAAGATTAAGATGGTTTGGGCACGTGAAGAGGAGAACGATGGCAGTACCTGTCCGAGCAGTAGAGAACATCAGCTTAATTAGAGGGTAGGAGGAGTAGATGTAGACCTAGGTTGACTTGAGACGAGGTTATTAGGAGGGATATGATAGAATTGCATCTTTCTGAGCACATGATCGAGGATAAGAGTGAGTGGAGGCGTAGAATTAAAATTAAGGACTTTTAGTGGCTTTTGTGGGAGGGAAGGGTATACGGTGACATATGGCCGGACCCCACACGTTAGGTGTAGTTTTCATCATCTACCCTTTTTGGGTGTTATATGCCGTTTTTTTATGTGCGCATTATCTAATTTTTCATGTGATATCTACCTTTGTGTTGTATGCTTTGTATTATGATTGTTATTGTTATTATCTTTGTTAACGAGTCGGGGGTCTCTTCGGAAGCGGTCTCTCTATCTTTCAAGATAGAGGAAAGACTTGCCACCATCTACCCCTCCCAGACCCTGCTCTTCAGCGGGATACACTGGGTATGTTTGTTTGTTTGTTTTTCCTTTCTTTTTTACTTACATGCATGTTTTTTGGACTAGGTCTTGTTAAATTCGTATTAATATTAATATATCCAATATAGCATGAAATTTATACAGCATATGCTGCTCTGGATGTACGAAGCTCTTTGAAGGACAAACACACAAGTGGAAGTAGATTGAGTAATCAATATATAATCTGTTTACACTTTGTCGCAACAATATGTATGACAAACAGTTTGCTGCGTATATTATTTGAAAATAACTATATATTTTGTCTGTATTAATTAAACATATATATATTTTAAAAATGATAACATCTAGTCTAGCGTTTAATTATTAGTATAAACTAAAAACAAAACACTCATGGTGATACTGTCTGTCTCCAGTTCATGCTGAATAGTTGAAAATCCTGCAGCATCCATGGCTGGTTTTTGAGAAATGCATTGCTGTCTGTACAGTTTTGAAACTTTGACTCTTTCTATGTTGTCTTCTTGCTTTCGTCTTCTTTCTAGCTACCTAATCGTTCGTCACGTAAAAAAAACTCAGTCTTGCATGTGTAGCAGTGTAGGTGTGAGAAGGTTGATATGAAAGCAAACCTTAATTTATTACAGAAGATAAAAAGACTGCTAGCTACCAACATGTTAGAAAATATTAAACTCATAATACTTGTTTTAATATCTTTCATTGGGACAAAAGTCGAAGTTAAATGATGGCGGTTTGATTTAGAAATGGTTGTCAATTATAATCGTGACAAGGTAGGGTTAAAGAGAAAGCTGTTTTGACATCCTTGTATGTGCTTTAATCTAGAACGCGTCTTCGATAGATTATGTCGTCGATCATTCGTGTTGAGATCACACTTACAAAGATAACAATATTAATGTTGTTTGATGTTTATGTGACCCTTATTTTAACATTTGCATGTGTGTTATTTTAGAATACCTGCTTGATCATTATGTTGCAATTTAACATGCTAATTTGGTAATTAAGGATTTAAACTAATGTATTTGAATCTTAATAATTTGTTTTAGAACTACGAATTTTTTAATTTTGTGAGATTTGAATTCGAAGACCTCTAAATTTAGGTGCTCAACCACTGTGCAATAAATTTATTTTTATTCTCATAACAATTGTAGGGATACCTCTAGGCTCTAGCTAGTCCATCCCAATGAATTTTAATCCAATACATACAAGCCCATAAAAATTATGACCCAACTATATTTTTTACAAGGGTGTTTTATCTTCGTTTTGAGGGGCTATCGTCAATCTTTCATCCTCTCTTTTACTTTCATGTACACTTACATATTGATATATGTGTGTCGGAGGGAGATCTTTTACTTTCATGTACTCTTTTCCATGATGTATACGATTTCACTACAATATAAAGAAGCCTTAGGGGTTGTTTGATTCACTTCTGACCCGGTCAAAATGTCTGACCCACTGACCCGGTCAGACATTTTGGCCGGTCAGCATGTTTGATTCTCACTATTATGCGTCTGACTATGTCCAACACCACTGATCAATACATATTTTCCCCCTTACTCGATCAGTTTTGGAACACCCTCCTACTCGGTCATCCCCTTCTAACCGAGACCTGCAAATCAAACAGCCCCTTAGTGTGACTGGTCCATATTTTCCAACGCGTCAATGTTTTGAATAGTCTTTGGATGGGTACTTGTAGCCAAAAACATACTATCATGGAATGTGGTCATAGGTTTAGTTATTAGCTGAAGATTAATATGGACTATTCATAGAACACTTCTAATTTAACGTAACTAATAATTGATGCTATCTCAATATCTTGGGACAATGGACAATAGAATAGATGGGTCAAGATCCACTATTATAACCCAAGTAAGGAGCCCAAATCAGAACAACAGCTGAGTAGGGCCAAAATCAGAAGCACGGCTGAGTTGGCCCAAACCGCATTGTAGAAAATTAGGAATAAGATTGATCTACGATTCAAATTTCATAATATATCAAGAAGCATGCGATACATTTATATTTATAAGATTTAGATGGAAAAAATTTGTGAAATTAGGAATTTATGAAATCTTTTACAATAATTAATAGGTTGATTACTAATTAATCACAACCAACCAACTACCAATTTTTTTAAAACAGATTCATAAATTTTTTTGCCCATGATTTCAATATAGTTGGGTCATAATTGTAAAAAAATAATATTGGTAGTTAAAATAATACCATATGTAGACGTAATGCAAGTATTGGATACTGTCACACTCATATTCACCAAGGGGTGTAATGATGTTTGTGTGGATCTGATGAATAATTAAAAAGAGATGATGAAGTCTAGTGTTGTGATTTAATATTTTTTTGTATTACGCCTATAGTAGTGGCCATAAAATTCCCGTCACGCCTTTCTATCACTCCTCCGGATGTAGAGTTCCATCGTAATAAGAGCTAATGTAACACATTATCACTCCCCACAACAGACAAAATAAGGAACACAAGTTCTAACTCCAATATATTGGACCCATCACTCACATATATGTTAAATAGGTCATAAACAGGTTAGTGGATGGATATGTTTTAGTATAAACAATTTGAAAAGTCAATTTGTTTTATTAAATAGGTTGACGAGTCAACTTGTTCTCTTAAAATTAAAAGAATTTACAAGTCTACTCGTATATGATCCGTTTTTTATAACAAGCCACTCCAGATACAACCTTTTTTTTAAATGGGCCTGTTAATATGCCAAACCTAATATATATGTATGTGGTTTTCTCATTCTTCTAATTAGCCTGAATTCTATTATTTATATGAATATTTTTCTTCTATTAATTTTTTTTTCAACATCATAAGTAAATACCACTGGATCTTGCACTTATAAATATTTGAACTCGCATCACATTATGAGAGAACAACTATTAAAGACACTACCTATAAGATCTTTCCATGATAATAATTGAGAAAGAATATTAATTAAATTAATATATTTTTTCAACAGCCAAACAGATAGTTTTCATTAAGAAGAAAGTAACAAAACGTTAGAATGCTAGATATAATAAGTTTAAAAATGTAAAATAAAATTAACAGATGTAAATTCTATCGATTGGGTTAATAGACTAGTAGTAAGAATTGATTCAAAAAAAATCAAAGTTCAAGTCTTGATATGGGTTAATTTAATAAATGATTTATTTTAAGAGTAAGCGGAATCCAAATGTGTAAGTTGACGTTATAAAAAAAGTTAATTACATGAAAGGTTTATATACATAGATTTTATTTCACCTTAACTCTCTAAAGTTGAATAATTAAAAGGTTGGTTTAAAGTTTTTTTAAAACGTGACACAAAAAGTCATAATCCTATGCTATAAAATGTAATAATTATTAATTGATGTAATAAGGTAAGAAGTGTAAAGAAGACAGAAAGATGCCCATGCTTGCTACAAAATATGTTAAGGTCAGAGGATGTTTTTTGTTTGTGGAAATTAATGATGGAAAACACAACTAGGTTTTAGGTTTTTCACCAATCATGAAAAATAACGTATGTAGCACCTTACCACCACCGTCACCAGATTCATCCCTGTGCTATGCAAATAAATTTATGACAGTCTATCATCACTCAGACCACCACTTTATAGTCTTTCCATATTTCCCAACAACTGTTTACTGTTTCATTACTATTAGCAAACATATATATGAACTAACATTAGCAAATACAACACAATTTCAAACGCTGTAGATAATTTAATAAAAGATAATGTGAACTTTAAATGACGATAATAGTTTTTAATTGAAATGCAGGGTAAGAATGGCAACATCAGTCTCAAGTGGCATGATACATATTACGAATGTAGAAGCCTTGTGTATGGGTATGTTGATCAAATGAACTTAATATTAATTATATTTTCTGAAAAACTGAAAAAATATCACCACTAAAACAAAGTAAACATACTTTTATTAGTCATATGTAGAGCATATATATATATAAAGTAACTCTAATATGTAAGGACGGGATAACAATGTTGCCTTTAAACACTCTACCAATGTCAATATTCCATAAAAAAATAGAAGTGTACATGTGTAAATTTACATTATAACATGAAAGCACATTTTAAACTCTTACAACTTCATCACCTCCTACTACTTGCCACTAAACAAAGAAATGTGATGGAATGAAACACGTTACATACGGGTAAAATACAGAACAAATAATTACAACAAAATAGACAACACAAAGAATACCAAAATCGCTAGGTAGGTAATATATCTACAAGACAATAACAATAGAGATTTTGATCACAAAAAGATCTTACTACACCTTGATGTCAAAACATGTTAATCATAAAGTTAAATATAACCATCGCAAGTTGGAAGGTCTTCTAAAAGATATGTGGTTCAAAAAAAAACCATCATGCTACAAGGAATAAGATTATTAGCGGCGACATTTGTCGCCGCTATTGATGCCATTTGTCGCCGCTAATTAGTCGCCGCTAATGATTCGTCGCTAATGTGGAAAAGATCGCCGCTAATGAGTCGCCGCTAAAGGTGTCGCCGCTAATACCATTATTTGCGGCGACAATATCGCCGCTATAAAGTTAAAAAAAATTCCGGGAAGACCATTAGCGGCGACTATGTCGCCGCTAAAAGTCAATTTTTAATTTTAATTTTTTTTTATTTTTTTAATTTCCATTTTTATAAACCAAGAAAACCTGTAAATAAAACCAAATTTCCAGATTTCCAAACAACACAAATAACATAAGTATTAAGAAGTACAATACGAGTTTAACAACACAAAATACATAAACATACAAATTGTTTAACATCAACTTCTAATGTCGTCAACATAAACTTAAACAACACAAATTGTTTATTCTTCGTCCTCGTCCGAATCATCATCTTCATCAGCTTGTTGTGTACCTTTTTGGGAGACAATAAGTTGCGTCATTTTTGTCATAAAGTTTGCATTTTGAAACAAACTTGCAATTTGTGCCTACAAAACAAAACATACATTATAAGTTGTGGTATTTTTTTCTTAATATAACTTTAAGTATATAATGATACACCAACACCTTGAAGTGTGTTTGTATCACCCATTTCAACCATAATGTACATAATTCAACTTAAATTTACCCATTTTGACCCGTTTTAACTATATCAAGTGTGTTTGTATCATTTTGACCAATTTCAACCATAATGTACATAATTCAACTTAAATTTACCCATTTTGACCCGTTTTAACTATATCAAGTGTGTTTGTATCATTTTGACCCATTTCAACCATAATGTACATAATTCAACTTAAATTTACCCATTTTGACCCGTTTTAACTATATCAAGTGTGTTTGTATTGTAACATCGCGTATTTGTATTAAATAAAAATTAATTTTTGTTTAATACGTTGATGGTTAATTCCAATAATTACAATAATTGTAATAATAATAATAATAATAATAATAATAATAATAATAATAATAATGATAATAATAATAATAATAATAATAATAATAATAATAATAATAACAATAATAACAATTGTTTATAAAAATATATTTTTAAAACAAGTGCAGGGGGTGTTTTGTAATTTATGAAACTAAAAACCAAAGTTTTAGACATAAAATAATAAACTTAAAACCACAGGGGCCGAATGTGTAAATTATTCAAACCCAACCCATTCCCCGTCGACCCCGTTTTTCCGGCGACTCGCCGGCGAGATTCCGGCCAAACTCCGGCGAAGCCGAAAACAACAAAATTTCATCATTTCAACTTGCAAAACCGGTCCCAATGTGTTCGTGGATGAGTTTCGAACTCAATGCAACCATTAAACACCATTAATTGTCGGTAATAATCGAATCCGAAGCTCCACATCGAACACACAAAATTCCCGACAAGAAATCAAACAAATTGTCAAAATTGAACCCACAATCACACCGAAAGTTTTCTTGGATCCAATTTAGATTGAATTCCAACAAAAACACGCGTTGAATCAGTCCACTAACGGCTAAAAATTCTTCACTTTATTCTCGGATTCTATACACCTCATAAACCCACTCAAACAACCACAATAAACAAATTAAAGCTACCAAAACGGTCATTTATACACACCTAATCGAACTCCAGTGCCAATTTTACCAAAAACAAACACAAACACCGAAATCACTCATCACCTTCTTCGCGACCCTGCAACTCATATTTGAACCAACCTCCAGTTGATTTTAATCGAATTTGTTAAGGGGCTTTTAATATAAATCATCATTAGAAGGTTCCCCTAAGTTTAATTTGATTATCGTTGTGTTTTGAGCATCAACCGATTACCCCACGAGCCGCGATCTGTTCTTGAAGAGTTCAACCTCAATCGAACATCGTACAGGTAAATTACACACACATACATACTCGATACATCATGGGGAACAAAAGCCCCATGATTCCCGAAGCTATCTAAGTCGAATTCATGCTCAATTTGAGCTTTGATCGATCTAGGGCTCGAAGTGAATTTGGGGGTTCAATCTATTCTGTTTAAATTCAATTGGAATCCATTTATATTCGCGGTTGTGACCTTGGTTCACTGGTCCCTGCACCCCTTGCAAATCCATGAGGTCCCGGGTTCGACCCCGGGCCACCTCAACCATTTTTTTTGAGGCTTTTTAAGCCTCTAAAAATTATAAAAAAAATTGTAAAAATTATAAAAATATTCTTACAAACATTAGAAATTTTTAAAACAATCTAATTATTTTCTGAAATTTATTTTATTCATTTATTTTATTTGTTTTAAATAAATAAAATAACTAACTATTTTTCTACCAATTTATAATTAGTGTATAATACATAATTATACAATAAATAGATTGAATCCAATATATATACATAGGTATATATTATCCAATTATCAAAACATTTTTTTATTTGATTAAATTACATGTATATAATTTTATATAATCGTATACAATTTATAACTCGTGTATATACTTAACATGCAATATATAGTTAAGTTCACTTATGTATAAATGTATTATATACATATAATCATGTATATAATTATACATATAATTACTTGATTATATATAATTATGAATATAATTATACATATACAATTTATTAATAAATTGTATAAATGTATAACTTACACGTATAAATTTTATTAAAGATCTTGACATAATCACTTTCAATAAATTCGTTTATTTCAAGACATTTCAAACCGAATAAAATTTATCAATTTAAACTACCATAGAAATCCTAATACATTCCCAAATTCCCAAATCGTTATTATTCTAACTCGAGACACCGTTTCTTAGGTTAATCATAAGGAAATCGTGGGTGTCAAATCTATCACGTCCAAATTCCAATCTCATCAATCAAGTGAGTATTCATATCCCCTTTTTATATCATTTCCTATTTGGGGGAAATCATGTGATACAATATATTCTATCATGATATTTTATTGTTATTTCATTTTCAATTCAATTCAAGACAGGTTATGTTATTACTTGTAATTACGTGAACATACTGTGATAAACTGGACTACAGTAAAACCCTAATTCAATCAATCAATCAATCCTGGCAACAATGTAGATCTACTGGTTTGGATAACCCACCCCATATGGCTTACGAGTGGGTTGTGCCAGAGGCAATTAGTCAATCTATGGTGTTTGTGTGGAGTCTATTATATGCAAGTGTCAAGTCAAGGGGTTTATATTGTGTCGGTTTATCTATATGCTTCGCGGATGCCATATAAGTCTTAATATTACCTTGTGAATTGAATTACAATCGATGGATCAATCAATCAATCTATATGTATATTCAAAACTGTGATTACTCACAAGCTAACTCGTTAGCTGACTTTATTTTCTCACATGATTTCAGGTTAAGCAAGATAGTGGACTTCTACGTGCTCATCTAAGACACGGACCTAGTTAAAATAAAAGACAATTATTATTTGTGGTTTCGATTGTTGTATTTGTGTATGTTGTACTTATTCTATTATGTAATCTGATTTTAATATTATTTCCACTATTAGACAACCATGTGTTATGAACAATCCATCATTCCCTCGTCCGCTCCGATGATTCCGCCGTCGGTCGGGGTGTGACATGTATCATTTTGACCCATTTTAACCATAATGTACATAATTCAACTTAAATTTACCCATTTTGACCCGTTTTAACTATATCAAGTGTGTTTGTATCATTTTGACCCATTTCAACCATAATGTACATAATTCAACTTAAATTTACCCATTTTGACCCGTTTTAACTATATCAAGTGTGTTTGTATCATTTTGACCCATTTCAACCATAATGTACATAATTCAACTTAAATTTACCCATTTTGACCCGTTTTAACTATATCAAGTGTGTTTGTATCATTTTGACCCATTTCTACCATAATGTACATAATTCAACTTAAATTTACCCATTTTGACCCGTTTTAACTATATCAAGTGTATTTGTATCATTTTGACACATTTCAACCATAATGTACATAATTCAACTTACATTTACCAATTTTGACCCGTCTAAGATAAACCAACAATGATACATTTAACAACTTCAAAATAAAACGTATAAAACTTTAATACCTCTGATAATGTCTGAGGTGTTTGTTCCTGATCAGGAACAAACGAAGTCGACCCTGCAGATGAAGACGGTTTACGCCCAATCCCTCTAATATGCCCGCGGCGTTCTCCCAACACCGACTCAAAAACTTCAACCTCGTTCAGTTATGAACTATTTCCTTCGTTTTGGGATTGACTTAGCTCATCAAACCGTCCTTTGAGCTGATTCTATATTAATTAACAAGAAGTCATTTAATATATATATACACAAAGGCTTTATCTTTAATATTTCAAAACTCTACTTTATATAAAACTTACATATTGTTGCTCAGCTATCTCCGTATCAAAGGTCCCATCTTTACTGGTATGAGCATTCTGAAATGCCTCAAGTCTGCTCTTATTCTGATTAACATTTAAAAGTATATCATATATTAAATAAATACTTATCTACAATACACATACAAATAATTAAATCATTACCTGCTTGTAACAATAACTACTATACGAGGCAGTCCCACCACGATTAGTGTATTGTTGTTGTTGCCGGTTTGCTTTGTTTGATGATGAGGCTTTTCTGTGTCCGTCACTTAAGAAAAAATCAATTGTTTTGCTCCAATTTTCATGATTCATTCCCCTTGGAGGGTTGAGCCTTGCTTGTTCCACATCTTCATATCCTCCAACACGATCAAAGTGTCTTTTGGCAACGTTTTTTCGATCTCTGAATCGTTTAAGATATACAGAACGAAAGCCACCCTCAATCTGAGCGCGTTCATGATCTCGCAAAATCTCATCAAAATCAAAGCGTCGCTACATTTAAGTTTAAACAAAATGAAGTTAGTTAAATAAATACCGAACAATAAACATAAAACATATAAAGGTTACCGCCATATGCTCATCCAACGCATTCTTCTGAGCATCAGAAAGATCAGTCCACGAACGAACATTAAAGGGATAATTGGCCTCCATGTATATCCCAACCTCACGAACAAACATATCGTTAAGTTCACCGACTGGGCTATATGTAGCAGCTCTATCAAAAGGAAGAGATAAGGTACTCCTTTCTTTTCTAACTCATGCTGTAACTTTTTATTTTTGGCCTTCCCTCTTCTTTTCTGGGAAGGCGAGCCTGCATTTATATTAAAAAAGCAATACTTACAATATATATTAATAATAAATAAATAAACATGAAAATATAATACTTACCATCCAACTGATGGCTTCCGGGCCCACCAAAAGGAGGAATCGGTGGATCCCCCGCGCCATCACCTCCATGGCTCATTACATCAGCCATGAGATGTATCAAAACAATCCAAAAAGATATCATGTCTGTAAAAATTAGAAGATATAAAACATCAAAATTAAAATAAGAATAAAGTTTTAACTACAACAAGATATCATATCTACATAGTTTTAGATTAAATATATACTTAATCGGAGTCTCCCTCATATACTTCAGTCTCGCTATTAGACCCCTCAGTGTCATAATCAAAATCCTCTTTATTATAATCACCCTCGTCCTCAGACATCACATTAGCAGTAACTAACATTCTACTAACATTCTACGCACATTGTCCAAAATTTCCATCACCACTCGCCAATTCATCAAAGTTGTGATCACCTTCACATGCAAATTAGTTTACTAACATTCTACGCACATTGTTTCATTGATTCATTGTAGACATCCACCAATTACCCATAACACGCAAGTCAAGAAATTAAGAACAAACATAGCGTAATTCTTTTGATTGGAGAAAGGATCCGCCTAGACGTAATATAGTAATGCTATATTTTTGCACGCTAAAAAGATAACTAACTTATAAAAACTAGCCATGAAAGCATTCAAACTAACTAAAACTCACGAAAATGAACATGCTAGCTAGACCTCTTCTCAATGTCCATTTTCACAAATTTTGAGTCAAACTTGTTCCTTCAAATGATACTGAAACGAGCCACACAAACGAACACAATTTCTATATATTTTTATAAAATTACATCTATAAAACAAAAAATTAAAAAAAAAAAAAAAAATACCGAATCTTTGTAGTAGCGGGGACGGAAAATGCAGCAGCGGCGACGGTGACGTGGTGCGGACGGTGGCTGGTGGCTGGTCGGACGGTGATGGCCGCGGGTGGTGGGTCGTGGCTGTGGTGCGGGCGCGGGGGGAGAAGAGAAGCGGATGGTGGTGTGCGGGCGGTGGGAGGTGGCCGCGGAGGAGCAGTGGTCGGATGGTGGTGGCTGGTCGGATGGTGGGAGGTCGCGCCGGAGGAGCAGTGGTCGGAGATCGCAGGTGGCGCCTAGGTTAATTGGAGGGAAAGTGAAGAAGGGAGGGTAAGAATTCACGTATAACCAGTAACCATTAGCGGCGACGCGTCGCCGCTAAAGGTTTCCCGTACGATTTAACATGAGCCGTTCGATGTAATTGATTTTGGACGGCTAGATTTTGGTCAAATAATGAGCTGTGGATCGCGATCTTTAGCGGCGACATGTCGCCGCTAAAGACGTCGCCGCTAATAATCGTCGCCGCTAAAGCCACTGTCGCCGCTAATATAGTCGCCGCTAATACGAGTCTTTCTTGTAGAATGGTAAAACGTTTGTAAGTCTTCTAAAAGATCAAGTTTAAACCTTTTCTTAAGTAGACATATAATTTAAGGACTGCAACCACATAAAAATACAATTATATATTATAAAGTTAACAATTCTTGAAATTACATATCAACAAAACATGTTTGACCTTGATGAAACTTAATGTAAATTGCATAGGGAATGAGAACTAATGAGAAGACTGAAACACAGCTAGATCATGTGGTAGATTTTAGCAAAAGGTGCTCCTGATCAGAACAAGGATTTCTACATTTAGTAAGTAGTCACCAAATATAGTGAACTAAATATCCACACCCCTTCTCCCCTTCCATTTCAATCTCCATCTTCAAGTCTTAATTGCATCATATATCATCACCCTTATCTCCTCTCGATCTCTTAACTCTTCCATATTATCTTACTATTAAAATCTTGTTTTTGAGCTCCAAAATGGATGAAAATGGAAGTACTTTGAGTGATAGCAACAGGCTGAAACCCATCATCACTTACAGAAAACCTGCAATAGATCAGTGTAATTACAAGGAAGATAACAATGGTGAAGAAAGCTTTCATGAGTTTTCATGGCCTCCAAAGTCTTACACTTGTAGTTTCTGCAAGAGAGAGTTCAGATCTGCTCAAGCACTTGGTGGTCACATGAATGTTCATAGGAGGGAGAAAGCTAAGCTGAGACAGATGACTCCACAAAGATATCTTTCTTTTCTTCATCCCCAATCTCAGTTTCTTGATAAAAACCCTAACCCTAACCCTAACCCTAATATCGCCTCGTGTTTTACATCGAATATGCCTTCATTTCCATCGATGTTTCCACCCTTTCGGTACTCGTGTTGTCTTCCGTTCTCTGATCCTTGTGGTTTTCATGTTTTGTGTCGTTCGAATGGTGTGAAATCCGAAGCGTTTGGACCGCGAAAACCCGATGTTGTAGTAGGTTTTTCTCATGAAAAGGAGGGGGTGGTTGTCAAGAAGTTGGACGATGATTTGCTTGTGGAGCCAAAGTTTGATGATTTGGATTTGGAACTTCGACTTGGGTGTTCTTAATTAGGTCAATTCGGTTAGTTGTAACACTTCTTAATCTCTAAAGTTTAATGTGAACGATCGAGATCGGGAAGAGCTGTGAAAAAGAGTCGTATCGAAAGAATTAGGGTTTTTCGTACATTGATAAACCATGATTTAGCTCTTAAATAATATAATGATCTTGTTTGATGTTAAAGATGCTGATTACTATATATATAGTCAGTGGTTTGGTGCTTAATTGTTTAGTTATTTTAAAATTCCAATTAATACAACTTGTAATATTGTCTTTGATGTTAGGGATTATGATTCTGATTGTGATTATGTTTAATTAGCTTAATATATTCAAATTGCTTGCAATATTCTCAGCGGTTTGTATGTTGATGGCGTAAATGTTTAGGAAAAAAATATTAGTAGCTAGTCTTTAAGCTGTGGTATGAAAATTTTTGCTTTTACAACAAAAGATCATTTAAAATTGTTGTTTTATTGTATGCGTCTAATACCATGAAAGGGTATTTAGAGATCCAAAGCCAGTGATACAAAGATTTGAAAAAGACGTTCTTTCACAAATGAATGCATGATTGTTTAAATCTTATGACTAACAAATATATAGCAGTAGTAGAATTAAAGATTGTGTGTGTTTATTAAAAGAAGAAACTATATCGATTTGTATTGATATATGCAAAAGAATAATTTCTAGGGAAAATTAGTTATCATAAAAATTATTTTTATTTAGAAAGCTTAAGAACGTATTGTCTTTTTAAAATTATGTTGTCTGTTTTAAAACTTAATTATGATGTTTGAAAAAATTTAAAATTTGAATTTGTGTATATGTTTGATAACTTGTACTGTTAAAATCCGTTTTTGTTGTTATGAGGAATGGTTAATTAATTACCGATAATAAATTCAACTATAGAACAAAACAATTCCAACATTTTAAAATAAATTTAATTGGAGTTCGTTTGAACTAATTTTAGACGACTAAACTTGTTCTTAGGATACTTAGACTTATGTAGAACAAAACAAATATTGTTGCGATACATGTAAGAGGACGGAATAAGAATAATTTCAACATAACTCCGGTTTTTGTAAAAAGAAAAAACAGGATCAACTATCCTAAAATAACACCGGGTGAATATTTCGATGCTAATAAGTAGCTTTTCAACCCACTTTCACTCAAGTTGTTACATCAGTACTAATTCATGTTGCATTGTTGCTTAAAGCTTTTTAATAAAATCAGGCTATTGAACATGTTAACTTGCAACCAAGGGATTCAACATGGCTTGAGAAGGTCTATCCATCTATAAATTTTTGCATGGGTTTTTGCTCAAAATATATCAGAGAAGGCCAACTCAACTTTCAACTTAGAAGTTACTACTTTCATTTACCGAATCTCTTCAGACTAACATTAACTTTGTAAAACTACGAAAACAAACTTAACAGTCAACACCTGTTACAAAAACAGTAATTAATTTAAAACATTAAGTTCTTTTGATTTTGTTTTACAAATTATAATAGTTCTTTTTCCAGAATAAAGTTTGGCATTCTTATCCAAATTTTATTGATTGATGATAAGTTAAGGTTATTAATCGACGTATACAAATATCTTCTAATATACATGACCGACTATAGCATTCATAAGCAGAACCTTAAATCATCATCGCATGACTCTTGTCCACCCTTTCATGGCCTTTACCCCTCTCATAGCCAAAACGGCTTTAGAAGCGCCCAATTCGTCACAAAGGTTATCAACAAATTTTTTCAACAATAGCTCATTTTCTTTTTTCGTCACAGTAGTCACATGTCTCCTTTCTATTGTCTTCACATGAGCTTAAAAGCACCTTATAAACGAACATCGGATGCTCTCATATATTCTTTGACCGACACACACACTCGATCTACACTCTACAAGATTTTAAACCAAAACATTTAATTAAATAGTCCAGCACTTTAAAACCGTGATATATATTCCATTGGAGACGAATACTCTCATACTTCTGAAATGATTCTTTGTCAAAACAAATGAAAGAATACATCAATTATCATAAAAAGATAAATCAAGTTGAATGATTTGCGACCCAAAGACATAATATCTTGCATGTTCCCAAGGGTGGCTTGGTGTGAAAAGGTAATGATGAGCTTTAATTACCTTAAACAGTTTCGGGATGTATTGGGTGCAGAGTTCAAAGTCCTTCAACTCACATTCTTTCCTTTCTGGGAAACTTGTACCCTAGCTAACCATATGGGAGTTTTTGACTCAACTATTGTCTTTTTTAATCACATCACTTTAACCATTGTATTTTACTCTATATCTTCCACAATAATATATATACATATTCTGATGTTTAAAACATGCATCTTTTTCTTAACAAAATGATTTATATATACTTTACTCTATATCTTCCATGATAAAAATAGATACATGCTTTGATGTTTAAAATTTGTTTCTTAACATGCAAAATGATTTATATAAGAAGTTATAAAGAATAAAATGCTTTTCACAGATGTTTTTCTTCCTTTTATATATTCTCGTAACCATATATACTTCGACATTTCTATGTGTGTTTGCTAATCATAACCCCAGGCTAAGGCTATTAATAATAGAGTAGGTGTAATTCTCCAAGTTGATCCCTTCTCATTCATTACCCAACTAATATAAGCAACATAATTACATATCTTCACCCTACACTATCGTGTAATGTCAAATACAATAAACATATATATGATACGTCTAATATACCCCCTCAGTCGAAAGTGGAGGAGAGCGAACACTGAGACTGGATCTGAAATCATCAAATAGAAATTGGGGAAGACCTTTGGTGAAAATATCTGCAAGCTGGTACCGAGAGGGAACAAGAAGAACTCTGAAGTGGCCTAGTTGTACCTTTTCCCGAACAAAGTGAATGTCGATCTCTATGTGTTTGGTTCTCTGGTGCTGAACCGGGTTGCTAGTCATATAAATGGCACTGATATTATCACACTAGACTAACGAAGTATGAGATGGTGGGAATCCGAGATCAACAAGAAGACTGCGCAGCCAGCATATCTCTGACACAACGTTTGCAACTCCTCTGTATTCCGCTTCAGCACTGGATCGTGAAATGGTGGACTGTCGTTTAGAAGACCAAGATAGTAGATTGTCACCCAAGAAGACACAGTAACCTGAGGTTGAGCGACGATTATCTGGGCAACCTGCCCAATCTGCATCGGTATAGGAAACCAAACTGGATACTGAACCGCGTATCATAGTGAGACCCATGGAAATAGTGCCTTTAATATATCTGAGAATGCGCTTGAGGGCATTAAAGTAGGGGACCCGTGGAGCATGCATATACATACAAACTTGCTGGACAGCATAGGAGATGTCCGGTCGTGTGAAGGTCAAGTACTGCAAGGCACCGGCTAAACTGCGGTATAAAGTAGGGTCATCAAAAGGCTCGCCATGTTCGGCACTCAATTTCCTGCGGTGTCGACGGGAGTGCTGACGGGGTTACAATCACGCATACCAGCACGTTCCAGTATTTCCTGAGTATATTTTGTTGGGAAATGAATAAGCCCTGGGATGTGTGGGAGACGGCAACTCCCAGAAAATAACTCAGTGACCCGAGATCCTTCATTGCAAATTCGGCTGCCAAGGATGACATTAATTGAGATTTGAGTGCCGACGAAGAAGTGACTAGAATAATGTCATCTACATAGAGAAGTAAATAAGCAGTCTGGTCGCCTCGGTGTAGAACAAATAAAGAGTGGTCGCATGCATTGTTTTTGAACCCCAATGTAATAACAAACTCCTGAAAGCGAGTGTACCAAGCCCGCGGTGCCTGTTTGAGGCCATATAGAGACTTTTCCAAGCGACAGACATAATCTGGAAAGTCCGGATGTCGAAAACCTGCAGGCTGATGCATGTAAACCGTCTCTGACAGGTGACCATGTAGGAAAGCGTTCTTCACATCCAACTGGCTGATATCCCAAGAATTGTGGAGAGCAATACTTAACACTGTCCGAATGGTTGCTGGTTTGACCACGGGGCTGAATGTTTCATGACAATCATTACCAACACGTTAAGACCTGCCATCACACACCAAACGCGCTTTGTAGCGCTCCAAAGAACCATCAGATTTAAATTTGTGTTTAAAAATCAACATGCATCGTGTAATATTTACCCCCTCAGGACGAGGTACTAATTTCCACGTCTTATTATCAATAAGAGCTTTGAATTCATCTGTCATGGCATGGTACCAATGTGGGTTGGCTAAGGCTTCTTTGGGGTTACGGGGTAGAGGTGCAATAGATGTGGTGGTGGTGGAGAGGTTGAAGATGGTTTTTGGTTTGATTATACCGGCCATCCGACGGGTGGTCATGGTACTTTGTGGTAGTGGGGGCGGTGGATTTGGGATGGGAGCGGTGGCGGGTGATGATGAAATCGTGGGGTGAGAGGGTGGCGGTTGTGGTGGTGGTGTGGTGGTTGGGGTGTTTGGTGGTGAGGGTGAATTGGTGGGATTGGAAATCGGGTTAGCCACGGAGTCCCAAAGGGATGGGTGAGGGGCGGATGTTGGGTCCTGGTAAAGAAAGTGGTAAGATTGAGGTGATTGAGGGTTAGTGGTAAGAGGGAAAATAGTTTCGTCGAAAACAACATGTCGAGAAATAATGATTTTCCTATTGATGAGATCAAAACATTTGTAGCCTCAGTGATGAGAAGGATAACCCAGAAAGACACACGGGATAGAACGAGTTTGAAGTTTGTGGATCGTAGAGGAGGGAAGAAGAGGGTAGCAAAGGCAACCGAAGACACGAAGGTGAGAGTAAGAAGGATGTTTGTTGTAGAGAAGAAAAGTGGGAGTGTTGTGTTGTTTCCCTTTGCTAGGGAGAATGTTAAGAAGATA
The DNA here is from genome assembly GCA_024085815.1 of Flaveria linearis. Taxonomy (NCBI): domain Eukaryota; kingdom Viridiplantae; phylum Streptophyta; class Magnoliopsida; order Asterales; family Asteraceae; genus Flaveria; species Flaveria linearis. The sequence goes on from CM044004.1 coordinate 100,805,935, forward strand.
GGTGGCCATTTGTAATGCATGATGCTAGAATGAGTGAGGGAGAGAAGCGTGAGTCAGAAGGGTGCGAATAATATTGTTTATGGATCGGATTTTTCGTTCTGCTTTACCATTTTGAGATGATGTGTACGGACACGAGAAACGAAATGACATTCCATTTTGTGAACAAAAATCATGAAAATGGCTATTATTATATTCAGTGCCATTGTCACATTGGAATGTTTTAATGCTACGTTCAAATTGAGTTTGGATGAAACGATGGAATGATTTGAAGATTGTAAAAACTTTTGATTTGTTGGCTAATGGAAACGTCCATAAATAGTTTGAATAATCATCCAATAACAACATATAATAACGATGACCACCCGAGCTTAAGACGGGGGAGGTCCACAAATCACTATGCAAGATATCAAAAAGAAAATGAGTAACATTCAAAGAATCCACAAATGCTAGTTTAACATGTTTACCAAAAACGCAAGACTGATAAAGTTTGGCACTAGGCTTATTATTGACTGAAATAAAACTATTATTATTCAAAATTTCAATAAATTTGATCCTGGATGACCCAAACGCTTGTGCCAGAGATCCTGAGAAAAAGCTGCAAAAGTTGAAGGAGACGAAGACTGTGGTGGAGAAGAAGGAGAAGTGAGTGGATAGAGATCCCCGGTGCTGTTACATCGAAGGAAAGGTGTCCGCGTCTGGTAATCCTTCACACCAAAGCCAAATTTATCAAATTCAATAGTAATGTCATTATCTGTTGTTCAACGCATGCTCGATGTTTGAGGGGTTGTAATAATCTTGGGTCGAAAATGCCTGGGCTGGAGCAGGGCCCAAAATGCCCTGTGAAGTGGGCCGGTTGGATTGGCCCGGCTGTGGGCTGCGGCCTGATGGAGCTGTCGGGTAGGGAACAGGTTGGGTGGGCCAGTGGGGTGTATTAGACGTATCATATATATGTTTATTGTATTTGACATTACACGTTAGTGTAGGGTGAAGATATGTAATTCTGTTGCTTATATTAGTTGGGTAATGAATGAGAAGGGATCAACTTGGAGAATTATACCTACTCTATTATGGTATCAGAGCAATCTCTGATTACCTTCTCAAAAACCCTAATTCCTCACAAACCCTAATTCCCCACCAATTCCTTCTTCTTGGCCGCCGGCCACCCTTCACCACCATCTTTCTCGTCCACTGCTCTTCGGTCGGTCACCCTACACCATCCTCATCTTCCTTTCTTCAGCAACATGGCAGACAAGTCTTCTTCTCCATCTACGAAGCATGAGAAGCTTCACCCCGCTCAAACCGTTTCCAACATCAAAACACACGTACCCGTAACCCTCGATCTTGAACAAGGAAACTACATCTCTTGGTCTGAAGTCTTCCAAACCCACTGCTGCGCAACCGACGTGTTGGACCACATCACTCCATCGGACGAGTCTTCTAGCACAAAAGTAACTAGATCTTCCGACGAACAAAAGCTTTGGGCCCGTCTAGATGCGATCGTCAAACAATGGATGTACGCGACGATAACACCGGATCTGATGGAAACAATCTTGGTCAAAAACTCCACCGCTCAACAGGCGTGGGATCGTCTTGCGAGCGTCTTCCAAGACAACAAAACGACACGGGCTTTATATTTGCGCAACAGGTTCTCCAACACCAAACTCGATTCTTTTACTAACATTAATTCTTATTGTCAGGAACTCAAGACTATTTCAGATCAATTAGCCAACGTTGACAGTCCGGTTACTAATGAACAACTTGTTCTACAAGTTTTGTCAGGGTTGAACGAGAATTATGACGGGTTGGTATGTTTATTCAACAAATGACGCCCCTGCCCGATTTCTACGAGGTCCGATCCAAATTGATTCTTGAAAAACCCGGAAAAAGAACCATTTTTCTGCTCCAGCCACTGCCTTCATGGCCTCATCACCCAACCCCACTCCAAATACCACTCCCATGCAAACCCATGCACCCACCCGAAACCCTACCCCACCCTCGGCCCACTTCTCACCTCACCAATCTTATTACACCCAAAACAATGACTCTAGACCCTATTTTGATAACCAAAATCGTGGCAGGGGACGAGGCGGGCGAAACACTCGCGGTCGGGGACGTTCCCGAGGTGGCAGACGCGGTGGCTACCCCCACCAGTTTGCTTCCCAACCATGGCAGCCCAATACACCCACTTATAGCCCACAAACATGGCAGCCCAATAATTTAGAACAAAATTTCCTTTGAGTGATAGTTTACAAAATAAAAATAAAAAATTTGTACAAAAGATATTATTTTGTTAAACGAATGAATACACACTCCTATAAAATTTATTCATAAAATTTATTTATTGTTCATTTTAAGAGACTTTAACAATGTCAATTTGATGGAGATAAACACCACGTGCCACTAAGCTAACAAAATGTCAGTAAAAGATGCCAACAAATTAAAATTCCTTTCTTACTTTGCATTCACATTATATGAGATTTTCTATTTTTATTTCTTTTCCAATTAAATCTTATGGAAATTCGTTTCGTGTTTACTTAAGTATTGCAATTTCGAAATGTTTTAAGTGGAAGAAGAATCTAAGTAAAAATGATTTTTATCCTATAAAGTATAGGAATAATAATAGACTATTGATCATAGGAATTTCATGTTCAACATCAAAATGTTGACAATATTATAACAAAGAGAAAGTTAAACACTACAAAAGTAAAAAGAAAATCTAGCTAGTTAACGACTTTTTGTCAATTTTGATCTAGTTTCATTAATATTTCGAATCTCAAATAATTTTTATATACTCTATTATTAGTGTAGCACAATATTGAGAATTATATTCTTTTTTGGTTTGAATATTGATATTCTTCTTGTTTTTATAAGTTATTGATACACAATGATGTGTCTACACTAATTACACATGTGCATTTGTCTTTATAATAGTGTGACTAATTTTCATTGTTGGATGCAATTAGAATAGTTACACCTACTTCTATCGTATATAAAACCACTTGTTTTTTTTTTTAATGACAAATCTATCGTACTCCTACTTCTAAACTAAATCAAGTTACACCATGCCTGGGTTTAAACTCAGGACCTCCTCTCTAAAAGACAAAGCCTCTACCAAATGGGCTAGTCCCACATTGACGAAACCAATTTTATTAAATTGACTATGCTACCCTTGCTAGCGTGTGGTAACCTAACTCCATATGCACTTCGTAAGTTAACAACCATTTTACACAGATGATACAATAAAACGGGGAAAAAAGGAAATATCATCAAAAGCATAAAAAGGATTCAAGATGTGATAGACAAAGACAATAAAAATGAGGAGCGTTTGAGCTTGAATTTCGATTTGAGAAAAAATATCTTAGCTTGAGCCAGAGGTTTTTTTTTTCTTCCTTTCAGTTGTGAGTTTTCTCATTGGAAGATTGAGGGTAAGGTTTCGGCTGCAAAATGATATAGTAAAGTCTTGCATCTAATAACTATTAAGATCACATTTATCCTTCAATTCGAATCAGGGTAATACATTTTACGTTCAAATAAAAATTAAAATGTATATGACGCAACATTATAATGGTGTAGTAAATTAAGTCTTGCATCGAATAACTATAAATGTGATTTTTCTATAGCACTAAGATAAAAATCTCTTTCTAATTTATAAAAATAAATTCGGACCCTTGTCGACATTCTAGACCATCTAATAATTGGTTTTTCCGCTTCTCTTTCCTCTTAATTATGAATGCTATAATAGCTATTCATTAATTAATAATTATCCATAATTAAAATTTTAAATATGTTAACTTCAATTTTTCAAATGTGTAATACATGAGTTTATTCGATCCGTATAATACACAATATTTAAGACATAATTTTTATATTATTAACCATGTAACAGTAAACTTATTTAGCCGTGTATCACACGTGATTGTAACGTAGTACAATATATATGGAAAAAAATAATTGTTTACATTATTTTCTATTTTAAAACACACATAGATTAGTTGAGAATTCAACCATCTGGTCTGCCAGCGGAGCTTAATCTTATACAATTATAAGGTTTGTAGTAGTTACTTTCCATGTTAACCTACAAACATCATTAGCTTGAACGAATAATAACCATTATACAATAAAAAGGTGTTCTCTAATTCTCTTCATCTTGTTTAAATAAAATTTAAGGCATCAAGGGTAATACTGAAATTTATAGGTATTTTAATCAAACAAGTTTTATTATTTAATAAGTTTGCTTTAGTGTAACGACTTTAGAGATGCATAAATAGGCAAACAACCAAGATCGAATAATCCCCACACCTTACTAAAATTGGCTACACTATGCTTGCTTTAAAGCTTTAAATATAACGCTAATGATTATAATTATAACAATATATGAATATAACATATAAGGTACGTGTAAAGTAATCTATACTTTTGACAGTTGACAAGTATATATTACCACTTACCAGTATTTATAAGTGTGTATATTTTTATGAAAGTATAAAAACATCAATTTGTAAAAATTTATTATATTTCACTATAATCATCTTATACAATATAATTGGAAACAAATTAACAAAATTTATACATTTCTTTATTTGTTCTAAATCTTTGAATAATTTTCAGTTCATATGTTATTATATAATTTGATGCTCTTAGAAAAAAAGTATAAGATAAGTTGGTAAATATTTTTTGACGAAGAAGTTACCAAAGTCCAAAGATATTTGGCAAAGTAAAAAAGGCCCACCGGCCCAGTCTAAACTATTGGATCTGGGCTTGTTCCAGTATATACCTATTCAGACTTCACGGAATCAATCACGGCCCACAGATATTTGGCAGAGGAAATGGACTTCATGACAAATGTTAACTAATCAAAAGATTCACAATTATATCCACGAGTTATGAGTCCATGATGAGGTCCATTTATATGCTTATATGTTAATTATGAATAATTGAATTACATTTGTGATGAACGTTGAATACTTATGAGTAGGGATGTGATAAAGAAGAATAGATGCTTTTCAACAATTTTATCATACTTTTTTTTATTAATTCCCATCTATGCTTAAATAATAAAATTGATGCACAAAAATAGTAACATGAACTAAACATGGGATCATGGGTTTAACTTATACTTAGTGGAGTCACGCCTAAGTATGGAAGATAAAATATGCATGCACTAACGGATAACAAAACGTGGGACTTGAGTTGATGGTGTATGACTTGATAACAGATCTACTCCAAGAATCAAAAGCATGTATCAAGTGCCTTTGTGAACTAAGGGTGGAACTAAACAAGGGTTAAGAGGGTGCGCTCATACCGCTAATACTAGTCAATAGAGGAATGAACCTTACGAGAACCCTTGACTAAATAGTTCTGGTCCCGTCAATGAAACTAACTATATGGAGTTCACTATAAGCAATAAACTTCGCATATATTTTCACAAACATCAACCTTCATTGTAAAAGTTAAATGAAAAAAAGAAGGTGTGATGATATAATTTAGATGCTAACCAGTTTAAAATGTTTTAGTATTAATGTTAGCAATAAGTAGACAAATATTTGATTAAGAATTGGACATTAACAATTACTTTTTAAAAATTAATGTTTTAATATTTGATTAACTACATAAAACAATTAAATTATTAATGTTAGTAATAAGAACACAAATATAATAGATCCAGTCAACAAATTTAATGGAATTCAGAAAACTTTATATGGGCATTTTTTTTGAACGGCAAACATATCCTAACCCAGGACCTCCTCTCTAAGAGGCAATGCCTCTACCAAGTGGGCTAGCCCCACATTTATATGGGCATTGATCGGAAATAAAACTATGACAATCAGAACATCTTGTAAAAAGTAACTTGTAAAATACAACAATTCAATAGTCGCAATTGATACCAATGAAGTACATAATTTTCAGTACCTTATAAATTTCAGATCTTTGTTTTTTATTCGTTTAAGACAACCAATATATTACAACTAATTAATATGTAACAAGAAGTTTCCCAAAACACAGAATAAAAACAGAAAATACAAGTGAGTAGCAACTTACAATGGGCGCAATCCTTCCGTTGTCCTTCCTGAATAGCATACCTTCGAGCACCGGATAACCCATCAAGGCGATGTAAAACGAGAGGAAAGTTTGTACGAAGATCTCGTCAATGTATACTTTTTGAAGCGTTATCCGAATGATCGCGACTACAAATGCTAGAAGATTGAGGGTGACCAAAGAACAAAGGGGGACAAGAAAAATACTTGAAGTTTGAAAATTGTATATGCCCATTTGGTGTAGTTTTACTTCATCTTCATTGACCACTTTATTTGTTGGTAGGAAATATGCTTCTTTCACCCCTAGTTTTTCCATAATTGCATGAGTGCTTCCATAAAGATGACATGTGATTGCCTTTATCATCCATGCCCTTTGTTCATGTTTCCATGCATGGAGTGAAGCTCCAGTAGAGTGGATCTCCCTCAGGTGTTGTAAATTTGATAATACAAACACATATAGAAACACAAGGAAAAAAGGGTTTGTAACCTGCACAATTAACATATAATACCATCAAAATGGGTTCAAATACTATAACATCCGGCCTCTCATATCACCCAATATTATTTGTTTTCTTCACGAGAAACATAACTATTTGTTTTTAGTTGTCTGAGTAGAAACTTCCTGAGAGGTTACCCTTCCTAGGATTGCTTTCATTTAAGCGTGTGTAACTAAAAAACTCTCATCTCACTACAGTAATTACGGACAAAGCGTGCTGGTGATATTTGAGATGTGAAATGTCTTATGACCCAATATCTCTCATATGCTTAGAACAGATATTTGTCTAACGTGTCACAAATATGATACTTGAAAACCAACAAGTTCATTCATTAAATACCTTGGGATAAATAGTGATGTTATTGAGCAGTGAGAGGAATGGAATGGTGCCTAGAATCCACCCATGTATGAAAGCGGTTGGAAAGAAAGCCAACCATGCATAACCAAAGCTTTGAAGAATAGGCATTCTTGATGTTCCATAAATAAGAGGAGAGAATCTTGATAGCGCGACTTCCATCAACCCCGCGCTCCATCTTGTGCCTTGAATTAGAAGATCATTTAGATTTGTTGTGCAAGATCCCATAAAAGACGGTCGAGAGGGGATGTGGTAAACTGAGAACCAATGTTTACAATGCAAATTAAAGCTTGTAAAGAAGTCTTCAGTCACAGAGAAGTATCTAAAACCAACCTGTAACATGAAAGAGTATAACAATATGATCAAACTAAGTCATTAATTAACGATATATTTGGATCAAAAGACTTGCCTCATGGCCCCATTTTGTGTCATTCTCATACTCACAAGAGGCTAAATGCTTTGTTTCTTGCAATGATTCATCAAACAAGTCTTTCTCGCAATCCGCTTTCGTGATGCATGACTTAGAAAGCGATCGAATGAACTCATTGGATGAGCCAAAACACCGCTTTAGTTCCTCTAAGTTCATATCTAGAAAATTAGATAAAAAGAGTAGCCTTATAAATCAACAAGTAACAAAAATTATGCATGTAGATTTACTATAAAAATTAAACGTCAATCAATAACAAACCTTTTGGCATTAATGGTAGCTCGTATACCGCCTCCCTCTTTAAGTAAAAACCAGTTCCAGACAAACACGGTCCCTTGATCCCGTCCATACCTCGCCACAACGTCTAATTTAACGCCTAATGGTTAAAATAGACTCAACAGGAAATAGGAAATCAAGATGCCAATACACAACACCAAGCGCGTTGTGTGGATTGCTTATGAAACATGTATATGTTTATTTGGTTATCGTTTCTTGATACATCAATAAACATATTGATAATAACCAGTTCTCATAAGCATCCCAAAATCTACATGTTAAGATAATATTTTTTTTACCATAAAGGTCGATCTTAGCGCGCTATCGTAGATATCATGTTTACTGACGTTATGAAACGTTTGTGGGAATTGGACAAAAGCTAGAGAGGAAGATAACTTGGGGTCTAGATGGAAACACATGGCTTGACGAGCTGAATTTTTATCGTTGCAATACATGTCACAATCCAAGCCAAGTATATACGGGGAATTGCTTATCAAACTCGACACCCTGAGCTGCAAATACATGTTTGTTAGTCAGTTAGTTTTCGCTTCAGGTGTGTTTATACATGCATTTGTGTGTTCGTTTCAAAATCGAGATCGAGAATAATACAAGCGAATTGAGGGCTCCAGCCTTAAAATGATTAGGATGAGAAGGTCTTTTTTCACGAGAAACATAAACAAGAAGAGGCAGCTTTCTTTGGTCATGCGTGCTTTCATCAGTTATCACCTATGAAGCAATGAGCAATATTAGATATATAGCAATATTATGTTATATTCAAGTTTAGTGTTAATCGGTTTAACAAAATAAGTTATGTTTATGTCCATCTTGTACTAATATTATTTACACTTTTAGTGATTATAATAATTTAAAGTTCATAACAATTACAACATGTTATTGGTTAGTATATATGGTGTCAGATGCAAGCAACGTGTGTAATCGAGCTGGTATAACCTCAAAACATATACGTACGCCTCAAACCCGCAATCATTTTGTAAAACTAATCTCATTCTAGGCTATATACCCGAATACTTGTCTCAATGTTTCGGATTCCTTGCCATACCTGTTTATAAATGAGCACCCATTTACGCTACCAACAAGCACAACCGATGTCTTGCAATCGCCTATTCCGACAAACAACGATGGATGAGGTGTTGTTCCTCTTGTTCTTTTCCAAAACATGCCCCAATAAAAACCAGTATTAAACTTGTTCTATGTGGTATTGACTCAACTTATACAAAATAGTGGCGCTACATTTCCGAGTTTGATAAACGAAAGAAAAGAAAAGAAGTGAAAGGAAATTAATGAGAGAAATGAAATAAAGAAAAAGAAAATAAGCAGAGAACAAATTAAGAGAAAGAAAAATACATATTAAATTTTCGTGTTTCAGAGTTTGAAGAAAGTAAAAAAGAAATTAAAATTTTATGTGTTTCATTTTTTTTTCATTTCCTTTCATTTTGGAAGAAAAGTTAAAAGAGAAAATTATTAAAAATTTTCTTTTCATTTATTTTCATTTCCTTCCTGTAAAAAAAACTCGAGAATATAAAGTTTTTTTGTTTACTTTCATTTATAAAAAACTCAGGAACACAATTATTTTTTACTTTTCATTCATTTTCTTTCATTTCCTTTTGTTCCCTCTACCGCTCGCTGGGGTAGTCTCAGAACTATAATGCTTATAAAAAGTTCTTATTAAAAAAAACTCGAGAACACAACGTTAGAGGTTCTATTTTAATTTTGCATTTAACTAATTAAATTCTATATTATTGTGTTTGGTCGTTTAGGTATGTGATAGATTTGACACAAATCGGAATAGGCCAACCTTTATCTTGATTATCTTAGAGATTCTTGTTGTATTACAACTATCATATCAATGCTAAAATGCAATGTAAGAGTAAAATTATTATCTAGCTTTAACAAGAAGTTAATGTTTTTAAATAAAAATAAAATGATAAATAAGGTTTAGTTAAAGTGTATGAATTAACAGTTTCTTTAAAAAAAAGTAGTGCTTTTTAACTACCATCAACAATAATGGAAGAAAAAGAATTAATCATAATTCTAATGGAAAAGAAGTTGATATATATTGTATACCTCAACGACAGCAGAATGGTCTTTGTTTGGTATGCAACTTTCGCTTTCTGAAGCTTTGGTCACTTTTTGGGCAAATGATTCGTATTTTTCCTACACAATGCATTCATCAAAACAATTTAATATCTATAGTTCTTTCCTTTTCATATAATTAAAGAAATCGGGACAAACGTGAGCAAAAACAATACGAAAGCTTTTTTATATTAGTGATATATTAATTAGGACTTATTGTAAAATCTTCACAAAATATGATTTGATTTGTAATTATCTTTATCTACTCTATTAACGTTAATGATTTTTTTATGCAAATGTAGATATAGGAGTTAGAAATATTTTTTCTTGAAGTTGATTTTGTATTTAATTTACGGCATAATACAGCTAGAAAACATGATCCAAAAACAATTTCTACACCAATAAAAACACTTGAAAAAAAATTCAATCTCGAATCGCATGAAATTAGAATTGTTTCTCTTCTATATTTTTAAGTACGCACACCATAGTGTAAGTTTCCCATTTTAATGTGAATATATGTCTTAGATCATTGAGTATGGTTGTGAGAGTTTGTGAGTGAATGAGAGAAAATTTATGAGGATTGTAGTGTGATTTTTTATATTTGAGGAAACACGCTATAACACTAATAATTTTTTTATGTATTTTTGAAAGTGCTTATGATTAAAGGAGAGAGAAAAGGTAATGATAAATATATAAAAAGTATTATTTAATTGAAAGGGTGAGTAAAAAATAGTGTTTTTAATGTAAATATGAGGATGTGAATGAATAAATTAGCATGAATTAAGTTACCTTAAATTAATTGCGCATATTTCTACATAAAGGCTATATAGCAGATCATTATTCATCTTAATTAGTGTTGTTCGAAAAATTTTCTCCATCTTAGAGCATTTACAATCCATCAACCATCCATATTCTTATAATTACATTAAAAATTACTATTTTCTCTTTTAATTTTAATTAAATAATATTTTTCATACATGTATTATTATACTCTTTCTCTCATTCACTCACAACCATTTTCAAAAATATTAATAAATTTATAGAGTTTGTATCATATTTTCTCAAATATAAGAAAACACAATACAACTCCTATAAATTTTCTCTCTTTTTCGTTCACAACTACTCACAACCATCCACTATAATATAACTATATAAGACACTCACCTATATAAAAATAGAAAACGGGTTGTGAATCTCTTAGCATAGTAAATTAAGAATACTAGTAGCCTAGACGGCTAACACTTAGGGCACAAGAGACACCCACGCCATGAGGCACAGCATGGCTTGTGGCCGCTCGACACCACCACCTCCGCTCTTGTTTTTACGCAGCATGGCGTTTCCAATAAGCTAGTACTCGTCGTGTCTCACCCACAACCCCTTTCAATTGGCGTTTTCATCACATGCTATATACAATTTGTTTGTTTATAACTTTTGTACGTATGTTAACTTTTGTTAAAAGAAAAAACATAATGCGTGGTTGTCTTTTATTTTTGTCAGTGCTAAGTGTGTGTTAAGAGATTTTTTTTTGTAAAACTGGAAAACAACCAAACTCACGTCTAACACTGGTAAAAAAAACTAAGTTCATTCTAATACCAATACCAATACCAATACGAATGCTAAATATTATACGCTTAAGATTATGACTACAGAAAGAAAAACACACTCACCTTAATCCAACGTTTCTCATCTTCAAACTCACGACCATCCACCACAACTTCATCTTCAACCTCCCGTCCGGCGAAATAAGCCGCCGGACAAATCATCTTCACATCATACTTCTTACAAAACGGCACCCACACCTTACCAAACTCCAAAGCTTCCTTCATCGCCTCCAACGTCACCGGACAACCACCATCATCCGAAACATAAACCGCCAGCTTCTCCGCCGGATAGTCCAACGCCATGGCGGAAACCACCGTGTTCATCACCCCGATCGGCGGCTCCGCCCGCGGGTCCGCCGTGCATATGAACACGTCGATGGGCGGAAGCTGGTCGTCCCCGGGCAACCGCTCGGGGAAGACGGTTCGGGTTATGGGTCGCCATAGGTATGACTGGTTGAGGGTCCAGATGAAGGTGAGAGTTAACTCTGAGATGAATGTTAAGAGATGGGGGGTTATGGGGTGGTGTTTGGAGTGAAGGAGAGTGACAATGGAGGTGATTCTGAAGTAGAAGATGAGTATTATGGCTATGGTGTGGAGGAGTATGTAGAGTCTGTTGATGATTAGGGTTGATATGTTGAGGTGATGGAGATGAAGGGATGATGATGATGATGATGATGATGATGATGAGTGTTTGTTTGGAGAGCCATGTCAGCAGTTATGAGTTATCTAGCCTAGCCTCACTCCCGTGGCTTATGATTTATATGGACTATGGTGGGTGGGTTCTATACTTCTATATATAAACATTATTATTTAAACATAAATCGAAAATATAGAAATTTATCGATGATAATTTATATTAGCAGTTTGGGTATTACTAATCTACATTTTTATTTTTATTATTATTATAATTTGACAAATAATAATCGTAACTTCTATTTTTATTATTGTTATTGTCAAGTTTACATTTGATTTTTACTTTATTTCATCGATCATATGTTTTCTAATTTCATTCATAATTATCATGGTGAGGAAAATGAAGTTGAATTAAATGTAAATTAATCAATAGTTGTATCATTAGGATTGTGATTGACATGAAATTGAAAATTAAGATTATTATTGATCGAACTGTTAGAGTAAAGTATTATCGTCAATTATTAAAATTTAATTTGCCTATTACTTTTTAACCCATGCCATATTTTTTAAAGAAAATGGTTAAACTTTCTTAGTGGTGTGGACCACTCACAAATTGACATGCAACAACTCAAGTCAATGCAAAAGATAATTCCAAATAACTTATAAGGTCGTATGTATTAACCTTACATGGACACTTCTATTTCAAAATTCCCAGAGAACATATGGTAGTTTCTTATATAGACAATTATCAATTATGGATTTTCACGTACATAATGACTCGTATGCTGCTCAAAAACCAAACATAAGTACTAACAATATTAATAGAAAGAAAAGAGATTAGTTGTATATGAGTATCTTTATATAGTTTTGTTTTTTTATTATATAATTTTTAGCTATATGTAATTTCTTCCCATAGGAATTTTCAATTTTAGGTTTAATTTAACTAAGAATAAACTCTTTTTGAGATTTTTGAAATAATTATAACGCACCCTGTTATATATAATTAAGTAACTTCAATAACTCAATAAACATGTTTTCGGGTAAGAGCACTCACATCTCATTCTTTATTTTCATCCTTATAATTACATTAAAAATCACTACTTCTTCTCTCTTCTTTCAATTAAATAATATATTTTTATACATTTTTCATTACCTTTTTTCTCTCCTCCACTCACAACCACTTTTAAAAATATTAACAAATTTATAAGGGTTAAACAGTGAATCCTTAAATTTACAGATGAACAGTAACATTTTCTCTCTCCTCCACTCACAACCATTTAAATCATTCCATATAATTTAAGAACTCACACTCATATAATTTTAAGAAATGGGTTGTGAATGCTCTAATTTAGTTAAATCTGCACATTAACTATTATGGATAGACATAAAAATTATTCATAATCCATTTCATTTTATTAAGGATAAACTAGAGCTCGATCGAGTTACACGAGTAGATTTTCTAATCAAGTTCTAGTTTAGAATACGTAACTTGTAAAGCTTTTTAGTTTTGTTAAGCTCGCGTCGCTTTACATTTTACCTTTAGTGTATATATGTTTACATTTTACCTTTAGTGTATATATATTTACACATTTACACACCAACTAATTAAGTAATGTCACATCAAGCTTAAACGTTTGGAGTTAGATAAATCGAGCTCAAACTCAAATTTATAATTAATGCTTGATTTTGGCTTGAATCTAATTTTTTTTTTATATATGCACAAAAACTAAAAATATACTTATAGATTAACTTTTACCTACAATCAACAATTGTTTAGGGCTCGGGTATATGGTATGTTCCTACCATTCATTTTCATTTATGTTCCACGAGTGTTTCTTACCCTTAAACCGGATGGGTTATCTTTGAAATTGGTGGAATACTGGAATCCGTTTGCAATGTTAGTTTTCCACGTAACATTAAACTGCTTTTGTTCCCCTTTTAAGTCCTTAAATTACAATTATTATTTTAACTAATTTTGTAATTGTTGGTTTAATGTGTTCAGTTGTTGGTTCGCACCAGTAGCAACTCAGGAAGTATGCTTCCTTCTTTGACGATTTCATGTTATTAATTTCGTTTCAAGCTTCTTTTGTGTCACCTGTTTACTTTTGTTGTTTCCTTCGTGATTTCAGGTAGTAATTTAGTTGTATACTTATATAGATTTGACTAAGCGGTGAAAGTGTAGAGAAGTGAAATCAGTGACAAATATGCACCAAATCAAAACAAATCTGGAAATTTTTTGTACAATGTAATTTAGTGTGTTGCAAACACTTGAATACATATTGACCCATTTTAGGTCCAATTTAATCTCATGTATGATTTACACACAGCTATGTAGCTGCACGTATAGTTTGTTTTTGGCTCCTGTCAAACTTGAAAAGCGTTGTGATTAAGAGAGTAAATCAGCCTATTTAAGGTCCAAACTATGCTGCAAGTTTAACTACATCTTAGGTGCAATTTATGCTGCCGTGTAACTACATTTGTGGGTTGTCCTTTGTTGCTATTGTGAAAACTAGCTCTAGAGTATTTTCGGACTAGAAATGATCTCCCTGCAAGAAAGATGTACTTTTATAGTTTACTACTTTATGTTTTTGTTTAGGCCAAAAAGTTAGGTTCCAAACTGTTGTAGGTTTAATGTATAAAAATTGCAATTTGATTTTTTTTTGTTTGGACCAAAAAATATGGATGCAAATAACCAATGAACTGAATTGTTCGTGTTTTGGTGCAGTAAATATATGATTGATGATGGTTTTTTTTTCTATTGTGTAAACACAGATTATTGTTACTAAAGCGTGTCGAGATGAGCACCGCGGCAACGCGCGGCTCACATTTGTAGTTATATATTAAAGTTATAAAGAACACTAAATTTTATCTTTTGATCGACTCTGCATACATAATGTTTTTATCCGATCCAGATTTTACACCTAACAAAAATTGCTAGATAGTTATGTCACAATTGTTTTCTAGTAAATCATATATGCAAGATACTGCTCTATGTTGTTTTAAAGTTAAAATGTTATCATGTACAAAATAGAATTATTTATCAATTGTAAAAGTGTAACTATCACGACCGTCTTTGAAAAGGGTAAGTGACAAAATATAACAGTGAGGGACTCTTATCTCTATAATGTCAATCTCATTCATCTGATCGTCTAGAAAATGAGTATCACGAAGGGTGGCTAATATGTAACTCCATCTTTTTATTTTTCTCTCTTTTAAATTTATAATGATTTCGTCCGAACTTATACGGATAAGTAAGTTTTTTTAGTGTTT
Organism: Flaveria linearis; assembly: GCA_024085815.1. Taxonomy (NCBI): domain Eukaryota; kingdom Viridiplantae; phylum Streptophyta; class Magnoliopsida; order Asterales; family Asteraceae; genus Flaveria; species Flaveria linearis. The sequence continues at coordinate 100,821,122 of CM044004.1, forward strand.
TTTTATATTTAAGAAAAATACGTTGCATAAGTTTGTAATAATGATAGGTAAATGAAAATGTCATGGCAACTTGTTAGACTTATTAATAGAAATCAAAAGATGTTAGCATTAAAGTTATGCCAAGTCTTCATAGTTTTAAAGGATCATAACATAACTTTCAACGGAGAAATGTAATTTTAATTACTAATTTGATCTTTAATATTTCCACAAACAAGACTAACTTTAGTTACCAAATAATTTTGTTTTTTATAACGTAAAGCCCAAATATATGACATTAAGATGTATTTTTTTAACCCATTTCTATACAAATCTTAATAAAAACGAAGATCAAATGCATCGATGAATATATATCTATATCTATATCTATATCTATATCTATATCTATATCTATATCTATGTATATATATATAATAATAAAAGAGTAACTTAAGGAGACACTTGTCACATTCTTAGGCTCCCTAAGTTTGTTTTTCCCGTCTCTCTCCTCTTAAATAGTTACCTAAATTAAAGATTACATAATTTTAATTCTTTTTAAAATTAAAGATATTTCTTAATAAATTAAGAAAAGATTTTTTTATTAATGTTATTTCTAAAAATAAATTTTATAAAAATTTTTAAAAATATGAAATAATTAAAATTAGGAGTTATAATAAGAAACTTTAAAAATGATATTTTTAATACGGTTTGTTTGGAAAAAATGGTTAAATTTTTTTGGAAATAAAAATTAAAATTATTACTTATAATTATTACTCATATGTAATTTTAATCATATCTTATTTAAAATGTCATTTTATACTTCATAAACTTTCATCATAAATAATATTTTATTTTTAACTCGTGTAATACACAGGTTTATTAAAGTTAGTATTATATAAATAACAATCAACAACTAATCAATTTTATTTTTTCAACCGTGTAATACATTTAATTTTATTTTTATATTTTTGTGTTATTTTAATAATTAACCCTCCACCTCCCGTGTAATACACGGGTAACTAAAACTAGTAAGGTATCATATATGATAGAGTAAATAAAGTTGCGTCTTTTATTAATATATTAAATTGTATGATATGTTATTTAGTTTTAATAATTACATATGTCACATCCCGGCAGAAACGTGAAATGCGGTTCGGGTGTGACTCGTTTGATCAGAGTGCATTAATTATAGTGGAGTAAATAATAAACATACACACTTAAATTAATAAAGTAGGACATGCATTTATTCATAATATTCGAAATTATATCTTATACATAAGTTTTTAAAATTAGATATAATCTTTCTACAACTTGGTTAAACTATTGCATGTCTTCAGATACGGTGGAAGTGTGCGTCAACATACAAACTATAGTCAACTATGTTGACTGTTAGTGTAACACAAACCCTTCCAACAATTTCTCCCCAACTGTTGTGAACCTCAAAACTAAAGTCAAAGGTATTAGTCATCGTTTCCTGAAAAAAGCATACTCAAAATAGTCAACAAAAGTTGGTGAGAACATAGGTTTATTTCCAGACAAAATAATTTTGTTGATGTATCAATTACAACCAGACCTGTACACAACATAATCATACTGTCACGAATATTCACAAAATCAGATAATATTACATCTCAACCCCCATTCAGTTAGGTGCAGGAAAATAGCATCACAACACTCATCCTGTTGGTGCAAATATTCTCCTAAGTAGCGCTACTAATATTATCGGACGGTTCCTCATTCGAACTAATGGTTGTATCGCAAATGACAGTAAGTATCAAAATATTTTCAAAATAATACATCAACGTAACTAGTATGCTTTTTCCCCCAAAAACTTCACAAATACCAAAAGGGTCAAAAATGGGGCTATGAATCTCACCGTATCTCCAAAGTGGAACCTATAAAATAATTCAAAAAGTTAGATATTAATTTCTTTAAAATTTTCAAAGCCTCAGATTTAATAATTTTTTGAAAAAATAGTCAAATGATGTTATCATAAAATTCTCCACGTTTATTTTACTATACATTAATACTTATAATTAGTCCAAAGTCTCCATAAATCACAAAAATTAGCTATGGTTATACAAAAATCACTAACAATTTACAGAATGTTATTTCAACGGGTTGTAACATCTCATAAATTTTATAACATCTAATTCCCAACAGATTGTTTTCTGTAATTTCTATAGTATTCCAAAATTCATAAAAAAATAGTTTCTGCAGTCCATAAATTCCTAAAATTTTACAGAAAGTTTTATATATAAAATAGAACAATATATAAATATATCAAAGTCTAAGTAGTAGCATATCAGTTTCTGTAAATTTTACAATAATCTTAATATTTAGAAAAAATAGATATAAAATTCCAAAAATTATGAAATTTATATATTCTTCAGATTCAGATTTAATACTTTATTCATGATTTTCTCAGAATTTATTATATACCTTAAGTATTTATTTCGATTTTCCTGTTGCAGAACACATAAAAATTCATATATCAATTATAATGAAGAGATAAATTCTGAAATAATTCCAGAGACCTTTATACTTCAAAAGTAATATTCTGTGAATTTATCAGAATTTTCTCGAATTATTTTATATTTTTAAGTATTTTCTATATTTAAAACAATTTGTATAAATTGTTATATTTATCATAATTTTGTCAAAATTTACAGAATAATATTTCAGTATCTAAATAAAGGTTTTTTAATGTTATTCCCACAATCACAATTATTTAGTATTTTACCTATTTTTCCTTAATATTACATGATTAAATTTCATAAATTTCCAAAATATCCTTTTTGTCATAAGATTTTAAATTTTATTACTGTAATTTGATGAGAATTAAGGTTTTCAAGGCTTTTTAAGATTACTTGTGGTAGATTTGTACCAAAACTAATTTTTATATGTGTTTATAACACATATGTAAGTATTGATATATTAAGTATTAAAAAGACTTTTAAACCTTTGAAACGAGAGAGGAGGGTGTCTTGGATGTTTGCCTTGCTTGTACCACCGAGAAGTGAAGAGAACAAGGGTGATGATGGAGCTACGGGTGGTGTTTGTGATATGGTTGTTGATTGTAATGTGAAAGCCGAGAGAGAGGGTGGAACAAAGGTGGTGTTTATTTCGGGTGATGGTGTAGATGGTTGTGTTTGTTTGATGGTGGTGGTGATGGGGATCAGGACCGTGAGATAGCAAGACAATAGAGGATGGTGGTGATGGTTGCGGTTGTGTTGGAGAGTGGTGTTTCAAAAGAAACCCCGAGAGAGAGAGAGAGAGAGCAAAGGAGTTTGGTTTTTGATTGTGGTGTGTGGATGTCCAGATGTTCCGAGAGCCTTTAAGGGTGCATGGGTTGGTTCATAGCTTCAATGAGTCACTAAATAGTTTAGGTTCTAGCTTAGATGAGTCATACCCATAGGAGTGCTTAGTAACCTTTTTAGATTAGGTGGCAATTGGTGGTGATGTTTGATTTGTGCATAGGTGGCCGCGGGAATCTTTGGGATTGCCACATCCATTTTGAAATCATGAAGCTCATTAATAGATAGGTGTTGACTTATGGGAGCTAGCAATCCTTCTAGGTTATCGGGTTCAATGAATCAAGACTTAGGGTGTTAAGGTGGCGGTTGATGTGGTGGTAATGCAAGGTGGATAGGTTGGCCGAGAATTGCTTTTAGAATTTGCCACCTCCATCTTGCAATGATGGTGATTTGATAACTAATGAACTAGGACTACAAGGTGGCAATCTATGGTTGTTGATGCACATGGGCCGAGAGGTTCTAGATGGTGGTTTGGTGTTTTTGGTGATATACTTCAACCGAAAGATACTTGGCCGAGAGTTCTCACTTGTTACTAGTACTAACGACTTTAGTTAGTCATTAACCGAGGCATCATGTGGTTGTTTCTAAGTTAATAACCTTAATTTGATGCTCGTGTGTTTAAGGTTTTGCATAATTGTGTTTGTTTGGTTGAGTTGTTATTTTTGATTTACTTGATGTATGATTTGTTGCTTTAAAAGGTTGAGATTTATGACTACCTATTGGTTGGTATTTAAAATTTATGAATATTGATACATGCACACGTAACATGCTTGCAGCCATGCATGTAACCATGCATTTATGTAACATATATACACGTAAAGTACATAATACTATATGCATGTTATTACAAAAGTTTACATATATTTATACATGCATGTAGACATGCTTACGTAAAAGTTCTATTTATATGCATGCAAAACATGTATACAATAAAAATATATAAACATAACATACTTATATACACAATAATGTATTTTACTAAAAATATTCGTAGTAAAATCGTCTATTATTTTTAGGGTTGTCACAACATGTATTTTTATTTTTATTTTAAAAGTATAAATTTACTGTTTTTATACTTTTTTGAACGTCAAATGTGCGACAATACTTTAGAGATATGTGACATTTGTTTCCCAGTCGGGATAGCACCCCCAATCCCCTCAGAAGAAAACCCATTATTGGGAAAACCCTTAACTCAACTTTAAGCATTTTTCATAAAGTGAGATTTAAACCCATGACTTTTTAATATTTACATATCATATGCATCTTAAATTTACCAGTTAGGTTAATATTAACTCCCATCCAAATATTAAGTTACCTATGGCCTCCGGATGTGAATGAAATTTGAGCAATTTTAAAGGGGCCGGTAACATTATGAAAATATGAGTCAAGCTGTCAAAGTATGCTTATTATCTATTAAACTATTTGTTGCTTGATCTTAATTTTTTAGGTATATACAAAGAAAAGAAATAGACTAGAGACGAGCAAAATGAACAATCTTGTTTTTGTTCATTTTAATGTAAATTCGATGGAAAACGAAAAAAAAGAAAAGAAAAGGAAGACTAGAGGCATGAAAGTATTATTAGCCAATGATAAAAGTGAGGCTCAAGATTAGATTGATGAATGTGATGTAGATGAGTGTGAGTCTATATTACCTTCCGAAACAGCTAGTGAAACCATGGGGATGATGAATCTTTAGATAATTGAAGGAGTTCTAGATTGAGAGAACTTGATTAGGAAGAATTTGAGTCTGAGGATGAAGAAGAATTGAATGATGAGATTGAATATGAATCGGATGGGGTTAACATCAATGAACAATACGGAGATGCCTTGGAAGACAACATTTAAATGTTATTTGTGATATGTCTAAGATGCTTTGGAATGAATGTTAATTTTTGAAAAACTTTGATAATTGAACATGTATCTTTTGATTTATTTTGATATCCACGTATTTTGTTATAAACGTTGATAAATTTATGATATTTGACATATATACAATCTTCTAAAAATTAATTTCTTTATATTTCATTAAGTCCGAGTACTTCTAGTACTCGCAACTCCTCAGTCAACCGACCTAGGAGCATCTAGCGACTTTTGAAACCTTGCCTGTGGGCCGTCAAATGTGGGACATTTTTGTCATTAAATAAAAACCACAAATGTGGGTTTTCTTTTTATCGGAAGCCTCAGGTTTGATGATCGTGTGAGTTACTGGTCAGCGATCCAATTAAGTGTTAAAAGAAAAAATGAAAATAAAACACAAATGACTAACGACGGAGATCTATTTGTTTAATAACGTCCGAAATTCTCGGTCATGAGTCGTATAAACTTCCCGTTAATCCGCTCAATATCATCGTGATCAACCCGAAATTGTTGACGGCAAGGGTCCCAAATTGAAACTCGTACTTCTTCTACTTTCAGGGAATTAAGGTATTATGATCCACCACACTCTAATTATCTTCATGCATTAGCCATTAATTTCTTCAGGAGTCGATTCGTTTGATCATTTCGTTAGCACGGTGTCCCCAACACCATTGATCCGACTACCTTCATTGTTACGGAGGTGGTTACCTTGATCATTCAAAAAACCTTAATTGGAGATCGATTTTTGTTCTATCGCAGCATAACGCTGCAGATATATCATTTAAATTAATTTTCACGTGGATTTATGTTATTAATCGAGTGAAATCGATCCCTTATGGTTTATACCCAAATGATAGATGTTACAATTTGTATTCTAAACGTATGTTTTGATAGAGATTTTATAAAATTTTCTGATTGAATCTTCAATTTACGAACGGCTAGAGTAATAAAATGGAGGGGAGTTCAAGTTACGAGTTCAAGGCTAGTAGATCAGTAGAAGGAATATCAGATGGAATTGCTTCTATGTTGCCTCCTTCATTTGACACTGACGATGATGATTGTGGCATGAATCTTCAAAATGACAATGCTTTAGATCTAACTTGAGTTCAACGAATAGGTACATTTTGTATCTAATCACTCTGCAGGACTAGAGTTAAATGTATAATCTACATATGGATGAAAAGTTAGAATATTGATAGAATTATTTTGCAGTGTGTTGGAGAAGTAACTCTTATTATGTGTTTAAGTTTTACGAGGCATGGCGATTTTTAAAAAAGTTGCTTGAATACTAGCGATGAATCTACATTCTTCTTTGAGGATAGAATAATTTTAAGAACATTGTTCTCCTGCTTACTGTCATAATAAAAGATTTCCTTATGAAATATATAAGTTATGTAGTGGTTGCAGCAAGCTGAATTTATAAAACCACTTATGTTTAATTGGATTACTTCTATTAAGATGCAACTTAGAAAGAGTTAAATATAATAACCGAAGGACAACGTATAGGCAATTGAAAACATGTTGAGTGCATTTTTAGTTCATACAACCTCCTGAATAGTTTTATGTTCAAATTTAATGTTATTTTTGTAATTTTGTAATAAGAAATTGACAATGAAGTGTTTTGTGGGTGAACTCATTCTTGCCGATACTTATAATGACTCATTTTTAACCCGAACATACTTGATCTTGCCGCCTCTAGTCCTCATTTTTGTGTAAGAGAGGTTATTAGTGCCTATTTTATCGTCGTTTTGGCTTATATGTTCTAATTATTATTGATGATCTTATGTTTTCTTTCTTTTTTTTATTGTGGTAGGATGCAGGTGGATCACTGGAGGATTTCAGTAAGGAGTCTATAGAGAGAGATGAAAGGCGTCTCCCTGAAGTGGGTCGCAGGACCATTGAAATCTTTGTTTTAGCCCACATTGTCAGGTAATAGTCTCATAATAATAATCATCTTACTGGTATAATTAATAAATTTATATGTGAAACTTGAAAGAAGTTAGGAGTTCTTGCATCCTTTCTTGATTTGTGATGCCAACAGATCATATCATTTTTTATAGGTGCAACCCTCTCCCCCAAAAAATCTTATATTATAAGTATCCTTACTACTGATTTAATTTAGCGGCAATAGAAGTAGCATACTGGGAAGCTCACTACTACAAAGTTGTTAATAGATGACGTGCAAACGATGACGCGCGAAAAAAGATGACGCGCATTTTCGCGTGTCATAAAAAATATGTCGTATTTTAAACAAAATATAAAAAAAATGACACACATTTTTGCGTGTCATCTTTTTTCGTCATGTTTTGAAAACCCCGCCCATATTTCAATTCCCCTTGATGCATCCAGCTTAATCGATTTTTGCCCTAGTTTCACACTTCTCCACCCAATCTCACCCAACCTATCTCACGACCGTCTCCATCCAATCTCACGACCGCCTGCAGCCGCCCTCCATCCAATCTCACGATCGCCTATCGTCGACCTCCATCTCCGCCTGTAGCCGCCCTCCCTGTGTCTCCACCTACAGCCTGCCATCACCGCTTCTCCGCTCCATCGGTTGTAAGTGCTCCTTGGTTTGGTCAATAGCATTGTCATTGCTTACATTCAAATAATTTCACAAAACATCGATTGTAAGTAGTCGTTGGTTTGGTCAATTAATCGATGTTGTTTTGAAGTGCGAAGCATATGGGTAACTGAATGGTTGAAAGTTACTGGCTCGGTAACAAAGCCATGTCATATTTGATCAGATTAATCGATGTTGGTCAGAACTCATTTCCGTTGGCGATGATATCACCGTAAGTCTCCATCTCTGTCTTTTGATGCTATCAATCGAGTTTGTAATGTTTTTCATGTGTAGGGTTTACGCAACTATGCGATTGAAGTTAAATATTTGAAACTGAGATTCCATGTCAGATTTCCATACTCAGCAATCTATCAATTTTATTAGTCTCTTCCCGGTTCTTTATATTTACATTGTTGATTTGATGTTTTGTATCAAGAACCATAGAAGTTCTCATGTTGCTTCAAAGGTATCTCAAACAATTTTAATTTCAGTTTCCAGGTCAATGAAGAATACTAATGAAATTTTATGGACTTGTGATTTATATCTCCTAAATAGAATTGTATTTGGCAAAGCCCTTCTTCTATATTTGCTCTTCTGGCCATGTTTCATTTTCTTTTTTGTTGCTCCTTAAAAACAATTAATAGCATTTTTATCTATCTGAAATTTTAAGTTGAATGTGTCATTAATTTGGAACATGTATTATGTTATTATTTCTTCACCAGGTCCACCCAGTTCTAATGCTTACTGGTTTGGTTGTTATGGGTTGGGAAGGTGCACCATATTTTCCTAATTTATTGTTTTCAAACTTAGTAGAAGTTTGAAGTGCTGATTATCTTCTTAATATTTCTAATATGTAGTCACTATAAACTATAATTCTCTTCATTTCAAGCAGGCTGAGAAGAAGCTTATTCGTCTTATTCTACGTGCTCTTGCCCTAATAGCTAGTGTTATTGGAATCCATATGGCATTCGAAAACCATAATGAAAGTGGCTTTGTAAATCTATACAACTTACATTCTTTGCTTATTATTGTTCTTTATGGCATTTAGGTAATCTTTTATATACCTAATATTTGCTATAATTGTTGTAGTGTAAGACTAATATGTAAGATGCATTTGAACAGTGGATTTATGAGCTTTTTGAGGTTTTTCTATTACGTTGGAACTCATGACTTAAGAAGAGATTTGCTTCCATGGCACATGTTGGCAATAACGTTGAAGCCTGAAGGTAATTGTTTATCTTTTTTTAGCCATTTATCTTTATTATTTTGTTTTTAGCTTGATATATTTCTACCACTGCTTTTAATTGGCTAAATTGAGTCTTCTTTTAATTATTTTGCTTGAAGGTAATTGCTAATGGTGCATAATATATGACATTATCTTATGGATATGAAGAGAGTCACAGGAAAGGAATTGATGTACCATACTGAGAATATTATTCTATAATGGTAAACTTATAAGCTTTAGAAATTAAAAGTTTATAATTGTGTAAGTAATTTCCAGGTTTGGATATTTTGTTTAGAATTTTTCATAATATCCAGCACCTTAGTTCTAAGAAAGTAACTACTTTTACTTACAAAGATGTTGGGTAATGGTTTGTCGTAGTATCTAATAGATGTATGCTCCCACGATTTCTATTAGTAGAAATCACAGTTTGGGCTGCCGGGCAGGTTAGGTAAGGGGTTGGGTAGACTACGATTTTTATATAATGTTCTAAAGATAAAGATATTATTCTGTGGTTAATGTTTTATATGCAGTCGTAAAAACCTTTATTAAGTTGTATGCATTGGAAAAATATATACTTTGAGCAAATATCACCTATTTAAGCCATTGACCCATTTGTTTTCATAATTTTTTTTATTTTACCCTTCTGATCTACTAGAGGTTAAATATATTTCAATCTGTATGTTTAGTTTCATTACATTTGTATTAAATGAAAAAAGTATGTTACGTATATCCCATTCCTTTATTTGAACTTTTGCGGCCTCAAGAATAATTGGCAGATTGTATTTCTTCTTTTCATGGACATGTTGCTTCTCTTTTATGAAAATTGTTTCAATTGGTATGACACTATGTATTATCTTTATTTGAAGTTATTTCAAAAAGGTATTTAGAATGTACTTGAATATAGTAAGGACGTTATAATGTTAAAGTACCCGTCCACCGGACGGGTATAAAACTAGTTAGTTTTATCTTCTTTTTTTTGTGCGCATATGCATCGTGTTATGACTTGAATCGTCATAGCTGCATAGGAGTATCTTAAAGTTTTATAGACGGAATTACTTAAATCACACTTCTAAGGATTTCACTTTGCATAGTTGCACATATGGAGAATGGTTGCTTGTATAGTTTGATAGGTAGGCAGAATATCAAACTAAGCATCTTGTCATTAATATACATGCTAATGTTTTATTTCTGTGTAGGGTATGTCGAGGAGGATTATGTATTTATGCTACTTGAGTCTTATATTAGCTCAAGAAGCGATGAACTTTATTAATCTGATGTTTGCAGTTGCGAGTGAACTCGACAAAATCAATGATTGGTCACCTTCTGGGAGCAGCTGGTGTTGTAGAAGCCATTGCAACTGTGGTTGTGTTACGTTTAAAATGTTATTTATGTGTATGGCTACTTATTAGACAATTACATGAATTTGAAATGATATATTTGGACTTGTGTTAGCAATGGTATTGAACTTGTATTAGTATTGGTACTAATTGACTTTGGACTTGTTTCATGCTTTGTAGTTGTTAATTAACAACTTTTGTAAACTTTGTTGGTGTTTAATGGATTTCGCTTTTAATGTTATTCGACAATTTGTTTTAGAAAACAACAGGTAAATTTATTAAAAATTAAAAAATTAAAAATGCAGCTAATTTTATGACGTGCATTGCGCGTCATCTATTGCACGTCATAAAAATTTCATAGAAGACACGCGGATGCGCGTCATCTAGTCATTTATGACTACCCCTTCATTGACGCGCATTGCCCGTCATCTTTTGCACGTCATAAAATGCGCGTCATCTTTTGCGCGTCATAACAGATGACGCGTGATGCGCGTCATCTATCATTTATGACTACCCCTTCCTTGACACGCATTTGCGCGTCATCTGACCCCAAAGATGACGCGCAATGCGCGTCATCTATTGCAGTTTTTCTAGTAGTGGGTGTTTCTTTAAATAGGCAAGAAGAACTCATTCATGAAGAAGAGGAAGACTTAATGACTGGAAGTGAACAGAAAGCAAGACGCCTGTATGAAAAAGAAAAGAAATCAAAGAAATAGCAGGTGCTTGACGAAAATACAGGCTAAAAAGAGAATATACAACCGAAAATTACTATATAGTTGGTGGTTTGTTGCTTTCCTAATTGTGTTTAGTTATTTTAGAGTTCCCCATTCAAGCTTGTAATATTGGCTTTGATGTTTTGGATTATGATTGTGAATTTGTGATCATGATTACATTTTCTTTTAATATTCAAGTTAGATTTTGGTTATTCTCCTGTTTTGCAACTATTCTTATTGCCAAGGTGTTAATGAGAGTAAAACAGAAATTGCATACTAAGAGGCTGTTCCATATAGCATTTCAAAGTCGATTTTTTTACTCTTTGTGCCCCGTTGCAACGCAGGGTCTTAATGCTACTTATAAGTATAAATCGAAAGGCCGTCGGTTACGACAACCGATAACCTCCACGTATCATGTTGTAATTAGTCGCTCCATGTTTTATTATTTAAAGTTTCTACAACCTCTCCAAACATGCAAGTCGCGGAGTTCAACACCCGCCCGCAACCTCCCTGCACATGCAAGTCCTGATCGGAGTTTAATACCACACCCTTTCATCTGTAATCACCATCTGACAACCCTCGCCGCTTATCGACTTCGTAAGAAAATAACAGGACAAAGCTCCGTTCAAATATGGTTCTTAAGGGTTCATTGCTAACTAACAGAATTTATTTAAGAAACAAATATTTAATAATACTTAAGTCAAAGGATCAGATATTCAAATACACAACTTTCAAATATTTAATAATACTTAATCTGTTTGTTTAATTACGTGCAAAATTCCCTGCTATGAGCCGTATAAATTTCCCATAAGTTCTTCATTCAATATCATCAAGATAAACCCTAAATCGTTGATTAGATCACGGCAACGGTTCGAGCTTGAAGCTTGTAGTTCTTCATCTTGCAGAGATTTAAGGTAATGTGATCATGCATTAGCTATTAGTTTGTTCCACGAATCGACTTGTTTGATTGTTTCGGGACAAACAGATTCATCCACCTTCATTGTTACAGAGGTGTTTATGCGGATCACTCTAAAAAACCTTAATTGGAGATCCATTTTTGTTCTAATCAAAGCATAACGCTGCAGAAAACTTATTTTATATAGTTTTCAACTGTTATTAAGTTATTAATCGAGTGAAATCGAGCAATGTAGAGGATAGCTGTTACAGCAAATGTATGAACCGATAAATGTTATTTTAATCGAACCACATATCCCTTTAATAGCCGGACTGCATCCCCAACTCTCTCGGGAGAAAACGCACAACTTAGAAAACTTGCTGGCTCAAGTCACCGAGCATTTTTGCTTCCATATTTACATTTTTTGGCACCTCACCTTAATCACGTGGGAGTGATTTAATCTAAATGATAGCTGTTAGTGGTGACGAGGAAGAGGACACCCAATCAGTATCCAGGGTATGCCGGTCCCACGGACATCTAGGTTCAAATACCTGGGCTCGTACCTGCAGGAAGACGGAGAGATACACAGCGATGTAGCTCACCGTGTCCAAGCAGGATGGTGCAAGTGGAGAGCAGCATCAGGGATCCTATGTGACAAGAGTTTCCAGCAAAACTTAAGGGAAAACTATACAAAGTCGTGGTACGCCCAGCTATGCTATATGAACAGACTGCTGGGCCATAAAGAAATTGCACGAGAAACAAATAGAGGTTGCGGAAATGCGAATGCTAAGGTGGATGAGTGGCCATACAAGACTGGATCAGATAAGAAACGAAGTGTTTCGACAGAAGTTAGAAGTGGCTTGTATTGCAGATAAAATACGAGATGGAAGATTACGGTGGTATGGACATGTCAAGAGGAGACCAATGGCAGCACCGGTCAGAGCAGTGGAGAACATCGTCATAGAGGGTAGGAAGAGTAGAGGAAGACCTAGGCTGACTTGGGAAGGGAAAATTAGGCGAGATATGGCACACTTGCACCTCTCTGAGCACATGATCGAGGATAGGAGCGAGTGGAGACGTAGAATTAAAATTAAGGACTTTTAGTGGTTTCTGTAGCTAGGAAGGGAGTCTGAATACTTCTTACGGGGTCTGATGTGTATGTAGTACACTGCGACCTTTTTAGGGAAAATTTGTTGCTTCCCTGATGCATGCTTGTTCATTTTATATTCCTTTTTGGTGATGTTTTAATGTTGATGGGTACCGTATGATGGGTACGGTAGCATATATCATATAGCTTATATCGTATGTTTGATTATATGTGATTTCCTACCTTTATTGCTTTTGTTATCGAGCCGGGGTCTCTTTGGAAGCGGTCTCTCTACCTATCTGGATAGAGGAAAGACTTGCCACCACCTACCCCCCAGACCCTACTCTTAAGTGGATATACTGGGTTTGTTTGTTTGTTTGTTTGTTTGATAGCTGTTAGGTTTGTTGAAGAATTTATAAACTTGATTGATTGAATTTTCAATGTATGAACTTCAAGAGTGGTAAGATGGCGGGAGTTCAAGCGACGAGCCTAAAGTTAGCAGATCATTAGAAGGAATATTAAATGGAATTACTTCTACGCCGCCCACAGAAGATAATGATGATGATTGTGGTACGAATCGAAATGGCAATTGTGTAGATCTAATTTGAGTTCAACAGATATGTAAAATATGTTCTTTTGAACAATATATTTATCACTATGCAGGATTAGAACCTTCTAAGCTGTATGGAAAGTATACACTGAAGGTAGAAAGATTTTCACATGTTGAGAGAGAACTTCGTAGCAATGTGTTTGAGGTTGGAGGCCACAAATGGTATGTTTTCTCTATTATTATTATTATTATTATTATTATTATTATTATTATTATTATTATTATTATTATTATTATTATTATTATTATTTGATCTGTTGCATATTTACATCTTTAATTGCAGATTGCAGATGCTGATGGTGTTTTATTGTATGAGTTATTGATGTGCATTCCATTTTTATTTAAGCTTTTGACTATTTTTTTGTAGGTACATATTGATCTACCCTCAGGGGTGTGATGTTTACAATCATTTGTCCTTATTTCTTTGTGTTGCAAATCATGGCAAGCTTCTTCCAGGTAAGATTGCTAACATTTTTTTGTAGAGTTTTAGTTCGATTTTCATTATATGCACTTATACAAATTTATATTTGTCTCCTTATATTGGTGCAGGATGGAATCATATTGCACAATTCACAATGTGTATGAGGAATAAAGACCCTATGAAATCAAGATACTCTGGTTGGTTCTTTTTCTTCTTGGGATCATCATCGTCATCGTTATTGTTATGTTTTATCAAAAGTACGTTTTGTAGATACGTTACATCGCTTTTGGAAGAAAGAGCATGACTGGGGATGGAAAAAATTCATGGAATTATCCAAAGTGTTGAACGATGGGTTTGTTAACGATAACACCCTCATAGTAAAAGTTCAAGTCCAAGTTATCAGGTTTCTAGCTTAATCATTTATTTAAATTTCATGACTTTAAAGCGGACGACGTGTTATAAGCATTTGAGTCCCTCTAGCAGAGGTCTCAGGTTCAGATCTAGCTTCTACTGGTTTTTACCTATAACTTCCACATGCTCAACACAAACTGTGTTTTACCTTATTTCATTGGTTAGCAGGGTATTTGTGTGTCATGCAAGTTTGCTAGATTCTCAGGTTTAAATTTATTTTAACCAACATTGTGTAAGATGCTCGCCGGTTTTGTAGGGAGAGAATTGATCGCCCATTTCGATGTCTTGATAATACATATAGGATGGAGCTTGTAAGGGTATACATGTCACATGTTGAGAAAATATGTCACCAGTTTATGAAACAAATAAGAGAAGAGTTGGGGAACTTGATACAAGATGAAATTAGATGGTCAAGGTTTGTAGGAAACAAGAAAATTTTATGTAGTTTACAACTTTACATATTTGCCCCTTTCAATTGTTAATATTATTTTCCTTTTTTTATTTTTATTTCAGCTTCTGTGATTTCTGGTTGGGAATTGATCAAAAGTCTAGGCACCAATTGTCAAGAGTGAAATCAAATCTCTTGTTGACAGTTGTTGTGAAACACTTCTTTACAAAAAAAGAAGTGACTTCAACTTTGGTGGTGGACTATTTATACATTGGGTTAGAGTCCCTTAAAAGTCTAACCAAGAGTAATAAAATCAAAGGAAAATATGATGCGGATGACTTACTCCTTGTCAAGATAGAGAGTGACACGCTTACTCCGGTTGATGATATTTTGACATTGCTTCGGAAAGCGGTCGTTGAACCATTGCCTCTAGAAGATGAAAATGGTCCTCAAACCCGCAGTCAGGTCAGCAACATTATTATGTCTTTAGCTTGACAAGGTGATTGTATACTGTATAGTAGTTTCAAAAGTTATTATGTGACATTGAATACTTAGAACTAGAATCAGACAATATGTCGGGTATGATCTCTCATGTTCTCCTTTTTTTTTATGGTAGAATGATGGTTCCTTTATTATTGAGAAAAATGAAAGGCGACTTACTGAGTTGGGGCGTAGAACCATTGAATTTATAGTCCTAGCCTATATATCCAGGTAAATAATCTAATACTCTTTACTAGAATAGGAAAATCTAATTTAGAAAATCTGTTTATTTGAGAAAGGAATTTGGATTTTTTTGTATACTTTCTTGAATTTTGATGTCAGAAGATCAATCTAGAATGCATTTTGTCACTAGCATTTGATTATGTTTTCTGTTTGTGAATATTTACTACCAGGAAAATTGTAGCAGCAGACCAAGAAGCTATTGCTTTGAAGAGACAAGAGGAGCTAATCCACGAAGAAGAGGAAGAGAAATTGAAAGCAAAAGCAAAGCTAAAACGTGCATCGGGAAAGGGATCTAAAGTAAAATCATGATTATGGTTAAATTTCTTGTGTTTGATGTGCATGCGTTATTCTAAGACCTGTGTGGTGGCAAACCAATGCTTCTTATTTGAAGGTACCGACAACAGGTTAGGGGTTCAAAACTTATTTTTCTTATGAAAATCACAACTTCAATATCTGCAAAACCAATTAGTTCTAGTGACCGGAGGTCAACAGACCGTCCTCTGAACCCGCCCCTAATTGTTGCGTACCAAGTCAAAATTTTATTAATAATTGAGTAAAAACGATGTTTACACAAACAAAAAAAGAAATTGATGTAATATATCTTAGTTGAAAGAAAGTCATTGATCATCAAAATCACCTCCTAAGTCTCTCCTAAGCCTTTATTGATTGTGGTGAACAAAATGAATTGAATCAACTTGATTAAACCTATATAAAAAATCTTTAGCTCGTGACATGATGTATTTCTATAAGCTTAACGACCATGAAAACACAATCATTAGATGTACTCTCTATTTATCTTAACTAAGGAATCAGTTGGGTCTTGTGTTAATTGTGATGCTATAATGACAATTAAGACATTGCTTACTCGAACTTGAGGGATCTCCAATAAATTAACCCCATTTTAGTCCGTAAATAAGTTTCCGTCTTCCAAGAAGCATATGGTTTCACATTAACCTTTGCTTGAAATCTTAAACACAAACTAGTATACAATTTTAACGTATAATGTTTAAATTAAAACTCTTTTAATATGTAATTTCTTTTATTTTTCATATTGGTGTATGTACATTTTCTAGTTCCTAGTTAGTTGTTTTCATTGAATTTATCTTGCCGTTCAAAATATGTATATATATATATACATATAATGTCTAAAAGTAGCACGCTACAAAATACACTTAGCATATAGCGTTAATCATTTTTTTTGAGACCGGATCGGACCGATCGGTCCAACCAGTCCGACTGGGAATTGGAGAGGGGCCGAACCGGTTCGCATCAACTCGTTTTGGAGGGGTTCGACAGGCTGGTTCGTCCGAATCGGTGGTCGGACTGGGACCCGGGTCGAACTGAATTTTGTGTTTTTTTTGGGGATTTTAATTGGTAAAAACAGGGTGTTGAACAATAAATTAACGTGTTGGACATGAGATTATTGTTAAGTTTCATATAAACAAACAAACAACAAACAAACATACCCAGTGTAAATTGTTAAGTTTCATATATAACTATAAAATACACACATAAATTACTTATATTGAATTATATGTATAACTGTATATATAATATACTATATATAATCATGACGTTATCCGATTCTTAAATCCGGTCTAAGGCATCCAGTTTGATGTTTGATCCGGTTCTAAAAACATTGGCCTTAATCCAACAACCACTCGATATACATGCTTGCACGTAAGTTGAATAACTTACTCCTCAAATCGAACAATTGGAGTGTTATGAAATTTTGAAACCGTATGCGCTCACCTTACTAATTTTAGGTTCCAACTAGATTAACACCACGCAAATTTAATTGCCTTATAATAAAGGTGTAAACGAGCCAAGCCAGCACGTAAGATACTCTGTATTGACTTAAAAAAGGCTTGACTCGGGTCAAGCTTAAACGAGCTCACATTATGGCTCGTTTACTAAACGAGCCCAAGCTTTAGATATCAAGCTCGAGCCGGGTCGCAGACTTAAACGAACTTTTTAATTATATAATTTTTATTTACATATTAAATATATATAAATTTACATTTTCTAAATCATATTAGTTGTGTGAAACATTCTTCGTCAGGCTTGCTTTCTCTCTCTCTACTCTCTGTTGCTTTCTCTCTCTCTAGTCCTATCGGTACTACCTTAGTACCTGCACGTCACCATCAACGGTCAACACCGATCGATCACCACAACCACCGGCCGACCACCACAGCTACCGGCCGACCTCGTCGGAGCACCACTGTGACATTTGACCCGTTTTGAATTGTGAAACCAAACCCGATTGGGCGATTATCAATGAAACAATCCTGTTTTCGCTTTTATTGTTGGTTTAATGAATTGTATGAAACCCTTATGACGTTTATCAAATTCCTCAAATTATTTAATAAGTTTCACAAACTTAATTAAATGTAGTATATATATATATATATATATATATATATATATATATGTGTGTGTGGGGGGGGGGGGAACTCACCGCAATTGAATCCACCAAATAAAGTCTCCTCCATAATGGTTTCTTATTATTTTATTAAGTGGAGTAGGTTAATCATTGTCGTAGTTGGTGGACATGATAATTGAGTGGAGTAGGTTAATCATCACATTTGTGTGGTGCACATTTGATATGAAGAACTATAAATATGTGTGTCTTTGGTTGATGATGATCATCCCATCACAAAAACATCATATCTCAAAACAAATAGAGATTAGAGAGTTGTGATATACAAAGATTGTTTTATTCAATCAATTGTCTTGCCGTTTTATTCAAGACGCAAGATGTTGAGGATCGTCTGAAGTTTTTTTTTTGGTGGTATCTTTTCTCGTTCTCTTATTTATTATTTAAAATAACTATTACTTAATTAATAATCTAAATATTTATTTTTACATTAATAATCAAACAAACGAAACAAGTGTTCTATTTAATAGTTTTAATACTATTAATTTCTGAAAATATGAATTACTTGTTAAACCTAATCTTTATAAATAAAGTT
The DNA here is from genome assembly GCA_024085815.1 of Flaveria linearis. NCBI lineage: Eukaryota > Viridiplantae > Streptophyta > Magnoliopsida > Asterales > Asteraceae > Flaveria > Flaveria linearis. The sequence continues at coordinate 100,839,617 of CM044004.1, forward strand.
ATTCAAATTTAGCAAACATCTTCTTAAACTGTTAAGCAAAACCCAAATCCGACTCGAACCTCTAAATCTAATTCTGATTTACAAATTCATTATGATTTTAACTCTCGAAGCACCATTTCCTTAGGTTTACCTTGAGGGTTTCTTAGGTGTCTAAACCGTTTAAATCAACCTCGATTCATCAATCCAGATGAGTATTCATAGCCCCTTTTTTATTATTTCTTATTTGGGGGAAGTCATGTGATACAATATTCAATCATGATATTCTATTATTATTTCATTCTAAATTCAATTCAAGACAGGTTATGTTATTACTTGCAACTATGTGGAACATACTACGATAAACTGAACGGCAGTAGGAACCCTAATACAATCAATCAATCAATTTTGGTATCAATGGTAGATCTACTCGTTTGGATAACCCACCCCACATGAATAGTCGAGTGGTGATTGTGCCGGTGGCAGATATTCAATCTATGGTGTATATGTGCAAGTCTATTATATGCAAAATGTCAAGTCAAGGGGTTTATATTGTGTCAGTTTATCTATATGCTCCGCTATTGCATTATAAGTCTTAACATTACCTTGAGAATTTGATTATTTCTCAATCAAACAATCAATCTTTATGTATATCAAACTGTGATTACTCACTAGCTAACTCGTTAGCTGACTTTATTTTCTCACATGATTTCAGGACATGCTGCATAGTTGGATTTCTGCAAGTTTACAATTAGTACTTTTGGACTTAGTTAAAAATGAATATCTTTTGTGACTTCAAATGTTGTATTTGCATATGTTAAACTCATGCTATCTTGTAATCTGATTTTAATATTATCTCCACTATTAGACGATCATGTGTTATGAACAATCAATCATCCCATCGTCCGCTCCGATGATTCCGCCGTCGGTCGGGGTGTGACAGATTGGTATCAGAGCCATGGTTATAGGGAATTATGTTATTAGAAATGAAATGACCTAGACTATAACTAAGCACCTCACGCATGAGTCCTCTCATGTAATCTTACATGTTTAGATATGAAATTATGTGTCTTACCTCTTGATGATAGTATGTGCTAATTGCTTAGGATTGTTAGGTAATAATTGTGCCTTATGTATGTAATTGACACTTAATCCAGACTGATATACATACAAACCGTAAGTCAAGCCTAAGGCGTTGTGTGCCTAATTCAAGTGATTTCAAACTCCAAAACTCGATTGTTATTGATGGTTTTCAAATCCCGTCAATGTCCCATAACCGGATTCATGTAATGCTGGAAGAGTTGGATACCCGTATCTCGGGGTGTTCTGTCTAGGCAAGGTATTCGTATAAATCCAAATCAACCGATGGATCTGTCTACCTTACCTGGGAACCCTCGAGATGAGTATCTGCTTATAGGTACGCATGTCTTCAATAAGGTTGTGTTGGACATAATACTTTGATCAGTCAACGTATACGTTTCGGTTTGCGGACCGAACGTCTACACTCGGAACATCTCATTGTTATTATTCGATTTTCTAAACGCTGCTTTCACGATACATGTAACCCAATTCTCACCAAATCTCATAATAAACTTTCAGAATGTCTTCCCGTTCATTACGATCAAGACCAAGGAACCCCAATCGCAAGATTGCCGCTATGGTGGCACAAGAAGTTGTTGCAGTAGTTCCGACTCTTTTGGCGCACTTAAATCAAGCCACCACTTCCACTCCAAGCATCGTAGTCCCCGAACCTCCTCGAACATGCACCTACAAAGACTTTAACTCTTGCAACCCCTCTAAATTTAATAGAACCGAAGGAGCTACCGAATTACTACAGTGGTTCGAAAGCATCGAGAACACTTTCCTAAACAGCGAATGCCCTGAAAATCTCAAAGTCCGGTATGCCACAAGTGTTCTCCAGAAACGCGCACTTACTTGGTGGAACGGAGTGAAAAGAACTCGTGGCCCCGAAACTGCTCTAGCATTAACATGGGCTGAAGTTAAGGAGCTCATTATTAAAGAGTTCTGCCCAAGAAATGAAGTCTGAAAACTGGAAGCTGAATTCTGGAAGTTAACCCAAGACAGTGGCGAGAACCTAGCATACACTAACCAATTTCACGAACTGAGCCTTCTGGTACCGCACATTGCTACCCCTACCTCCCGAGCCATCGTGAAATACATTGGTGGACTACCCATGCAGATTCAGGATACGGTGTTAGGAAGGAATCCTTCGACACTAGAAGATGCTATTAGGCTGGCGGCACAGTTAACTGATAATCATGTGAAACTGGTTCTTTAACCAGGAAAGGGTCGAAGAAGAATACCGATAAACTTCCTAACGAAACCGTCGAAACCGACCAACCCGAGCCTTCCAAGAATAAGAAGAGGAAGGCTAAATCTCAAAATTTGCTGTAATTACCCCCGCTGTGCCAATTAATCAAGTCCCTCCAACTCGTCAACCAGCAGTAAACAACCAATCGCTGATGAAAAAGCCATACGCTGGACCCTTTCCGCAGTGTAACAACTGCAAGTATCACCATCCCACTAACATTCAGTGTCGTCAATGCACAAACTGTGGTCGTTTTGGTCACACATTCAATCTGTGCAAGAATACTGCAAGGGTTCTAGTTACCACACCTACTGTTCAGCATACCCCGACAATCACACAAGCAAGAGCTTGCTACCAATGTGGGGATCCTAACCACTTCCGCAACCAATGTCCGAAGCTCCTCAAGGTCGTCCCTGCAGCTCAAGGTCGAGCATTCAACATCAATGCCTAACAAGCCCAAGTTAGCAACAACGTGGTGAACGGTATGTTCCAAATTAATAATCAATATGCTTTGATTCTTTTTGACAACGGTGCCGATAAAAGCTTTGTATCCTTAGACTTTGAGCCCTTACTTGCTAGTGCCTGAACCAAGCTAGACAATCCCTTTACGGTAGAGATAGCTGATGGAAAACCCATTACAATTAATTCTGTTATTCCCGACTGTACCTTAAATCTAAGCGAGCACGATTTCCCTATCAATCTTATACCCATGCAACTGGGTAGTTTTGATGTCATAGTAGGCATGGACTGGTTATCAAAGAATCATGCCAAAGTGGTTTGTTACGAAAAGACCATTCGTATTCCTCTTCCGACCGGAAGCATACTACAAATCTTCGGGGAGAAGCCTTCCAAAGGGCTTAGACTCATGTCATGCACGAAAGCTCAGAAATACCTCCGTAAACACTATGTGGGATTCTTAGCACACATTGTGAAGACGGACATAAAATCAAAAGGAACTACAGATATTCCAATCATTCGGGAATTTCCTGAAGTCTTTCCCGACGACTTAACCGGATTACCCCCTGTTCGTCAGGTCGAATTTCGGATTGACCTTGTACCTGGGGCTACACCTGTGGCGAAATCACCTTATCGTCTCGCACCTTCCGAAATGCAAGAACTTGCTAGCCAATTGCAAGAACTGTCAGACAAAGGATTCATTCGCCCGAGCTCATCACCATGGGGAGGTCCAGTCTTATTCGTGAAGAAAAAGGATGGTTCTTTTCGCATGTGTATCGACTATCGGGAACTCAACAAACTCACAATCAAGAACCGTTACCCATTGCCCAGAATCGACGATCTATTTGATCAACTTCAGGGAGCCTTGTACTTCTCAAAGATTGATCTTCGTTCTGGTTATCACCAACTGTGTGTGCACGATGATGACATTCCAAAAACCGCTTTTCGTACGAGATATGGTCACTACGACTTTACAGTTATGCCTTTCGGGTTAACCAACGCACCAGCAGTATTCATGGATTTAATGAATCGCGTGTGCCGGCTATACCTAGACAAATTCGTGATCGTATTCATCGACGACATCTTGATATACTCCAAATCCAAATCCGATCACGAGAACCACCTTCGTCTAATACTCGAACTTCTGAGGAAAGAGAAACTCTACGCCAAATTCTCAAAGTGTGAATTCTTGCTTAATGAGATTCAATTTCTTGGTCACGTAGTAAACAGCAAGGGGATTCACGTTGATCCCGCGAAGATCGAGGCAGTAAAGAAATGGGGAGAACCTAAAACTCCTAAAGAGATTCGTTCATTCCTTGGTCTAGCCGGATATTACCGACGTTTTATTCCTAACTTCTCGAAGATTGCTGTGCCACTCACTGCTTTGACCCACAAGGATAAGCCTTTTTCTTGGGGGCCTGATCAAGAAAAAGCATTTCAAACCCTCAAGCAAAGGTTGTGTGAGGCACCGATTCTAACACTTCCTGATGGAAACGACGACTTTGTTGTCTATTATGACGCTTCAAAACAAGGTCTAGGTTGCGTTCTCACGCAGCGAGGCAAAGTTATAGCTTATGCCTCAAGACAATTGAGTGGAGTAGGTTAATTATTATCATAGTTGGTGGACATGATAATTGAGTGGAGTAGGTTAATCATCATATTTGTGTGGTGCACATTTGATATGAAAAACTATAAATATATGTGTCTTTGGTTGATGATGATCATCCCATCATAAAAACATCATATCTCAAAACAAATAGAGATTAGAGAGTTGTGAGATACAAAGATTGTTTTATTCAATCAATTGCCTTGCCGTTTTATTCAAGACGCAAGATGTTGAGGATCGTCTGAAGTTTTTTTTGGTGGTATCTTTTCTCGTTCTCTTATTATTCCATATACTTGATGCACTATTAATTATTTATTATTTTAAAATAACTATTACTTAATTAATAATCTAAATATTTATTTTTACATTAATAATCAAACAAATAAAACAAGTGTTCTATTTAATAGTTTTAATACTATTAATTTTTGAAAATATGTATTACTTGTTAAACCTAATCTTTATAAACAAAGTTATTCAAATTTAGCAAACATCTTCTTCAAACTGTTAACCAAAACCCAAATCCGACTCGAACCTCTAAACCTAATTCTGATTTACAAATTCATTATGATTTTAACTCTCGAAGCACCATTTCCTTAGGTTTACCTTGAGGGTATCTTAGGTGTCTAAACCGTTTAAATCAACCTCGATTCATCAATCCAGGTGAGTATTCATAGCCCCTTTTTATTATTTCTTATTTGGGGAAGTCATGTGATACAATATTCAATCATGATATTCTATTGTTTTTTCATTCTAAATTCAATTCAAGACAGGTTATGTTATTACATGCAACTATGTGGAACATACTACGATAAACTGAACGGCAGTAGGAACCCTAATACAATCAATCAATCAATTTTGGTATCAATGGTAGATCTACTGATTTGGATAACCCACCCCACATGAATAGTCGAGTGGTGATTGTGCCGGAGGCAGATATTCAATCTATGGTGTATATGTGCAAGTCTATTATATGCAAAATGTCAAGTTAAGGGGTTTATATTATGTCGGTTTATCTATATGCTCCGCTATTGCATTATAAGTCTTAACATTACCTTGAGAATTGGATTATTTCTCAATCAAACAATCAATATTTATGTATATCAAACTGTGATTACTCACCAGCTAACTCGTTAGCTGACTTTATTTTCTCACATGATTTCAGGACATGCTGCATAGTTGGATTATCTGCAAGCTTACAATTAGGACTTTTGGACTTAGTTAAAAATGAATATCTTTTGTGACTTCAACTGTTGTATTTACATATGTTAAACTCATGCTATCTTGTAATCTGATTTTAATATTATCTCCACTATTAGACGACCATGTGTTATGAACAATCAATCATCCCCTCGTCCGCTCTGATGATTCCGCCGTCGGTCGGGGTGTGACAACCATCACCGCCGCACCCCACCCCACCCCACCCCATACGCCATCGCCCCACCCTAAACCTCATACGCCATAGCCCCGCCCACCTCAATCCAGTGCTGCCCCTCCCCACCTCATACGTCACCACCATCGGTCGACCGACCACCACAATCGCCTCACCCCACCACTCCGCATACGCCACCACCGGCCGAAAACACCACCGTCTCACCTCACACCACCTTCATACCCCACCTTTGTCGGAACCGTCGCAGAAATTGGAACCACCATCCCCTAACGACCACCGACACCACTATCACGGTCACCAACGTGACAACTGACCACCTACCTACTACACCCCCCTCCGCTCCACTTCACGACCACAACATAACCCACCACCAACACCTAAGACGCCAGCCAACAACCAGCCACCACCACCATCACGAAAACCCCACAGTCAGTCACCACCACCACAAACCACAGCTAACCTACCACCACCGGGACCACAACCGCAGCCAACAAACACCCACTCCACAAACACGAAAACCCCATAACCAATCACCGCTAACCTACCACCACCGCAACGAACCCACCTACCGCAGCGGACTCCTAACTTGGTTGGACATTTGGTGAGATCGTTCCGACCCGTGTTTTAATATATGCTTTTTAGTATTCGTTAATTATATCTTTACGTTTAGATTGTTTGGGTGGGTTAGGGGTACCAACATTCTGGTTTTAAATACGGGGAGTCATCATCCATTCGGCTGCTATTCTTACTTGCTTGTTGTGATGGTGATTTTATATTTTCCTGCTTTTTTGTTGTGATTGGCTATTACCTGTGTGTTGGTGACCCCGTGCTTTGATTGGCTATTACTAGTGCTAAACCTCCTTACTAGTGCTGCACCTTCTTTTTTAGATATTACTGGTGTGTCATCTGTGTTTAGTGTTTAGTGTTTAGTGGCTGTATTGGGTTTCTTTTTTGGTTAAGGCGAGTTCAGTGCGGTAAAAATAGATAACAGGACTCATATGTTGCCCCGAGATCATGTTCGGTGAAGAGAGGTGTAACTACAGGGAAAAAGGGTTATAAATTACGAATGGCATCGTGGAATGTGAGAACCCTAACTAGTAAGTTATTAGAGTTAATAGATGTACTGAAGAGATGTAGGGTTCAGATAGCGTGTCTGCAGGAGACTAGGTGGAGGGGTGGGAGAGCAAAAGAGTGCAATGGTTATAAACTATGATATTCAGTGTCAGATGGAACAAAAAATGGAGTAGGTTTTCTAGTTGCCAAAAAACTTCAAGATAAGGTAGTGGAGGTGAGAAAATACGATGATAAACTTATGTTGTTAAGAATAGTTATAGGGGATGAAGTAGTGGCAGTAGTTAGTGCGTATGCACTACAAATTGGATTAGGCGAAATGGAAAGAAAGAAGTTCTGGGAGAGTTTAGACTATGTTATGGGAGACATACCTAGAGAAGAAAAAATATGCATAGGAGGAGATTTAATGGCATATCGGTAAGGATAATGATCACTTCCTATTGATGCATGGAGGATTTGGGTATGGTCTTAGGAATGACGGCGGTAATGAGCTTTTTGACTTTGCTTTAGCGCATGACCTAGGCATCATAAATTCATTTTTAAGAAAAGAGAATCACATCTTATCACGTTTAGCAGTGGTGGGAGACACACGCAGATAGACTATCTGCTGATGAGGGGAGAAGATCGTACCTCATGAAAGGACTGTAAGACAATACCAGGCGAGACTGTAGTGACTCAACATCATCTGTTAGTTGCAGATCTACGCGGAAGAGAGTAATTGTCCAACCAACTAAGAGAGTTAGACCTACGATCAGATGGGGACAGCTCAAAGACGAAAAAATTACCATGTTTAGAGATAAGGTCATATCAACGAGCCAGACTGGGACACAGGAAGACGCAAACCAAAAGTGGGAGGCTATGGCAACTAGAGTCATTCAAGCAGCTAAAGAAACTCTTGGAGTTACAATAAATGGGACAGTCGGTCATAAGGAATCCTGGTGGTGGAACGAAAACGTACAGGAAAAGATAAAAATTAAACAACAGAGTTTTAGAGAGCTTTTACGATGTAACAATGAGGAAGAACGTGCACAACTAAAAGATAAATACAAGGAAGCTAAACGAGAGGCGAAAAAGTCCGTGTCAGAGGCAAAGAACACAGCGTATGAGAGGATGTATAAGCGACTAGTGACGAAAGAAGGAGAACATGACATGTTTAAGATTGCCAAGGCAAGAGAAAGTAGAAGACAGGACTTGAGAATGATGAAGTTTATAAAGGCTGCGGATGGAAAGGTCATGGTAAAGGAGAAAGACATCAAGGGGAGATGGAAAACCTACTTCGATAACCTATTCAACATGAGAAACCCTAATCAACAGACCGAGATCGATAAAACAACGCAAACAACACCACAAAACAAATGTTATTGTAGAAGCATTACAGCCGACGAAGTCACGAGAGCCCTGAAGAAAATGGGAAGAGCCAAGGCGGTGGGGCCAGATAACATACCGATTGAAGTGTGGAAGTGCCTGGGAGATGAGGGCCTGCAATGGCTAACAGACTTATTCAACACTATCTTCAGAACCGGGAGGATGCTAAAGCAGTGGAGAAGCAGTGTCATAGTCCCCATATATAAGAAAAAAATGAGACGTCCAATGTTGCGCAAACTACAGGGGAATAAAGCTATTAAGTCACACGATGAAACTATGGGAAAGAGTTATTGACACTAGAATTAGACGCGAAACTCAGATAGCGATAAACCAATTTGGATTTATGCCAGGACGCTCTACAACAGAAGCCATACACGTCACAAGGAGAATAATGGAGAAATATAAAGAAAAGAAAAGGGACCTCCATATGGTATTCATTGATCTAGAAAAAGCCCATGACAGTGTTTCGCACCAACTCATTTGGGAAAGTCTACGAATTAGAAGGATACCAGAGAAGTATATCAAAATAATGAAGGATATGTATGACGGGGCAAAAACGTGTGTACGATCACTAGTCGGAGACACATACTTCTTCCCGGTGCAAGTGGGACTCTATCAGGGTTCGACATTAAGTCCATTTCTCTTCAAAGTAATGTTGGACGAGATGACCAATTCTATAGAAGAGCCAGTCCCGTGGTGCATGCTGTTTGCGGATGATATTGTCTTAATATCAGAATCTAAAAGGGTGCTTAACGAGAGGCTAGAACAGTGGAGAACAACACTAGAGCGCAGAGGATTAAGGATAAGTTGCTCTAAGACGGAATACATGCATTGTAACTTTAGTGGTGAGGCTGAAGAGGACACCCAAATCAGTATCCAGGGTATGACGGTTCCACAAACATCTAGATTCTAATACCTGGGCTCCTACGTACAGGAAGATGGAGAGATACACAGCGATGTAGCCCACCACGTTCAATCAGGATGGTGTAAGTGGAGAGTAGCATCAGGGATTTTGTGTGATAAGAGGTTTCCAGAAAAACTAAAGGGAAAACTATATAGAGTGGTAATACGCCCAGCTATGTTATACGGAACAGACTGCTGGGCCATAAGGAAATCGCACGAGAGACAAATAGAGGTCGCGGAAATGCAAATGCTGAGGTGGATGTGTAGACAGACAAGACGGGATCGGATAAGAAATGATGTGTTTCAAAACAGGCTAGAGGTGGCTTGTATCACAGATAAAATAAGAGAGAGAAGACTAAGATGGTTCGGGCACGTGAAGAGGAGACAGATGGCAGCATCTGTTAGAGCAGTAGAGAACATCAACGTAGAGGGTAGGAGGAGTAGAGGAAGACCTAGGTTGACTTGGGACGAGAAAATTAGGCGAGATATGGTAGACTTGCACCTCTCTGAGCACATGATCGAGGATAGAAGTGCGTGGAGGCGCAGAATTAAAATTAAGGACTTTTAGTGGGATTGGTGGGTAGGAATGGTAATTGTAGCCTTGTTGTGTACGTATTCCCCATCGGCCCTTTATAGGTGCAACATGGCTCTTTTGTTGTATGCTTTTATGTGTCTTATACCTATGTGTTGTATGTTACATAATATGTCTGCTTGTGTTTGCTATTACTATTGCTTTTATTTTCGAGTCGGGGGTCTCTTTGGAAGCGGTCTCTCTACCCACAAGGTAGAGGAAAAACTCGCCACCACCTACCCCTCCAGACCTTACTCTTGAGTGTGATATACTGGGTATGTTTGTTTGTTTGTTTGTATTTTCTTAATCATATTATTATATATATTATTATGATAAAAACAACTAATAATATATATTATTTTATATATATAAGAAGTATGATTACAAATAAATATAAAATTAATTATAAGAAAATAAAATTTAATAACGTAACAATATATGAGCTGAGGCTGGGCTTGACAAAATTTCTGATAAGCCGAACTCGAGCTTTATAAATAAAACTACAAACGATCCGAGCTCGAGCCTAAGCGAAAAACGAGCTGAGCTCGAACCTAAGCGAGCTCTGACTCGGCTCGTTTACACGCCTACCTAATAGTTAACTCGATTTCAATAAGTATGCATGTTTTTGTAATAATCAATATATAAGAATTTATGATCCATTTATGTTGTTTTTTTGACAAATTCAATCTAAATCAACCGAAATCAAATATAGATATAATCTTTTCACGTTTATACAACATGTAGCGCGTGTTTTGCTTAACATTTCTTAATTTTTTTCCGACTCGGCTTGCTTCTTTCAGAATTATCAGAAAATGAGTTTGATCAAATTCCTTGTAGATTTTAATATTGAAGTACATTTTTCTAAATACATTTGACCACTGAAACCAATTTTAGCCAATATATTAAATCAATTCTTTTAGCAAAAATCAACTTTTTTTAATAAAAAATACACTTACATTTAGGATTCTCATGCATAACAATTTCAATCATCTTTACTCATTTTGTTATCTATTTATAAACAACAAATATGATGTTTCTAAGACATTAGACGATGGCTATATATTTAACTTCCGGGAATTTAATGTATGGGCTTAAGACTCGTTTAAAATCTCTATGATAAACTAATAAATAGTTTAGTTGCATGCATGTATCCTAATGATCTATGCGTCTATCATAACTGAATATTCATAGATTAATTTATAATGCTTTTGGCGAGTTGGATTGCAAAATGCTTCTTATGAGAACACAACACAAGAACACAACACACACAAGAAACTAAATATTCACCGTTTGACTTGGAAACAATATTTTCCGTACTATTGGATGACACAAAGCGCAAAGTTGCCAATGATAAATCCAAAGTGATTTAACTTAGGTTGGTCCTTCACAAAACGCTATATAAAGCTCTTTTGTGGATTTTCTTTTAAATAAAGGGCGTACCTGGTGCTGCAAAGAGCTCCCGCGTTTTCGCAGGGTCCAGGGAGGGTCCGTCCCATTTAAGGGAAGATGTACGCGGTCTTTCCCCCACATTTTGGATTTTCTTTTAAATAATACCGTTAAACCTTATTGTCATATTTGTTATTAGGGAAATCCCCTTGTTATATGATCGACAGGTGAGACCGTGCGTACATTTGACTAGCTCACTCATGAGCTTTTACATGGTTGGCAAGCATCCGATTCTAATTGATTGATTATTGTTTCAATTGAAGCTAATTCACCTATGAACTTATATAGTTATATGCTATTATGGCTAATATCAAAGTTGAGCATCTAGGTATTTCTTATTTTTTTTTCTTTTTCAAGCGTTAGACCGGAATCCAAAACTTTTAAAATTGGCTGTTATTAGTTTAGTTTTTTTCTTCCTTGCTTTCTTGTGGCTAATCAAGTGAGCCAAATTGATGTCGATAATCGAAGGCCAAGGTTTTTTTCTCACATTTTCATATTGTTAAAATGTGGTTTTTACTTTTTTACTTTACATCTTAATTCAATTAGAAAGCAATATGTAATGAAAACTACAAGGCCCTATACTATCTATAAGACTATACCCCCCCCCCCTAATTAATAAATTTAGTTATATAAACAAATGCAATTTTAACTCGGCTTTTGATGTTATAAACATTTTAATTATAAATATTTGTAATTAACATAAATATTTATACCATTGGCTTTCTGGTCTAATGGTATGAAGTGATGATTATAGCTTGGTATTTATACCATTGGCTTTCTGGTCTAATGATATGAGGTGATGGTTATAGCTTGGTATCTTTTTAGGTCTCTAGTTTAAAATTTGACTCAAAGAGTTTTCTTACAGTGATGGGTTTAATGCTTGATGATTTTTTGGGTGAGCTAGTCCTAAAGTGTCAAAATTAGTATGGACGATTGAAATCCCGTTTGGCATTAGGGATAGTTCTAAACACGTGTTAAAAAATAAAATAAAGAAAGTTATATTAATATCAACGTACTTGAAGATAAATTAATAATATTTTCACTATAATCTAAAAATTTACTTTCTTTTTATCATGTTTTTTTAATAAGCCAATTTATTTCTATACATTATTCTCATCTTTAAAACTAAAAAAAAAAAGAATATCAAGAGAAATCCTTACAAAAACCATCATTTCACATTAAATTTCTACTAATAAAAACAAAAACATCTTATTTATGTTCAAGCAATCGAATTCAAGAAAACACACAACAATACAAGAAATACATTATGTTATGTACTTATGTGTATAAATAGTATACCCAATAAATATATAAATATAAATAATAATAATGAGTAAATATTTTCTATTTGCCCCTTTACTCTGCTGCTCGTTGTACCTCAAATCTTTAACTTTCTCTCTCTTGTCTTCTCATCTCTCTGTTTTCTGTATCTATCTCTCTTCGCCTCTTTCTTAGACCTAAAATCAGCTTTCCAACATCGCCATTAACAACTTATTATCTCTGCTTTCAGGTTCTTTCAATTCTCATCGCATCAATCGATCCATCAAACTCATCAATCTTTCTTCTTTCTTTGCTATTAATCTCCCGATTTGCTGTTGTTAATTAGGGTTTGGATTTTCTTTAATGGGTTTGCATGGAAATGATCTTTGTGTTATTAATTAATCAGGGTTTGGATTTTCTTTGATGGGTTTTCTTTAATCGGACATTTATGTGATTTGTAGAAAAGGGGTTTTGCTAATTGCGTAGAAATACAATAAGTTATCGCTATACTTAATCTCCACCTGCTAGTTTCATCTACTTGCTCATTTAATTCATTTCTTCATGAAAGTTTGATTTTTTTCTGGTTTTTATACATAGAGGATGTTAGGGTTTATTAAAGAGTTTATTCATTTCATGGATGTTATCATGTTGAATTCAAATCGATGAACTTCAGGAGCTTAATTACATGTGGCAATGGATGATTTGAATTGGTTTCAACATTTTATTTGAGTTGTATGCCTTCATTTCATATACTGATGTTCTGATGGCTGAATTTGATGATTATTGTTGTGTAGGTGTTTTTAGGCGAAATTGGAATAGTGTTTAGGGACTTGTGAAGTGGGAAAATGGCGGGTAGTTCGTGTGAGGATTCTGGGGTTAGCAGATCATTAGAGGGATTATCAAATGGACAGCAGCGTTCGGGGGAAGCATTGGCGGAATGGCGGTCTTCTGAGCAGGTGGAGAATGGAATTACTTCAACATCTCCACCGTACTGGGACATCGATGATGATCTTGATTGTGGTATGACACTTTTTATATTTTAGTTTTAACCTTACATTCAATCTATAGTTAAAGGTAGAGTCTACATGTGAATAAAAAGTTAGAATCTGTGAAAGAATTATTTTTCAGTGTGTTGGAGAAGCAACTCGAGTTGGGAGTTTAAGTTTTACAAGTCATGCTGATTGTCAAACAATTTACTTGAACTGTAATGATGAATCTATGTTCTTCATTGAGGATAGACTAACTTTAAGAACCACCATTACTCTTCTGCTTAACGTCTTAATAAAATATTTTCTTATGAAAGATGTAATATATGTGGAGGTTGCAAGAAAGCTGAACTTATAAAATCACTTCTGTTGGATTAAATTACTTCTATTAAGATGTAACGTAAAAGAGTTAATACAGTTGGACTGGATATGTATATTCACCCGCTCCTTTTTTCCCTTGCAGACTAGTTTTTTTTGGGGTAAGAATTTTTTATTATATGTACTCTTCTTCATTCTGATTTTGTCAACATACAGGGCAAAAACCTTCAGAATTATATGGAAGGTATACCTGGAAAATAGAAAAATTTTCACAGATTAACAAGAGAGAACTTCGTAGCAATGCGTTTGAGGTTGGCGGCCACAAATGGTATGTCTCCTTTTCTTATTAATCTTTTGTCCTTTAATACATTTGTTATCTTCTATTCCAACCGCTGATGGTATATTAATATATGTGCATATCATGGCATTTTAGCATACAATTAACTGTGCATTTCATTTTTGTTTAAGCTATTTTTTATGTCTTGTAGGTATATACTGATCTACCCTCAGGGGTGTGATGTCTGCAATCATCTGTCATTATTTCTCTGTGTTGCAAATCATGACAAGCTTCTTCCAGGTATGACTAATAACATTTATTGAGGGTTTTAATATGGATTTATCATACATGCTTATCACACATATTCATATTTATGTTCTTATACTGATGCAGGATGGAGTCATTTTGCACAATTCACAATAGCTGTGGTGAATAAAGACCCCAAGAAATCGAAATATTCAGGTTGGTTTTTTTACATCTCGTGATTATTATTGTTACCATTATTCTTTTGAGTAATTAAACATGTGTTTGTAGATACGTTACATCGCTTCTGGAAGAAAGAGCATGACTGGGGATGGAAAAGTTCATGGAATTATCAAAAGTATTAGATGGATTTGTTGATGCTGACACACTCATAATAAAGGCTCAAGTTCAAGTTATCAGGTTTCTAGCTTCTTTTTTTTTTATCAAGCTTTATTCTTAATTTTGTAGTATCTTTATACTCCTGATCGGACCTTTGAACCATTGTCCAGTTTACCCATGTGACATCTACTTTAGTTGTCTTATGTAATTTTTTTCAAAATGTGTGTTATATTGTCGATATGTGTTCTGATTTGTACATATTAGAGCAATTAATGTTTCATTTCTTCTGGAAATAGAATAATAGCTGGTCCTACAAATTTCGTATAAAATGGTTGGATTATATATTATATGACGGCTACCTTCCTTTTCTAAGTTCTGTTGCATTTTATAGTTATACATAATTGGAGTATATGTGGGTATATTAGTTCTTGTACTCATGTGATAGTATTGCTTACCTTATTATCCTAAGAATCATTTAATTATATCATCTCAATAAATTACTTTCTAATAACTAAAAGAGGTTCTAAAGACCAAACTTGAGTCACCTTCAATCTTTAACGAGATTGATTAAATTTTGAGATTTATTTTACTGACAAAATGCATGAGATCGATCACACTGTTAGTGATAAATATTAAAAGGCTAGATATTAGTTTTTGTATTAGAATACCTTATTATCCTAAGAATCATGTAATTATATCATCTCAATAAATTACTTTCTAATAACTAAAAGTGGTTCTAAAGACCAAACTTGAGTCACCTTCGATCTTTAACGGGATTGATTAAATTTTGAGATTTATTTTACTGACAAAATGCATGAGATCGATCACACTGTTAGTGATAAATATTAAAAGGCTAGATATTAGTTTTTATATTAGACAACGCATGGAAAGGATGCAAAAGTTTGAAAAAACAAGTGATAATATCAGATCTAAGTGTTCATGGTATAGCCAATTTTTTTGATTTTTTTTATAATTGTCTAACATGAATCAGGGAATCAAAACCCTTGTATAAGTAGTTTCAAAGCTAGCATATCACAAAACAAGACACATGTTGATTGTGGTGTTATATTTAATATAAATAGGATAAAGGTATGTTGCTATCGTGATTAAAAAACATCTTTATCACCTTGATGAACTGTTTTTTTTTGTTTTCAAAATTCTTTCTTTATGTTTTTTTATTTAACCAATATTTTTATCATTTCTTTTGGCTTGAAAACATTTATAATAGAAAATGCTATAATGCGCTAAATGGTTTTGCAGGGAGAGAGCAGATCGTCCTTTTCGATGTCTTGACCGTCAATATAGGAGAGAACTTGTAAGGGTATATTTGTCAAATGTGGAACAAATTTGTCGCCGTTTTGTGGAGGAAAAAAGAGGAAGGCTTGGGAAGTTGATAGAAGATAAGGCTAGATGGTCAAGGTATGTAATTCTTAGTAGATGTGGCAAAGTGGGTAATTTTGTGGTATGGGTTGGGTCGGATTGGATTTCTTTAGGACTTACCATTTTGTTGCATATTTTAGTTAAGCTGTGTCTGACTCGGTCAGCGGGTCAGCCCGTTTGTTTTGTAAAAATGGTGCTGCTGACCGAGTCACCCGGGCTGACCACCCTTTGTTTTGTGGCTGACCTGGTCGTTGTTTTTGGAGGCGCTGACCGAGTCAAGTGATGGCTGACCCGGCCCTCCTTGCAAACAGCCCCTTAGTGTTGGAAAAATTGATTACAAAGCTGTGTCATTTCAGTGATATTTTTTTAGTAAAATTGATTTAGGAGTTTTATGCATCAACATTTTGGGTGACTTGCAGCCTATATTTTACCCAGTTGGCCTGTTTCTTTTATGATGTTTCTTTTTTTTTTCCCTTTTGGCTTGTCACTCTTAGATATGATTATATGAAGAGTTTGTAATATTATAATTTTTACGTGTTTCAGCTTCTGTAATTTCTGGTCGGGGATTGATCAGAGTTCTAGGTGTCGAATGTCAAGGGAGAAATCAGATTCAATATTGAAAATTATTGTTAAGCATTTTTTATAGAAAAGGAAGTCACATCACCTTGGTGATGGACTTATTACACAGTGGATTAAAGGCTCTTGAAGATCAGAACAAAAATAATAAAATAAAAGGAAAATGTGATGCAGAAGAATTACCAATGGTACCTGTTGTCCAGATGGAAAGTGACACATTTATTCTGGTTGATGATGTGTTGCTACTACTTGAGAGGGCTACCATTGAGCCTTTGCCCCCAAAAGATGAAAAAGGTCCCCCTCAAAACCGTACTAAGGTTAGCATCATTGTGCCAAGGCTCAAATTTTAACATAAAAGTCGATTAAATGTACCATGATCAAATTCTAATTTCAAAATTAGTATTGATCATGTTAAACTTGAAAGAAGTTGGGTTGTCTTTGAATTGATCTCATATGGGTCAATTAAAAGATTTCAGCTAAAATTCGAATGCCTCAAATTCATTTCAATTCATACAACCTCCTGAATAGTTTTATGTTCAAAGATTTATTTTTTAAATAATATTGTTTTGCTGTTAACTATTTATGTCAAAAATAAGAAATCTGACAAGAATGTGTTTGTGGGTGAACCCATCCTCGCCCATCCTTAGAGTAACCCATTTTTAGCCCGAACATAATCTTGCCACCTCTAGTTCCCGTACTTTTTCCCAAAAGAAGGGGTATTAGTGCTTATTGTATCATTTATATTGGCTTATATACTTTTAGTTGGTATTATTGAGTTTTGCTATGGATGCGATTTAGCGGTTTGGTTATGGTTCAATTGCGGATGATTCATGTCCTATTTTTTGTGTGATAGGATGGTGGATCGGCGGAGGATTTCAGTAAGGATTCTATTGAGAAGGACGAGAGGCGTCTCACTGAGTTGGGACGTAGGACCATAGAAATCTTTGTTTTAGCCCACATTTTCAGGTAATATTCTAATAAATAATAATTATCTTATTGCTATAATTTACCAATGTATATGTAGAAACTTGAAAGAAGTTGGAGTTTTTGTATCCTTTCTACTCTTCTAGACATGTGTGCCAACCAGATACAATTAGCATGCATCTCAAATTAGTACTTGATCATGTTAAAGTTTTTATTCTTTGTTAGTGTAACACCCCCCTTTCCTTCCATCCAAATTATTATTAGTATTCTTACTACTGACTAATACAGCAGCAAAATAGAAGTAGCATATCAGGAAGCTATTTCTTTAAAAAGGCAAGAAGAACTTATTCGTGAAGAAGAGGAAGCATGGATGGCTGAAAGTGAACAGAAAGCAAAACGTGCATCTGAAAAAGAAAAGAAATCAAAGAAAAAACAGGTTTGTGATGTTGATAATAACAATGATATTAAATCATATTTTATCTGACTTCATGTGGTTCTCTGATCTTTTTTTTATAAACAGTTTTATGTAATTCTTGAATTTTATTAATCATACAGGCGAAACAGAAAAGAAACAACCGGAAATCAAAGGATAAAGGACGGGATGAAAAACCAGGTGTTGTAATAGAGGAAAAACCTCAAAAACAAAGCGAGATTGAGGATAATGCAGATTTGTTAAAAAAGCCAGACCCACTTGAGGATGTTTCTGATGTGTCTGATTCAGTAGATTGTGCAACTGAATCACATCTTCGACCAGATTCAGATGATAGAGATTCAAGCCCGGTCAACTGGGATACTGACACTTCTGAACCTCATCATCCATCCACAGAAGCTTGTAGTAGCGGCGTTATCAGTGAGCAAAATGGCGGGAGAAAATTCACGTCTGTAATGGATGACAGCTCATCAACATGCTCATCAGATTCACTTCCATCAGTTGTGATGATCAATGGGCCCTCGTATAGAGGGAACTCGCATCAGAATCAGAAAACGCAAAGTTCACCTAGCAGGTTTTTTTTTCATTGTCTTGGTTGGTTGTAATTGTTTTCAGTTTATACTAACATTTTTTTTTCTTTTAAAAAATATTATGTAGAGGGCAAGTCAAACGGGGAAAGGATCCTGGTCAACGGCATACAGAGTGTGATAACGGGTTTACATACTCGTTGCAGGATAATAATATGAAGCCGCTTGAACAAGATGTTGTCAAGAAAGTGGTATGATACCATCTTCTTTATGATATTAATCGCAGTTTAAACTTTCACTTTTGAGAGTATACATTGTTTATATATTATTATAATATGATCTTGTGTTTTTGATTTATCATAGGAAGAAGTTGTTTCATTGCAAAAGAAGCTGAGTATTAAGGATGATACTGAATCCGAGGGACATTCAAAAGATAATATAACCGTTTCTGTTACACCATCTTCACCCAAACCCCTTCAAAAGCTTCCCCGCGTGTTCTTAAAACACCTGACCTAAAAATGACTACCCAAATCACTGATTCTGGTTTAGCCAGGAAACCACCTTCAGAAAATGCCCAAAACGCCGATAAACCAGTTGGCTCACCAAAGTCAGCAGATGGTTCAGTTGTATCCAAAACCTGCCCTCAAATCATCGGTACCCAAAAGTCACCCGAAAAGCCCTCAACGGTCCACCAAGCAGCCGACCTGGCTCAGAAATCTGTGAACTGTCAAGGGACGTCAACAACTGAAAAGCCTGTGGTTCACCAAGTGTTGTCTAAGCCGGTCACTGGTTCATTGACCAAGCCGGTGCCACCAATGTCTAGGCCTTTGAGTGCACCGTTAGTTGAAGGGTCCAAACCCAATGCCACGAGTACCACTCCGGTTATCTCAATGGTTCAAAACGGTCCGTTTCTGTCTCGTTCTGCGAGTGCAGCTGGGTATCTTGGCCCTGATCCATCACCCATGGGTCAAAATTATGGCCCGGCTTCATACCGTAATGCTATGATAGGAAGTCCTGTTTCTGCAACCTCATCTTCTTTTAGTCAAACCCATTCGCACTCGTATACGCAGCCCGTTTTTCTACCACCTCAAACCCTCGAAAGGATTGATTCTGCAAACTCCGCCAGACCGACTTTTCATTCGGGATGATGAATCACGATGCTGTACTGCAAAACGGGCCCCAGTGGATGGAGTCCCTTCAAAGGGATAACATTACCAGCAGATCACAACCTCAAGGGATGCTAGTGGACGAATTCCCACACCTTGATATCATCAATGATCTACTCGACGACGAGTACGCAATGCCCATCGCATCAACCGTGGGCCCAGGCCTGTCTTTTCATAACGGGCCTCACCATCTTAGTCACCAGTTCACTTTCCCGGGGATATCACTGGTTCGCTTGACCAGGGTTCTGCTACAAGTTCCTGTAGGTTCGAGCGGAGTCATAGTTATCATGAAGAGTTCCAGCATGGTTATGGAGGCGCGCTTGACTTCCCAAGAGACATGGTTCCACCACAACCGAACTTGCAGCCTTACGTGAACGGGCAAGTTGACGGGTTGGTCCAGAACCAATGGCAGATTGGCGGGTCGGATCTTTCTTACGACTTGAGAAATATGGATAGTGACGGGTACACGTATCACATGGCGCCTGATTTTTCGAATCTGGCGATGGGGGTCAATGGTTACACATCATACAGACCATCAAATGGGCATTGAGTAATGAAATTAGTGTTGGTTGTTATAATGTATGTGAAAGAAGAAGGGATGGTGGTTTGGAGTGAGGTTGTAACACTTTGATAAGAAAACTTTTTATTTTATTTTTATTTTATTCTGAAAGAAATGTTTTTGTTTTTATTTTTTTTTGTTTGCCCCAGGATTGAATTTGAAATCCGACTTTGATAGCAATGTTTACTAGATTCAGCTTTTTATAAGGGCAGCTTCATTTCTGATGACTAATATTGGTTGATAATCTTAGCAAATAAATATATATAAATTTATGAGTAAATTACCATTTGCATCCCTGACGTTTTCCCATTTTAACCACTTGCGTCCCTGCAGTTTCAGAGTCTCGATTTGCCCCCTAACGTTTCCTTTTTATCTCCATTTGAGTCCAAAACACTAACGGCGTTAGATTTTTCTGTTAACTTTTGTAAAATGACAAAATTACCCTTATTATTAATTCACATACCCTTCATTCTCACCTTCACACCTTATCATTTCTTTCTCCCTCTCTTTCTCCCTGTTTCTCTCTCTTTCTTTCTATTTTTTCTCCCATACCCTTCAGTCGATGGAGATGGGGGGCTGCGATGGTGTTGATGGGGGCTGCGGTGGTGGAGATGGGGGTTGTGATGGGGTGATGGGGTGGTTGCGCTGGTGGTGATGGGGTCGCGACGGTGGTGATAGGGTCGCGATGGTGGTGATGGGGGTCGTGATGGTGGTGATGGGGGCTGCGGTGGTGGTGACGGGGGCTGCGTTGGTGGTGATGGGGGTCGCGGTGGTGGTGATGGGGGTCGCGATGGTGGTGTGGGGGTCGGGGGGTCGTGATGGTGGTGATGGGGGGTCTGTTTCTTAATTTCATGTTCGAGTGATCTGTAACGATCGATAATTAGGGCTCTATTTTGTACCTTTTATAGAAATTAGGGTTTTGGTAAGAAATCTTGAAAACTGAAATGGATTATGGTCGTAGATAATTACCGTATCTGGTTTTCAATCGGACTTTTGAGCCTTCAACAATCGGCTCCCAATCGACGGAAGAATCAAGTCTCCGAGGGAGGCTTTGAATGACCTTTTGTCCGGTGGCTCCGAGCAAGTGTTGGTCTTCGGAGGCTGTGACCAAAACACGATTTCAACCGGATGACTTTGTCGTAATCGGCGTCAAATTCAACCGTCCAGCGTGCGTTTTTGACCGTAGCTTGACGGTCTTGCAACACGTGTTCGCCGTCGTCGTCGGCTAATAGGTACTTGTGGTGGTGACTTCTCAGCCGGACGGATTTTGCCCTCCGGAAAAACTCCATTAATGATCTGACGGAGTTGTTGTTGTTGTTACAGATTGATGAAATGGTGGTGTTAAGGGGTATAGAAGATTTGGTGTTTTCTATGGTTTTTAGGGTCGATTTATGAAGATTGAAGTAGATTTGCAGAGGGTTGAAATGGGTAAGAGAGAAGAGTGGTGGCCGAAGGTTTAAAAGGTTGTAAAAAGGTGATGAACGTTAGATTTGCTTTTATGGATGGAGTTTAAATGCCGACGGAGTTTCTTTTGATTTTTGCCTTTTTTTTAACCAAATATAGTTTATGGCGGTGGCGACAAACTGTTGATGCTAATTCGAATTGGGGTTCGGGATCTTCATTTGCAGTATTTGTATACTCTGGCTGCTGTGGTGGCGATAGGGTGATTGTGGCGGTGGTGATGAGGCTGCTATAGTGGCAATTGGGTGGTTATGGCGGTGGTGATGAGGCTGCTGTGGTGGCGACCGGTCGTTGTGCCGGTGGCGATGGGGCTGTTGTGGTTGCAACCAAGTGGTTATGGTGGTGGTGGTGATGGGGGTGGTGATGGGGGTGGTGATGGGGTGATTTGAAGAAGAAGATAATATTGATAGATGGGACCCACAAGTTTTTTTTATATTAATATAGTATTAAGGGTAGTTTAGTCTTTTTAATAATAATTTTAACAGAAAAACTAACAGTGTTAGTCATTTGGATTCAAATTGAGATAAAAATGAAATCATATAGACGCAAATGAAGATAACATGAAACGTTAGGGGGCGAACGGTAATTTTGAAACCGCAGGGACGCAAGTGGTTA
Source organism: Flaveria linearis (assembly GCA_024085815.1). Lineage (NCBI taxonomy): Eukaryota > Viridiplantae > Streptophyta > Magnoliopsida > Asterales > Asteraceae > Flaveria > Flaveria linearis. Next base: position 100,861,791 of record CM044004.1, read on the forward strand.
AAATGAACAAATGTCAGGGATGCAAATGGTAATTTACTCTAAATTTATTGTTGTAACAAACAACAAAACCACGAAAACTTGTGTGTTTTATAACAAACAAACAGGTGTTTAATTTCTCACTCATTTACCTATTTATGTTACATACTTATGCAACCTGAAACATCAGCTGATGATATTTTAATTTGCAATAGCTAAATGATGATGTGTGGTATTGTTGAGCTGTAGACCTTCAGCTAATTCTAGGAAAGTCTATGTTTTAACCGGAGTAAATGAGGTTGCTTCCTTGACAAAACCGTCGAACGAAAAGATTTCAATTCACGATAAATTAACAAGGAAGTGATTTTTTTTAATGCCACTCTGTGGGAACTCGGCCACTCGGGAGGGTGGGGAAATTCTGACCTCGGGTGGAAATGTGGTATGAAAAAAAAGTTCCGATCTAGTAAATATTCATTAGGTTTTACCGTCCTCTTTCTCTCTCTTTTTTTCCCTGGATTTTTGTGTGCCAAACGGGAAATCTAAGGAAAAACGAAGATGACTTCATGCAAAACATTGAAAGACAAGGGAAAATCCGGGAAAATAAATAAATAAATATGATGTGTCGCTAATGTCGTAGTCCGGGAAAACTAGGAAACCCGAGACGACTCCCACCCCTCTTAGGATTTACTATGGTGTTAAAAAACCGGCTAATAGTTAAAGGATATATGTGCTTGATATCCTGCATTAGAGAAATACTTTTAGAATAACTATGAGTTTAGTTTAACAGCTTAACAGACTTTATGATATAAATTTGTGTTATCTATAAAATGTACAATAAATATCACGTAAGCGTGTATATGTAAAAATGAATTTTGATGGTGCAAACATTGTGACAAGACGTTGTATAGAACACTTGGCATGCTAAATATTAATTTTTTGTCCAATTGTTTGATGAAGAGTCATCTTGTTATTTGATTATTTCAGGTCTTCACCAAAACACATAATTTAAACATGAGATATGTATTTTTGTCATTTTAATATAGTTTTTTTTTTACATTTTACGTAGCATACTTACATTTTAATACATTTTATGTTAAATTAGTATCAAAAGTTAACAATTACATCAAAATAAAAGTGTGTTACATATTTAAGAGTACATTACAAATATTAAAAGTATGTTACGTATATATATATATTTTTTGAACGGCCAACGAATAATTTTTAAGCCATTGGCGAAAGGCCGCCTACACCCGCGAACACAGACAGCGCTGATGACCCGGCTCGCCACCATTCCAAGGGAAACCCACCACCTAAAGGCTCACTGTGGTAAAACTCTTGGCCTACTTGGAGCATATTGCACCTAGTGAGACTCCAACCCATGACATCCACTTTGAAAAATCATAGGATGACTCATCCTAAACCAGTTGATCTAGGACTCATTGGCTACATATATTACATATGGATTTTGTACATCAATTCATGTTTTTTTTTCTTATTGCTTGTATTTCTATATTACATTGAAAAAGATCTTATTAACCCCTCACATATATAATGTAATAATCATGATATAACTACATTTTATGTTAAATAGTAAAACTTGACATCCAGTCTCATTAATTTTGTTGAGGCTTTAAAGAAAATGAAATTTTTCATAAAATCTTAACGAACTTATGGAAATTAGGGTGTTTTATTCAAAGTTAATTTTAGAATTCTTCCGAATTTTAAGTTTAAAGCCTAAATTTTAGTTATACACCATGCATATATAATTTCTTTATCTAAATTGGGGCAAAAGAAAGCGAGGACTCAAAATTATTGCTTCATTTCTCTCCTCCTTAAGCCGTAACTGCATATGTACACTTCTAAACTCTACCAAGGAACTAAGAATTATTAATTAAAGTCATTGGTATGAATATATATTATATTTAGGAGTTTTAAAGTCATACTTATGAAATCCTCCCCTTTCAACATGTATATAGGTGGGGATGTGATTCATCAACTTCTATATGGCCTTTTTCACACCTTAATCTATTTATTTATGACATGAAAACAACATAATATATATTACTTATGACCATATTCAAAGCTATAATAATCATTACCATCAAACCTCCTTGGCACACCAACCAATATACTACATTAATATGAATATTTCATATTAATTAAAGTATCATACGATTTGTTAATCGTATCGGTTTCGACCCCATGAAAATTTGTCGTGTCTTATTGATGAAGATTAAACATTTTAAATCGTTTATGTGACTAATTCAAAGATCATGATTGATTAATTCTACAAACGCAAGTAGATTAATTAAAATATAGATAAGACAGTAAACAAGGGATCTCAAATACACTAAAGTCGTATAAAAATTGCCACTTACTGGACCAATTCAACTGTCAAACTATTTTAATTAACTTGATAAAATATTTAAGTCAACAGTCAAAACCATGAAACTGTTTACACTAAGAAACTACCTAACAATACCTTGAAATTCTTTATATAAATACTCAAGCCCACACATATGTTGATCAACAAGCTAAAGAAATGAAGCCATCAAGCATTGGTTGTGTGTTCTTGGTGATGGTGCTTTTGGCGCACGCAAACCTCATCGATGGTACCCGAGTTTTGCGTGTAAAGAATGGTTTAATCGACTTAAAGAGCGCACCAAACACGTTTGTTTTCCAGTCACTTCCTAGGGACCTGTTCCGCCTTCGGGTCCATCAGGGTGCACTTATATCCCCGGAAGCCATGGACCACCATGTCCTAATTAATGAACTAGCTAGTAATGATGCAACGCTCGCTAGACATATGGGCCAACAAGATGCCATCTTGGTTACTTGAATGAGGCTAGGGTTCTAACTCTTTGGATGGTTTTCATATTGTCAAGAAAATAACTCGAAGATATCATGAATTCAGTTATTCATCAATCGTTTATTCTTTTATTGTTCGTATTTTGGGAATTAAGTTACTATATATGTCTACAAAGATTATATTTATTTTAGTCATGGTTCAAATCCCACTCCGTGACATATAATTGTATTAAGATTTTGTTATTTCAATACATGGTAGTTGTAAAATAGTAGTCGTAAAACACATAATGTGAACGATGTGGATAATAACAGTCACATATAAAACTAAAAAAAACAATATCTAGTGATAGACCTTTCTTTTAAAGTGATTAGTTCTTTCATGCCTTGCTGCTCTGCCTCTAGCCCTTTTTAGCTTCGTAGGCCCGTTCTTCCATCATCTAAGGTTCCTTTGGAGATCCCTCCTATCCTAAGGGTGAGCTTTCTTGGCTTCTCTAGAGTCCAGGGGGCGTTTCTCCTTCATATCCTGAAGATGAGCATCAAGGCCTTTGAGGCCTGTCTACCTCTCTCGTAGGAACCTGACTTTTAAAAAGTTCCGACCCTGTATCCCCACTGTATACAGACATACAAAGATTTGCATGGCATAGTGACTTGTATAATGAATTTCGTACGAATGCCTTTCATTTGAAAATCACTTTTATTTCCTAAAGACCACAAGATTAACTGTTTTAGTGTGCGCATACAGAGATTTGCATGTAACTCTTACTCTATATGTGTCTGTTGGATGTAATAAGTTTAGCGTAAATCTCTTAAGTCTAGTTTAGTTTATAATGTAACTTAATTAAACATCTAGTGTGTAACATATGGGTCGACTTGGGTAAAGTAGATTCCCCGCCAAATGTAACTGTTTTGGCGGTTACAACGGTTGGAGAATAACTACTTTCTCTCGTGTATAAATAGGAGTCTATTATGTATGTATTAGACAATGAATGCACATAACTTTCTCGTTTATACGTATCTACAGATTTCATACTTTACTATGGTGTTTACTTTCATTCAATAAATGGTATCAGAGCCAAGTTCAAGAATCTGCGAAGAACAACCTGCAAATCATGGAACCTTTGTCTTTAACCCAGAAGTTGAATTAGAAGATGCATTTGTAAATAGCTTTCAAGATGGGTGCGAGGACTCATCTTTCTTTCCCTCACTGTTTCCAGATCAGGAGGATCATAGGGAAACAGACAAGATTGATCAGGAGGATCAAGGGAATTACAGCAGTGGCAACGAAAGCCTACACATCAAGTTAGACAAGATCAAGTTGGGTCCAAATGACAACTCTATAACAGATAAACGCAGGGCTGCACAGAAAGAATTCAACACTCAAATCGGTATTGGAAAAGGAAAAGGAAACCCGAGGAATAAGGTATGTAGTCATTGTAAGAAACCATTTCATATTCGAAGGAATTGTCCAGAACGAATTGGGATAACGGAATTTATGGTGAAAGGGACAGATTATGGGAAATGGAATGAAATATGGCATGTTAGTCTCACTAGAAAACAACATGCAACGTATAACAAAAAGGTATTCGCAAAATTATCAAACTCTTACGGTATTGAAGCATACACACACGGATATACGAAAGAATACTTTCGAGGAAAAGGGAATGTTAAGATTCACTGCAACAATCAAATACACTTTATAAGGGGAGTATACTATGTACCCACAATGAAGAAAAACGTACTAAGTGCAGAATTATTAACAAAGTTAGGATATGAGATCACATTCGACGGAGACAAATGCTATATTATACAACCAAGTGATCAGGGAGAATTGAATCGTGTGATAAAGGGAATGACGGAGGAAGATTATGAACGTGCAAACTTGTGGAAGCATTTTGAAGACATTTCAATCGAAGCAGAAAGAAACAAAGTCACTTGCACAAAAGGCAAAGGACCGGTCATGTATCCAACACAAGTGTCATCACTTCAAGATTGCATCGTATTTATGGATTTAATCCAAATAGCCACAAAGGTTCAGGCACACAAAAAGAAATTTGAAGCGGAGTTTGAAAAAGTGGTCGAATGGTTCATCTCAAACATATTGAAGATTAGAATTCCAAGTCCAATGCCACCAAGGGACGCATTTGGACAACGTATAAATTTGATGAATCTATGTATGATTGTACAAAGCATGGAAGGATACGATAAAGTTGATAAGGATATGAAATGGGCAGAAGTGGTAATGTTAATGGGGTATGACTTGAAAATGTTATACCCGAAGATAGAGACAAGGTTATCAAATCTATTAAGATTGTCTATCTTCGCTACCTTGAAATGTTAGAATGGTATCACTTAAAGTTTAAAGGAAGAGAGATCACGGTCGAGGTTGGAGAGAGCAGCAAGATGACTGCAGGGCAGGAAAAGAAGGAACAAATCGAGACTGATCTACCACCAAAGAAAGGTTCAAGTTTGGATGAAGATGAAGACTATTATGCTAAACTTAAGGGGGAGTTTGTTGGATGTAAATAAGTTTAGCGTAAATCTCTTAAGTCTAGTTTGGTTTATAATGTAACTTAATTAAACATCTAGTGTGTAACATATGGGTCGACTTGGGTAAAGTAGATTCACCCGCCAAATGTAACTGTTTTTGGCGGTTACAACGGTTGGAGAATAACTACTTTCTCTCGTGTATAAATAGGAGTCTATTATGTATGTGTTAGACAATGAATGCACATAACTTTCTCGTTTATACGTATCTACAGATTTCATACTTTACTACGGTGTTTACTTTCATTCAATAGTGTCTACATTAGTCCATTCTAATCTACTAACTTATATATATACATTCTAATCTACTAATTTATATATAGCATGAATCTCTAATATATACTATTTGTCATTTATATATAGCATGATCTAAACCCACAACCTCCTTTCCCCTATATGTATTTTTTACAAGACATTTAACGTCTTTCTTCCCATAAATTTCACTCAAAATTATATAAACATCTACATAGTTTTCTTCTTGAAATATTCCACTGTAATTTACTAGCTTGTAAAAATCAGGGAAAATGTCACTTAAAATGAATGAGTTTGTTTAGGTTTAAAGGAAACCATGGTGCATGTAGATATCTTTAAACAATTGTTCATCGATCAGGAAGATTCATACCAATTTCGCACATGCATGTATTGCTAGTAATTTTGGCAACTCCATGTAGGACCAATAATTATCCTCAAAGAAGTCAAGATCAACCCACGCACCACTATTAGTGATACTGATTACTGAATCTGTTTGTATTCAATGGAACTAAATGCCGAATACGAAGATTCAAAGAAATTAATTACCCAAGTGGAAAAATACCTATACATACAAACAACATCATAATGTTGAACCATATAAAATAAATCATCATAAAAATCAGATATAATATTGATCAGATGTAACGAGATAGAAAAAGAGAGGTGAATGATTGCGTGATCTACTAATTTGAAGCATATATACTTTTACGGATGGACAAACACTCAGTTAAGGTGCAAACTGTCCGTCGTAAAATTGTGTGTGGGTAAGCTTGAACTCGACTCGAATCTAAACCAAGCTAGCTCGGTTCGGATTTAAAATCTAGCTGGAAATCTGAGCTCAAATTCGGCATGTTTATTAACCGAGCTGGCTTGGATCGGCTCGTTTTGGCTCGGTTTTAATTTCATAAACACAATTTAAAAAATCAAATGTAAAATAAAGTTAACAAGTTAAAAAAGCCTTCAACTTCAACAATAAAGAAACACTCTGAGATGGTGACAAGAAGAAGACTCAAAGGGTACAAACATTATCAATTGAGGATATGACTTTAAAAGCTGAGAAATACTTTATTAAAAGAAAGAAGTCCAAGTATTTCTTTCTGACTGAGCTAGAAGTTTTGAACCTTAATCAAAGAATATAAAGGCATACAAGATAAGTAAATACCAGATAAGTACATACCAGATAAATACAAAGATATCTTCTGTCTAACCGGTGCCGGCAAAACTGAAGTTAAACAGTATCTTTACACTATCTTAACACAAAATGAACTACTTGGTCAGTCTACCTCTTGATACAAGAGATAGAATAGGATACATATATGAGCTACTGCTAATAAGGATGCTTAAAGGATAAGAAAGAGTTTTGTAGCATAATCCTAGGGGAATTTGTTTATCTATAAAAACATGAAGCTATCGAAAACTCAAGGATTCAGCACTAGCTGTCAATTGTTGAATTTTGCGAAGTGTTGAACCACTGTCGATCAGCACTGAAAGTGATAAAGTCTTGATTGACTTAACAAGATTGTTTGTACCAAAGTATATTGGCAGTTGATGTGTTCTACCTTTTAAAGACAACATAGTATTGAAGCTGCTACACCACAAGATTGTCTATATCATTTAAAGACAATCGTATGTCTATCTTGGAAGTTCTTTCTACACCACAAGATTGTTTAGTACCTTTTGGCGACTGTTGTGTTCTACCATTTAAAGACTGTTAGGAATATGCTAACTTCTAATGTGCCAATCGTATGTCTATGTTGGAAGTTCTTTCTATACTGTAACCTACATATCAGACTCACGATAATCTCTGAGTGTTCAGGCATTCAATCACTATTAGATTGAGATGGATGATTTGCTTTTTTCTAGAAAATAACAAGTGAAAAAGCAAATCATTTTTTTAACCCCTCGTTAAGAGTATTGTGATTTACTAAACTAGAAATAGATGTAAAGTGATTTATTGTGATTTGTTTTTGAGTTTAACTTTCATAGTATATATACATCTCACTTATATAATTTTAAGATTAGCTTGTTAGTCTACTTGTTATCTACTGATTGTTACACTTTGTACTGATAAAAGATTAATCAGGTGAAAACTTTAAAAAAACTTATTGAAATAACTTAGATTCCGTATTTGTTATCTGCCGATCACTAGAAAAGTTTTGTTATCTGATTCAACAAAAGAAGAGAAAGTAAGAATTTTTAATATAATATAAAAATCATAATGATATGTGAATGCTCTGTCTCAAAACTATTGTTATTTACCTTGTAACATAAGTTGCCTTTTTAAAATTGTGATCATATGCATATTCTACGCAAATTTTATTTTTATGCTTTTAATTTTATGTTTTTCTCTCCAGTGCTTAGCTTGCGGTATAATATTATCTTTTATATAAAGGACCATTTCTTGTAATTACACTAAACATATCCGAGTCACTAAAGCAACTTGCCATCGTAGTCACCAAATATGTGAAGCACAAGAGTTTCAGCCGAATATTCAACACTCATTGTTCTTCTCCGGTTGTCGTATATGAAACACCATGTGAAACTCTCCGGTTGTTCTTCTCCCTTTTCGTTTATCACCCGAGGGTGCGCCAACGTTGTATGAGAGATCGTGTGAGGTGTGAATCTGTTAAGGGTCTTCGGTGCTACTATGGTGGTGTGAGAGGATTGTAATGATGTTGTGAAGGTGGTGCTACTATGGTGGTGTGAGAAGATTGTAATGATGTTGTGAAGGTCCTCGGCTGAAGGCTGATTAACAGAAAAGAAAAAAACATGAAAAAAAGCAAGAACAGTGATGCAAACCCTCCAGCTCTGATACCAAATTTAACTTTGTAATTATAATTGTATTAAGGATACAAATAGACTTTTATTAAAATAGGATATGTGATATAAAAATGGAGGATCATCTTTTCTTTTCTCGTTTTTCTTTTCAAAAACTGATTTTAGAGGTTATGTAATGCTTATTCAAATTGACTTTTATTCAGAACCGTGTCGTCATAACGCATGGCCAAAACTCAAAGGTCAATCCGAATAACTCAAACTCAAACAAGAGTACTCAAATGTGTGAAACATGGGTTGTTCTTCTACGTTTATCATGTTGTATCTCATGTAATCTAGTCCTATGAATCTTCTCGTGTATCTCATCTACACCCACGTTGACACTTCTACACACGAAGTGTCGCGTTGTATGCGCTGATAGGTTGAGATAGAAGGATAGCATCGTGAATTATATGTGTGTGTGAGTAGGGTTGTTAATTTGTTATTATGTGAAAGGAGAAAGACGATGACAGTGAAGGTTTTATTAAGCCGGAAGAAGGTAAGGATGACGTCAAGTCATCATGCCCCTTATGCCCTGACGTGCTACTGGCTGGGACAAAGGGTCGCAATCCCGCGAGGGTGTGCTAACTCCAAAAACCCGTCCTCAGTTCGGATTGCAGGCTGCAACTCGCCTGCATGAAGCTAGAATCGCTAGTAATCACCGGTCAGCCATACGGCGGTGAATCCGTTCTCGGGCCTTATACACACCACCCGTCACACTATGGGAGCTAACCATTAACTACAAGGAAAGGGATGCTGAAGGCCCCTGTGACTGGAGTGAAGTTGTAACAAGGTAGTCGTACTCGAAGGGCTAGTGAGCTAATTCTTGTTGGGTATTTTGGTTTGACACCCAACAAGAGCTTATTCTCATGTCGAAACAAGTTGATAGGATCCCCCTTTCCATGCTGCCTGTGTGGTGACATGGGGTCGAAAAAAGGAAAGAGAGGACGGGGTTTCTCTCGCTTTTGGCATAGTGGGCTCTCGGTGGGGGGCCGCACGACGGGCTATTAGCTCAGGGTAGAGCGTGCCCCTGACCCTAAGATGTGGATCATACGAGGCATATTAGCATGGCGTACTCCTCCTGTTCGAACATGGGTTTGAAACCAAACTTCTCCTCAGGAGGATAGATGGGGCGATTCAAGTGAGATCCAATAATGTAGATACAACTTTCAATTCACTCGTGGGATCCGGGCGGTCCGGGGGGACTACCATGGGAACACAGGTTTAGGTTCGGCCTTAATGGGAAAATAAAATATAGCACCTAACAACTACGAGATCGCCCCTTTCATTCTAGGGTGACGAAGGGATCATACAATTTGAACCTTTTTTCATGCTTTCCCGAGGTCTGGAGAAAGCTAAAATCAACTGATGTGTCTAAATTATATTCTTGACTCGAAATGGGAGCAGGTTTGAAAAAGGATCTTAGAGGTTAGGCCAGAAGGGTCTCTTAACGCCTTCTTTTTTCTTCTCATCGGGAGTTCTTTCATAAAGATTTGCGTGGTAAGGAAGAAGGGGGGGACAAGCACACTTGGAGACCGTATTACAACGAAGAGTTTATGCTGCGTTCGGGAAGGATGAATCGCTCCCGAAAAGGAATCTATTGATTCTCGCCTAATTGGTTGGACCGTAGATGCGAGATTTACTTCACGGGAGAGGTCTCTGGTTCAAGTCCAGCATGGCTTAGCTACGCCAGGGAAAAGAATAGAAGAAGCATCTGACTCCCTCATGCATCTCCACTTGGCTCGGGGGATATAGTTCAGTTGGTAGAGCTCCGCTCTTGCAATTGGGTCGTGCGATTACGGGTTGGATGTCTAATTGTCCAGGTGGTAATGATAGCATCTTGTACCTGAACCGGTGACTCACTTTTTCTAAGTAATGGGAAAGAGGACCAAAACGCACTGAAAGAACGTCAAGAACTTAGAGGAGGTAGGATGGGCAACTAGGTCAGAAAGTCAAGAACCGGTGGCTCACTTTTTCTAATTACGGGTTGGATGCCTAATTGTCCAGGCGGTAATGATGGGCAGTTGGTCAGATCTAGTATGGGTTGTCATGGACGGTTGGAGACAGTGGCTCTCCTAGGGTTATCGGGGATCCCTGGGAAGAGCACTATCTACACCCCATAAGAACTACGAGATTACCCCAAGGACGCCTTCGGCATCCAGGGGTCACAGACGACAGAACCCTGTTTAATAAGCGGTTCAGCATTAGCTGTCTGCTCTCAGGTTGGGCAGTATGGGTCGAAAAGGGCAATCACTCATTCTTAAAACCAGCATTCTTAAGGCCAAAGAGTCGGGAAAAAAGGGGGGAAAGTTGGGATTCTCAGCACCTTTTGAGTGAGATTTTGAGAAGAGTTGCTCTTACACAGTACGATGAAAGCAAGTTGTGTTTTGGGGAGTTATTGTCTATCAATAGCCTCTATAATCAGTTAGGAGACCTGAGAGGCGGTGGTTTACCCTGCGATGGATGTCATCGGTTCGAGTCCGCTTATTAGAATGCTGGTTCATGGTTCTCTTGTAGCTAGAATTAGAATGTTAGGATTCTCAGCACCTTTTGAGTGAGATTTTGAAAAGAGTTGCTCTTACACAGTACGATGAAAGCAAGATGTGTTTGGGGGAGTTATTGTCTATCGTTAGCCTCTATAATCAGTTAGGAGACCTGAGAGGCGGTGGTTTACCCTGCGACGGATGTCATCGGTTCGAGTTCGCTTATCTCCAAATCGTGAACTTAGCCTTAAAATGAAGGGCGAGGTTCAAACGAGGAAAGGCTTGCACGATGGATACCTACGCACCAAGACGAAGAAGGGTAAGCGACGAAATACTTCGGGGAGTTGAAACTGCTACTGAATCCATGGGTGAACTGAAACATCTTAGTAGCTAGAGGAAAAGAAAGCAAAAGTGATGCCCGTAGTAGCGGCGAGCGAAATAGGAGCAACCTAAATCGTGAAAACGGGGTTGTGGGAGAGCAATACAAATGTCGTGCTGGCAAAGCAGCAGAATACACCCTAGATGGCGAAAGTCCAGTAACCGACGAAAGCATTACTAGCTTACGCTCTGACCCGAGTAGCATGGGGGGCACATGGAATCCCATGTGAATCAGCAAGGACCACCTTGCAAGGCTAAAAAGAACCCCTGGGTACCGTGAGGCCTTTGAAAAGAACCCCCGATGGGGGAGTGAAATAGAACATGAAACCGGAAGCTCCCAAGCAGTGGGAGGATCTCGGGGCTTGGTTAAGGGAACCACCGGAGCCGTAGCGAAAGCGAGTCTTCATAGGATAATTGTCACTGCTTATGGACCCGAACCTGGGTGAAACTTGGGTGAAACTAAGTAGAGGTCTGAACCGATTGATGTTGAAGAATTAGCGGATGAGTTGTGGTTAGCGGTGAAATGTCACTCAAACCCAAAGCTAGCTGGACATCTAGGGGTAAAGCACTGATTCGGTGCAGGCTCCAAATCTCGTTGTATGGTGGTTTAAGAGAGTTATAATAGAAGCAACGGTAGTGCTGTTATGGCAGTTGTAAAAGAACTGTATGATGTTGTGAAGGTGAGAAAAAGAAAAACGTGAAAAAACCACAATCGCCGCTAGTGGAATGTATGAAGGAATGAGGGAACGAAGTGTATGAAATGGAATGATGGTGGTGATGATGGGTGGTGGTGGTGGTTTCCAGCAAACTGGCGGCGGGGGTGGTTCCCTTCGGCGGTAGGCGGATTCCGACGGCGGCGGTTTTCGAAGGCGGTAGTGGCGGAAAGGCGGCGGCGGTGGCCTTTAGTGGCTTCTTCCGATGATTTTCGACGGCAACGATGGTTGGCCGACAGTGGTGGTTGCATTTGGTGGTTTCCGGCAGCGGTCTTCCCGACGGCGGCGGTTTCCGGCAGCGGTGTTCCGGTAGTGACCAGGGGCGGTGGTGGTGGTGGCATTCGGTGGTTTCCGGTGGGGGTGTGCCTTCGGTGGTTTCTTGCAGCAGTGTTCCCAGTGGCAGTGGTGACCGGCCTTCGGTGGTTTTCGGTGGCGGGGATTACAAGCGGTGGTGGTTGCATTCGGTGGTTTGCAGCCGCGGTGTCCCGATGGGTGTGGTGACTGGCGATGGTGGTGGCCTTTGGTGGTTTCCGGCAGCGGTTTGTGGCGGCGGTGTTCCCGGTCGTTGACGACGCCGCCGGTGGCCGGGAGCGGTGATGGCGGCGACGAGGTGGTGGTCGGTGGTGGCCATGCCTAGTGGTGGTTGCCGGTGACGAACGATAGTGGTGGTCGGTGGTGGTTGTTGCGGTGGGTGGGCGGGTGATGTTAGTGACTAATGATGAATGAAATGATGAAATGAAAAAAAAAGGGTGGACGGAATGAATTTGAGGGAATGAAATCTATTATGAGTGGTGATGGATGGAAGATTCCGGTGATCTGGGTCTGAGATCAAATTTAACTTTGTAATTTTAATTGTATTAAGTAATCATAGAAGTGTTACATTAATACGTGTTTATATGTATCTACATTTTGACATAAATTTTATATAAAACCGTGTCTTCGTAACGCATGCGCAAAACAAGTAGGTTTTATAAACTTTCTGATTATTGCATTTTTTTAAAAATTTTAATATAATGTTCTTACCTACGATCCTTGTAGTTAAATTCATATAAACTTTTCAAAATAGCGTTCTTACCGACCTACCCATTAATATTAATTTAATAAAAAACAAGGTTGCACAAAATGAATAAATCTCATACCTTTGACAAAATGAATAAATTTCATACCCTTGACAGAACTCTTCAGCTCCCTGCACATCACTCCCACCGGAGATGATCGATCTTTTCAATCAACTCTTCATCCGCCTGTTCTCTGGTGACCGCCAAGTACCTCCAGCCCACCGTGTCTTTATACTCACTCCATCATCATCATCCTCTGCCTCAGCACTTGAAACAGCATCATCAGCTCCTTAAGCTTCTTCTTCAGCACTGTAACAATGTCACGATTTATTCGAAGACGATTTGACTTTAAAGCATCAGGGTTGTGGAGGGTTTTTGAATCGAGTTCATTTTTTGTTTAATGAGCTCTGCTTCTTGTAGGAAAGAGGTGAGGTTGTGATCAACTGATCATGGTGTCGTGTTGTGATCAACATCCAAATGCAAACATTTGGATGTTGTGAGACCAGCTTCTAGCTCAAGATCTTCGATGGATTTCTTAAGGAGATTATGATATGATAATAATCAGATTTTAATGCGACAGAAGATGGAAAGTGGGTGTTTGATTTCAGATGAAAGTGGGGTTATAAATTGTGAACGAAGTGGGATAGCCGTTAGCCGGAGATAGCCGTTAGGCAACGGATATATATGAATGAAACCTTTGAACTCCAGCCGCAGGTGCCTCGGAACTCCAGTTGCGGCCCCAACGAGGCTTGGGCATGATGCCCAGCCGCGGCCCAGAAGGGAACGGGCAACCGGGGAGGATGCGGCCAAACAGCCGCGACCCAACAGCATGCGGCCAAACAGCCGCGGCCCCTAAGGCTGCCGAGGCACAAGCCGCGGCCCAGAAGAAACTACCGAGGCATAGCCGCGGCCCAACATCCACACGCGCGTATAGTCACGACCCAAACACTTAAAGATTAAAGAAGAAGTGGATACTTCAATACTCGAGGAATCCTCCAAGGAATCAACGTCAAGGAACAAAAGAATTCGTAAAATACGGAGGGAAGATTATTGGTTGCTTCAGGAACACAATCAGAAGCAGAAGAAGACAAAGAGTAGAAGACAAATCCTGAAGGAAGCAGACACAGCAGGGTGGCCATGCAGAGCCAATGAAATGCATGTCAACTATAAGGGACAAATAACATTAATACTAAGTAGAAAACCCTTTGCACCAAAAGGGAAACAACTCCAGTAACCAAGGAATTCCAGTCTGAATGTCTAAACTCCAGATGTCTCGAAATAGATGTACATGGAAGAATTTGACATACGTAAGTCACTATAAATACAAAGGCTCAGGTATATTCATATCATCTCATCCTAACTTAGCATACTCATACTTAAACACTCTCCCAGATACTTATTCTCACACCGGAGATTGGTCACGGGGAGAACTCCCTTCTGCCCGTGGCGAGACTCACGGTGTCTTCTATTGTTTTGCAGATCAGATACTTCGATAGCCCGAGTCTTGACGACAATCACTGATCCAATCGCACTGCTTCCGGACGTAAGTCTCTCGACTAACTCCCGTGTAGCAACATTTGGCGCCATCCGTGGGACACGACTGTAAAGCCTCGAAACCTATCCACTTATTGTTCATGGACTTGGGCGGGAAAACACCAACTAGCGAGACCCTCGGCGTTTGTCATATGGGAGGTGAAGACACGACGCCCCCTCTCTTTAATCGTACAAACGCTGTTGCAGGAGAGCCAACCGGCAACGGGGTGGTAATTACTCCGGAGTTTATCAGCCAAAACCGGGAACGGATATAATCCCTCCTGCAGCAAGAAGAGCGAACTCATCGTATTGAAGGCGTACGAACCCATCTGGAGTACGAAGAGACGCCGGAGGAGCGGAGCATGAGAAAGGGAGAAGTCATCCTGGCAGCAAGACAAACCTATCGACGGGGGATAAAAGGACGAACCACGCTCTAGTGGATAATGGTGCAAGGGCGGACGGGGACGACGATTATAGCAAACCATACCGGCCCTCTTCCGCACGTGCCAGGTCCAAGTTCATCCTAAGGATAGCGGAGTTCACTTTTCCCCCAAAGCTGAAAATGCCTTTAAACGTGGGAAGATACAATGGCTTAGGAGATCCAGACGATCATCTGGCTGTCTTTGCTGGAGCAGCCGAAGTGGAGCAATGGTCCGTGCCGGTATGGTGTCACATGTTCGCCCAGATATTGACGGGGGCAACAAGGGTATGGTTTGATAGTCTTCCGGCAGGGGAAATCGGCAGTTTCGAGGAACTGGAGGATAGCTTTCTGAAAAACTTCAGTCAGCAAAGAATGTCTGCCAAAGACCCAACAGAATTACATAATATCAAGAGAGGAGATGGTGAATCAATCGAAAGCTTCATCACTAGATATTCCAAGGAAAATATGCAGGTCCGAGGGGCCGGGGAGACGATACGAACTCAGCTTTCATTCATGGCGTAAGGAACGACCAGCTGGTGGAGCGGTTCCACGAGAACTTACCGCACTCAGTAGACGAAATGCTAGAGCGCGCTAAGGCGTTTGTCCGTGGAAAGAAGGCGTGTGAACAGTTGAAGGAAAAAGCTCTAAAGAAACCAACAGTATCTGCGTGGGAATCGCCAAAGAGGCTCGGAGGACCAAGACCCTGGGAGATGCCGAGATTCCAGCCGCGCCATCCACAACAACATTCATTTTTCAGTCACGACACACACCACCCCCCAGAAACCCACTCGGGCCTAATGTCACCCTCCCACCCCTAACAAAAACTCCAAGTGAAATTTTGGCCACATAAAATGTAAATTTTGCAAAACCCGCACCCTTGAAGCCCGACGGAAGACGAGACACGACCAAATATTGTGAATTTCACAAGGAAAATGGTCATGCAACTGACGGCTGCTTCTCGCTGAAAAGACAGATAGAACTTGCGATCAAGACTGGAAAGCTAGCCCACCTGTTGAGGGAGTTGAAGAAGACGCTACAACCCGAAGAAAAAAGGAAAGAGATATTCATGGTCCAGCTCGTCAGCAATAAAGGGAAGAGGCAGTCCGATCATATGGAAGCCTGGATGGCACAAGAAATCTCTTTCCCTCCAATACATGGAGGAAGTTTCGCCAGCGGTCCTGTCACGGTGTCGTCCATAATAGTAGGACATCAGGTACATCGTGTGTACGTCGATAGCGGAAGTAGCTCGGAGATTATGTATGAGCATTGCTTTTTGCAACTAGACGAAGAAGTAAGAAGAGGCCTCGACACAAAAACCCACATGCTCACAGGTTTCACCGGGGAGGTAGTCCAGCCGCTGGGACAGATCCAGCTCCCGGTTGTCATTGGAAACCACTCAGGTTGGCGGGAAGTAGCGATGACGTTCCTTGTGGTACGGTCAGGGTCATCCCACAATGTAATTTTAGAAAGACCTGGGCTGTGCGCACTAGGGGCAGTAATATCCACCGTACATGCTAGTCACCATATACTCCAGCAGAGAATTTAAGGAGGTAAAGCCGTTAAAAATGGAGGAGGCAAGCCCGACGGAAGATCTCATGTGCCCGACGCATGAAAAATGGGTAGTTAATACGAAATTTCCAGAGCAGAAGCTCACAATTGGGGGGCAACTTGGAGATGCCACGAAAGACAGACTCAGGTGCCTACTTCAAAGTAATTTGGACGTTTTTGCATGGAAGCCTTCCGACATGATGGGAGTGCCCCGTAGTACCGTTGAACACAAATTGAATACATACAAATCTAAGGAGCTAGTCGTTCAAAAGCGAAGGCACATGGGTGAAGAAAGGATCCGAGCGGTAGTGGAAGAAGTGAGGAAGCTGTTACAAGCAGGCATCGTTAGGGAAGTTCGTTATCAAACATGGATCACCAATCCGGTGATGGTGAGGAAAGGAGATGGGACGTGGAGGATGTGCATTGATTTCAAGGACCTCAACAATGCGTGTCCTAAGGATTGCTATCCACTCCCACAGATCGACTTAAAGGTAGACTCGCTAGCCTGTTTTCCGTTAAAGTGCTTTTTGGACGCCTACAAGGGCTATCACCAGGTTCAGATGTCTCCAGAGGATGAAGATAAAACGGCATTCTACACCGACGTAGGTATCTTTTGTTTCACAAAAATGCCTTTTGGATTAAAAAATGCAGGGGCAACCTATCAACGCTTGATGGACAGGACCTTCGAATCCCAAATCGGAAGAAACATCGAAGTATATGTTGACGATATAGTATCAAAAGTCGCGATGAAGACGCTTTATTAAAAGATATAGCTGAGACCTTCTGAAGGTTGCGGGAGATGAATATGAAACTAAATCCTAAGAAGTGTTCCTTCAGGGTCGAAGAAGGACGATTCATGGGCGTGATAGTGACGAAAAATGGGTTTGAGGCCAACCCGGAGAAAGTAACGGCAGTCCTGAAAATACCCTCTCCGAAGTCCATCAAGGACGTTCAGACACTTAATGGGCGCCTCGTGGCACTTAACAGATTCCTATCCAAGCACGCCGAACAAACCATGCCCTTCATGTCAACGTTGAAGAACTGTCTAGGGAAGAAAAACTTTTCATGGACGCAAGAAGCAGAAAAAGCTTTCCAACAAATGAAGGTCTACCTGAGCAACCTACCGACATTGGTGGCACCTTTCCAAGGAGAAAAGCTCATCATGTATCTTTCCACAGGAAAAGAAGCAGTCAACGCTGTGCTCATGACAGACCGAGGGGGAGAACAGACTCCGATCTATTTCATCAGCAGGGCGCTGAAAGATCCGGAAACCCGGTACTCCCCTATGGAGAAACTCGTGCTATCCCTGGTTCACGCGTCCAGAAGACTACGCCGATATTTCCAAGCCCATGTTATTGAAGTAAGAACAAGTCACCCAATACAGCAGATCTTGAGAAAGCCGGAGATTTCAGGAAGACTAGCGAAGTGGGCAATCGAGTTGGGAGTTTTTTGGATCGAATACAAACCCCGGATAGCCATGAAAGGTCAAGTGGTTGCAGACTTTTTAGCAGAAATCCCGCAGGAGGAAGAGTCCATCCTGGATCCAATAGAGACCAATCCAAGGGAAGTAGACGAATGGTGTTTACATACCGACGGAGCATCAAATGACGAAGGATCAGGGGCAGGTCTGATACTCGTAGGACCAGAGGGAGAAGAACTCACCTACGCCCTGCGGCTGGATTTCAAGAGCTCCAACAACGAGGCTGAATACGAAGCATTTCTGGCTGGTCTCAGGCTAGCAAAATAGATGGGTATTAAAAAACTACACGCGCATGTAGACTCATTGTTAGTAGCAAATCAAATCAACGGTTTGTATGATGCGAAGGAGGAAACGATGAAGGAATATCTGAATAAAGCAAAAGAAGCAATCAGGGGATTTGATAGGTGTCACGTGTCACACATCCCACGAAGCAAAAATAAAAAGGCGGATGCACTAAGCAAACTAGCATCCGTGACATTCAGCCACCTGGCACGAGAGGTGAGGATGGTGGTGTTGCAATCCCCTTCCATCAACATAGGGGAAGTAGCAGCAACCGCCAAGGTAGAGAAGGAAACTGGATAAAGCCGATCGTAGAATTCTTGACAAACGGAACCTTGCCCGAGGGGAGGATGGAGGCAAGGGGATTGCAAGCCAAGGCACTGTATTATGAAATGCAGCGAGGAGTTTTGTACCGACGATCATACATGGGTCCGCTTTTGAGGTGTTTGACGCCGGAAGAAGCCAATTATGTCGTCAGAGAAATACACGAAGGCATATGTGGAATCCATGCCAGTCCTCGAATGGTCGTCACCAAGGCGATGGGAGCAGGATATTATTGGTCGGGAATGCACCAAAGCGCGGTTGAAGAAATCCAAAGATGCGAAAGTTGTCAACAGCACGCCCCTATGTGCTACAGGCCAAAAAATGACATGATCCCGGTCACATCTGCGTGGCCATTCCAACAATGGGCCATGGACATCGTAGGTCCATTCCCGATCGCGACGGCTAAAGTCAAGTTTCTTTTGGTGGCAATAGACTATTTCACTAAATGGGTGGAGACGAAAGCTTTGAGGACCATAACAGGACAACAGGTAAAGAAATTCGTATGGGAGAACATAGTATGTCGTTTTGGGTTGCCACTTTACATAGTCACAGACAATGGGAAGCAGTTTGCGAACGACCCGTTCAAATCCTGGTGCAAGGAGCTGATGATCAAACAAATTTTTACTTCGGTTGCCCACCCTCAAGCCAACGGATTGGTGGAACGAGCAAATAGAAGTATTGTAGAGGGAATTAAGACGCAACTGGGCCTAGAAGGGAGGAACTGGTTGGAGGAACTACCCAACGTACTATGGGCCCATCGCACCATGCCAAAAACCAGCCATGGGGAAACACCTTTCAGCCTAACATACGGCTCGGAAGCGATGATTCCGGCCGAAATCGGAATGCCAACAGCACGAGTATCCCAGGCTGAGGAAACAAACAACGAAGCAGAACTACGGCTTAACCTGAACCTGTTAGAGGAGCGGAGAATGATAGCAGCAATAAGAGAAGCGAAGCACAAAAAGAAGGTTGAAAGGTATTACAACTCGCGAGTCAGGAAACATACTTTCAGGGAAGGAGATTACGTGCTTCGCAGCAATGAAGCAAGCCGTGCGGAGAGCAAAGGGAAGCTAGGGCCACGATGGGAGGGTCCATATCAGGTCATCGAAGCAGGACGCAATGGCGCGTACAAACTCGCTCGCATAGATGGAACAAGCATTCCACGAACATAGAACGGAGCACAACTCCGTAGGTGTTATATGTAACCATGTATTTTGAGGTGTAATCATGAGTGTAATTCAATTTTCAATGAATGAAGGTGCATGCGAGCACCAGAATTAGCACTCACAAAATCTCTAAATTTTATAACCATTGCAAGTCATACTTGAGCCAACGCGCGATAAAAATAAAGTCAAAACCACGGTTTAACCTATCCTTTTGTGGTAAATATAGTAACCAGTAACATGTCGCGTAAAGGATGTCAAGTAACCATATGACACATTAATAACCATGTAGAGTATCCAGTATAAATAGAAGTAACCAAAACGCGAAACAAGCAAACGCGAATATGGGAAACTAAAAGTTGATACGATAGGTCGTCACCCAACAAACATAAGCAACCAAAGGCGGGAAACCATAGCCAAATAACGTTACATGCGGCTCACTTACAAAAGAAACGAAATCTGGTGCGATAAAACGTAACCAAGTCGGAACATCACAAATTACAACCAACAAGAGAAAGTAAGCAAACTACCAGTAATCAAAAGGGAGTTTAAACATAGCAGGAAAGCATAAAGTCATTACAACCAAAAGGACAGTCTTGAGCTAACGCTCTACGAAGATTCATGCAAACAACAAGCGCAAAAGATACAACATGCGCTACAGCTGAAGACACACTAGTCAACCCTTGGGCTGTTTGGGAGCCACCGGGGCAAGAAAAGCTTTGATGTCAGATAAATCCGCGTCACACATCGCAGCAATGGTGTCAGTCATGGGAAAAGTACTTTCGTCAAAAAGGGTTGACTGCGCTCGGAGTTCACTAAAAGCGTTCCTGTTAAAATTCTTGGCATGCTCGGGCCTTTTCCCTTCCGCAGCAAGTCGAGCGCCATCACGAAGACCTACAAGATACGCCAACCTCAATATTAGTTTTCTAATCATAAAACACATATTTCATAAGCACCACGTGAAATGAAGTCTCACCTGCATTATACCCTACCTTATCAGAAAGGCTATTGATCTTGGCCAATATGTCTAGGAATTCATTACTGTCGCGAATCTTGTTAAAAGCTAAGCCAATCCCATCCGAGATAAGCCATTTCCTCTCGGCTTGAAGTCGTGCATTTTCCCCCCGAAGCTGAGAAATCTGATCGTCCGAGGTAGTCTTAACGCTTTTCAGTTCAGATGACAAACGTTTCACGGCGGCAGACTGAATGCAAAGATCTTCTTGAGTTTCGTTGAGGCTAAGGGTAACTTTCTCTTTTTCTTTTTCAAGAAAATCGCATCGAAGCTTCAAGGAATCATTATCATCCTCGAGGCGCGTCGTTCTTCTTTTAAGTTCACGAGTTTCCTTGACACCATCCACCCAACGATTATGAACCTCAATAAAAGAAAAGAAACTGTTCACCATTGACGAACAACCAGCGTTGGATAAGTCTCTATTCTTCAAACCCCCACCACGATAGAACTCGGCCGGCGTACGAGCATTAAACATAAAATCTCTACAGAACTCGGGATCATCAAACAAAGACCCATTCGTTAGATCCCAATCCGGAGTGAACTTTTCAGTAGGATCCATGCCAGTATCCCCGGGAAGTACCCGCAGAAGTAGCAGCGTCGTGAGTACCCTGAGATTTCCCGACCAAACTAGAAAAAGAATCGCCAGCGGACACTCCACCTCCAGCCGCGGTCGAAGCAACGATCCCGGCACCAGCCGCGGCCGCGGCAGCCACCGCACCCCCCAGACGCGGCCGAAAGGCCCATCACGACCTTCGCACCGCGAGTCGCGGCCGAAGTCCCCGCAGCAGAAGGGGGATCCCGCGGTTTCAGTCCCAGGCCTCCCAACCCCTTCATGCGGCTCACATTCTGTCGTTTCGCCGGCGGACTACGATTGTTAATACTCCGATGTCCGGAGGAAGAAGCTGGCAAGCACTCCCCCGGCTGAACCACAAAATCGGCAGTCGTATCAAGAAAGGGACAAGCTCCTTGAGGGAGAAATTCGGTTTCTTCAGTAAAATCCGTCGTGGCAGACAACTTCATACGGTCGAATAAACCCATACCTGAAAAAAATAACAATACATCAATGATTAGCTAAAAATGTGGAAACGTAAGAACAAAAAAGTGAGAACTTACGCTCCCCTTGACAAGTCATATATGGATAAAGGCTCGTGTCCGGCCAAATGCGACTGATCCCGGCCATCACGAGAAAGTGCTCAGAATAAGAACGAAGCATGGTCGGCTCAGCCTTCAAAGCGTTAAACGCTGCCATATCATACTCACCCCTTTTTGGAAGAGGATCCCTAACGTCCTCATCCATACCAAGCCAGTGCATCCCAAAAGGCACGATCCGATCAAAAACAAAAAGAAATGATCTTTCCAGTGTTTCAGACTAGTAAACGTGCGCAGCGCGATAGTTGGCCGCGGAGATTTCCTTTTCTCAAACGTAACCCAGTCACCCACTCTGGTCAGCTTATAAAAGGCCCTAAACAAGTTAACGCTAGGATCTAACCTAAGGGCACGACATGATATCTCAAAATGATAGACTTTATCAAACCTAAGGGAATGATCTGAGCCAAGTGTACTGAATAATACGTCAAAATATAGCATAAAAAGCGACTAACAGGCACTCGAAAGTTACTAAAGGTAAAGAAGGCAGTATACAAAGCTACGGTGCCAGAAGGTGCATCCCGCACCGTTGCGCCAGGCGGAGGGACCATCGGCGCAAGATCTTCGCTAACACCGTATCGGTTCACAAAGTTGTTTAAGTAATCTTGCGTAACCACCGATGTTTGTAGATGCATATCATTCCTACACTCCATATTACACGACAAAGGAAAAGAAGAAGCAAGTGAGACTTACCTTGAGAGAGAAAGCAAGCAAGGTCTTCCAAAGGATGAAAGAAAAATGAAATGAAGATGTGGTTTATATAGAGAAGAGAAGAAGAGACAAGGAGACATGGAGTTGCCTTCAATGATGGCAAGCAACACCTAGTAGCCGCCCTATGAGGCCTTAGGGTGGCTTGATGTAACAAAGGGGTAGGACGGCTTGATGCAACAAGGTAGGGTGGCTTGACGCGATATTATAGGAGTTGACAAATATATGAGTGTTATTCCAATGTCATGGTATAAACCACAACATTGGACTAGGGGGACATGATGGGGTATCACCCGACCAAGGCAAGGATGAAACCAACACGAGTACACAGAGCCGCGGCCCAACGTGGCACGGGCATGAGGCTCCAGCCGCGGCCCAGCCGCAGGTGCCTTGGAACTCCAGTTGCAGCCCCAACGAGGCGTGGGCATGATGCCCCAACCGCGGCCCAGAAGGGAACGGGCAACCGGGGAGGATACGGCCAAACAGCCGCGGCCTAACAGCATGTGGCCAAACAGCCGCGGCCCTAAGGCTGCCGAGGCACAAGCCACGGCCCAGAAGAAACTGCCGAGGCATAGCCGCGGCCCAACATCCACACGCGTGTATAGTCGCGACCCAAACACTTAAAGATTAAAGAAGAAGTGGATACTTCAATACTTGAGGAATCCTCCAAAGAATCAACGTCAAGGAAAAAAAGAATTCGTAAAATACGGAGGAAAGATTATTGGTTGCTTCAGGAACACAATCAGAAGCAGAAGAAGACAAAGAGTAGAAGACAAATCCTGAAGGAAGCAGACACAGCAGGGTGGCCATGCAGAGCCAATGAAATGCATGTCAACTATAAGGGACAAATAGCATTAATATTAAGTAGAAAACCCTTTGCACCAAAAGGGAAACAACTCCAGTAACCAAGGAATTCCAGTCTGAATGTCTAAACTCCAGATGTCTCGAAATAGATGTACATGGAAGAATTTGACATACGTAAGTCACTATAAATACAAAAGCTCAGGTATATTCATATCATCTCATCCTAACTTAGCATACTCATACTTAAACACTCTCCCAGATACTTATTCTCACACCGGAGATTGGTCACGGGGAGAACTCCCTTCTGCCCGTGGCGAGACTCACGGTGTCTTCTGTTGTTTTGCAGATCAGATACTTCGATAGCCCGAGTCTTGACGACAATCACTGATCCAATCGCACTGCTTCCGGACGTAAGTCTCTCGACTAACTCCCGTGTAGCAACACAAGGCAACCATTTATACATTTACAAAACCCACATGTATGTAACCATGTCACCTCATTAGCTAAATATATTGATAGAATAACATATCTTTATATAAACATTGATTCTTATAGCAATAAACCATCTGATATGTATATGTATACAAAAATCCAAACCATTGACCCATTAATCCGTTGCTTTATTATACTTGTTATAAACCTCTATCATCCTTCGTCCATTAAAAGAAGAGTAACACCACCTCTTTTTTCTAATATTTCATCTTCTTCGACCAAACCTTTGGCCGGCCCCGACCATCAATACTTTCCCTAGGGTCCCAGTACGAAGTCCAAAAACCACCGCAACTGCCCCGCCAACCGCCACCCATCTCCAGTCCACTCCACCTCCGACATTGCCACCTCTAGTGGTAACATATTCCTTCTTTGGTCTTCAGGCACCGACTCATTAAAGGAAATCTTAGTGGTGATCGTTGCCATGAGTGCGCATCTGGAGAGTGGCATGTCTTGTTTTCGTGCAGTTTGATAAGCTCTGAACCCACCATGTAGTTTTTTCACAGTTCCCCACATTCCATGACGGACACCTAACTTAGCCACATCTCTGGGGATTCCCATGTCTTCGCTATGTAACAGTATTACTTCACATGATGAAAAAACTCCATCTCCTTTTCGAGATTGTACTGCATTAGATTACACAGAACAATATTAGCTAGAGGTAACCCGATTTCAGAAATTTATGTGAAAACAAATATTTTGGTTAGTAATTGTTCAGGTGTGTGCATGTGTGTACTGTGTACAAAAAACACAAAGTTTCATTGGTTGAATGGGTTAAACGGGTTAAAAGTCATGTAAGGTAGTTGCATTTAAACCGTTTTATTTAACATGTAATTATATTATTATTTTGATGAATAATGTACCTTTTTGTTAATTAAGTACATTAACTATTTAGTAAACTCAATACTTAATACTGAAGGCATGAAAAAGGCTTTATAGTTTGTTTCTTTGACTCAAACCTATAAACTTAGGGTGATTTTCTTTTTAAAAGCATTCCTTAAACCATATGCGCTCATCCAAACCTATCTGCTTGGGGACGGACTTCTACTGAAATTACAAGTATTCAGTTATACACATTGCAAAGATAATATATAGTCATAAAACCACACCTATTGTAGTCCTTTAATATCAAAGGTCAAACTTGGATTGAGATTATTTCTCCTTCTATAATTTTAACACTGCTTTCTTTTGTATTTATATTCTTATCTGCTTTAGTAATTATCAAGTTTTCCTAAGATTTAATATATCCATACGAATATAAAAATAATAATGTTTGGAAGACATACCTGGCCTGATTACCCAACTTGAGAAGTAACTGTCCACACGCCTTGGCTTGTCACGCCGCCTCAGACCTGGATATTGCACTCCCTGCACCAATTCAGCCTCATAAAATTTAAAACGTACACACATATATATATTGTCTATTTGTCTATATAGTGAATCTTTGAGACCATGCTATTAATTAATTACCATAGTAAAAATTAGCAACAAGGACTTAGGAGAATAAAGAAACCATGCTTGATCTGATATGAATTATGAGGCCGAATTAAGTATAATCTTTGAGACCGTTGCCTTAAAAGCAGACAGATTTTGTACTTTGATTTCTGTTAGTTTTAACTATAATATATTTTTGGTTCTTTGAGGCGAATTAAGAATGTATCTAGCATGTGCATTCTGCTTTATTTCGGCTTTAAGGGAAATTTCGAAATATCGGTCTAGTTATCCATTTAAAACCAGAATTTTATTGTCCTTCCACGTTTTATCATTTATTATAAAAATAGACAATTCCATCAAATTAACATCAACTCATTAGATCCACAATCTTACCACCATTATAATATTTTCAAAGTTCAAATCTCAGAAACCAATTTCTAGTTTTCTCAATTCTCACCTTAATTATGCAGATAAGGGCGTACCTGGTGCTGCAAAGAGCTCCCGCGTTTTCGCAGGGTCCAGGGAGGGTCCGTCCCATTTAAGGGAAGATGTACGCGGTCTTTCCCCCACATTTTGTGGGGAGGCCGTTTCCACGGATCGAACCTGAGACCTTCGGTCCCTTAGGAACAGCTTTTACCGAAGGTCTCAGGTTCGATCCGTGGAAACGGCCTTAATTATGCAGATATAATACTATAATGTTGAGCAGAAAATTTACCAAATTATCATTACCTTTGTAACACAGTAGTAAGTCTTCCCAGCTTCCCATATCCTACGACCAATGACATATTCTCTATCACTGCAGAAAAATGGGAACTGTGTGCATGCATATAAAGGTAAGCGGTTAAAACAGTTACCAATTCCCCACTAAATAATTGTTTAGATGTAAATTCGAAACCTTTTTAACCCAATTGACAATCATGGTCCCAGTATGTTTGCACTCTTCCAATATCTTTACATAAGTCAGCATTGGGTCCCATTTGGGTCGAAATTCATCATCCCAAAAGAAATCTCTAACCAGCTCTGGTGTTGCATCTTCGAACACAGTTCTGCTACGGTACACGACAGGGCCAACCTGATATGATAAGTGAAAAAAGAATTTACAACTTCTCAGTTACTAAACCTTAGAGGTGTGCAGGTTGGAAACGAGCTGACATGGGTACAGGCTGAAACAGGTGATTTTTTAGTACAGCTTGAAACGGCCCCCAAAAACTTATGTTCAATAGTACATGTTTCCGTAAATACTAATGCGTTAATTTTGATAAGGACAATATTCCCTATTTCCCTCAGATAAACAATCTGAATATTTATATAAGATTATTTAAAAGATTCTATGCATTAAAAATAGACTGCAGGGTTGCTTTCTAGTTTCTACTCTTTCGACGCATTCCTTAATCCCTGTTTTTTATTTAGCCCGTTTCAGATAAAGTACAACACACATCGCCTCATTATAAGTACATAGTCAAAAATGCCCCACATGTACCACACATGCAGCTA
Source organism: Flaveria linearis (assembly GCA_024085815.1). Classification (NCBI taxonomy): domain Eukaryota; kingdom Viridiplantae; phylum Streptophyta; class Magnoliopsida; order Asterales; family Asteraceae; genus Flaveria; species Flaveria linearis. The sequence goes on from CM044004.1 coordinate 100,888,652, forward strand.
TACATGTTCCTTAAGAACTAGCTTTATAGTGTACTCATTCATTCCACCTATTTTACTAGCACACTTTAGTCAGAAAACATACTTGTTTGACTCAACCACTACAAACTATATAAATTTTGGCCACTATACTCCCAAAAGGATTATTGGGTTATTTGTATCCCACAATCACACCACTTTTCACCCACCAATCCTGCTTTCTGGCAGGAAAAATGAATTTATTTGATCAATTGGCCTTGTTAACATGATGTTATTTAATTTTGATAGTCTATATTGTTCTAAAATACAACTTGAAAGATCGAGTTTGAAGCGTTTTGGTATTTTAATATCCAAATTTCATGGATCTAGAAGGCATATCCACAAAAAAACTGATCGAAAAGGTAATTCTAATGATTAAAAACCTCCTAAAATCTAGATCATTTTATTATTCAAAAAATTAGATAATAATTAAAATAATATAATCTGATATGTATTTAAAAAATATACTCATTTTGACCTGAAATCAAAGTTAGCGTTTACCTCAGGCTCATAACGCCAAGCTTGGCATGCCATGTTGGTGGTGGAGCGTTCAATCATACTTTGCCAAACAGCATCTTTGCCATCTAGAAGATGCAACAAATATTCTAGATCCTTCTCAGTGACAACATCATGGATCGCCCCTGAACTTACAATATTGCACCTGTGAATGGAGATAATTAATGATTTGCTAGAATTGAGTGACCAACATGTGCTAATCAGTTTTGTGACACGCGAAGAATACCGGCTAGCAAAATTAATTTGACAACATGTCAAAAGAAATAAGCCACCTAATGAACAGTTAACAACTGTCATCCCTTATGATTTGAAAGATATCACCGAGAAAAAAAACTCAAGGAAACCAGCCAACTGCATAACATAAGCCAACATCACAGAGCTTTATGGCTAGGTGTCCATTAGGATGATGATTAGTAAGGATATAGGGAGAATTTAGCATTTCTTATGGTAGTTACACGTCCAGTATCTAAAAGCTAATAATCAAATTGTCCAGTCGATTATTTTTGGCACAGCCAAAGTCGATCATTTTACAATGGGAAATCAAGAAAATACAATGTTGTGACTTGTGACGTCAACTTTAATGCATCCAAACACTTATGTCATAACATATAACTATCATTACAAAAATTGTTATAATTTTTTTACAATTGCAAGATTCTCTAAGAATAGTTGAAAACTCAAATATATGTAACTACCAAGTAATTAGCAGATAAAGGAGGACAAACATGACTGCACAGCTAATACGATAATAAACTTTGCATTTTTGGCAACTGACTAGGCAAGATCCTTTGACTGGAATATTCCCCTATAATATGCAATACCCTAAATATCTACTAGCCTATAATACCTGAATCCTAAATCTCCTACTATTCTAGCCAAATATAGAGCATACATCTACCTCTGAAAGAGGAAACATGATATTTACAACACTAACACTACCACATTAACCAAAAGATGAAATGCAAACTTCCCTCTTGATAATAAATACCAACTAACCTAAAAAAACTTAAATTCTAAATCTCATGCTACTCTTATCAACTCCAATCACTGAGAATCGTCTTATAAATTCAATACTAGCTAATCTTACGTAGACTTGTATACGCAAACCAATTCCAACCAAATAATTTATGGAGCCAACAATTTGCATGTAAGCACACCAACACGTCCATTATATTACCTCAGCATTAACTGAAACACTAAAGATAACTACATATTTGGATACTTATATAACTAGGTGCTCACTATTACAGCAATGATTACCATTAAAAGTGTTCACATCATAACTACGTCACCTACATAGAACTAGAATAAATATATATAATGGGGCTAGTGTTGTAAAAATTAGGCCGTTAGGGATACAACATAACTTTGATCAAAACTTTCCTATGTTTGAGACATGGTATATAACCAAAACGTAAGCTAGTGGATCATGCTATTGCTATTTATAATATTTTCCCACATGCAAATTTCCAAATGCTTATATTGCATATGCTTACCAACAAAAATAGTCCAAATGAACTTCCAACATATCTGCTATAGAAAGAAAATCTTATCTTCCATCAAGTGAATCCTCATTAAGCGAAAGGTAACAGTTAAAAGATCAAGAAAATGCATGTAAAACGATGATTTGAAGAACTCGAGGAAAATTTTCATTTCAAAGGTGCCTTGTCTGCCACAATGCAAGGTCATGGTCGTTAAGAATCAGATAACCAACATTATTGATTACAGATAATACATTCAAAGAATATCTCAGTTTTCCCCTACAGCTTCATGCTTCAAGTACCTAGCCCATAAAGTACAACCAAATATATAAGCAATTCAAGCCCAGAAACCCTAACTGCAACAGTTAAGAGCTTCAATTATCAGCTACAACAGCTCATACCCTGTCCTGCTCAAGTTTAATCTAACACCTAGAGGCCAAAACATATAATGAACACAAATCACAACTCTACAAAGTGTAAATATCACTAAAGAAGAATTATCTAATCAGTAACATTAATCACAATCAAAACTATCATGTCCAATGATAAACGTAAACTAAGTTTAAAAAAAACTCAACAAGTCCTAATAACATTTCCACACCAAAATGTAACCTTCAAATAACATGTAAAGCAAACAAAAACTCCAAAAGCAAAACCCTAAGCAAACTTCACATCAACCAAAGAATAAGAAACTACACTAACCTATTCTCAAAGTCACTTCCATCAACATACTGAACCGCCGGCACCGACTCCCCTCCGACCACCGCACGGGGCGGCGATTGCTCATCCTTCCTCTCCTTCTCGCGGAAGTTCGACCACATTCGACGGCCAACAGAGAACGCCGACAGGGCGGTGAACGCCAGCCACAACCGCCGAGCCCAAACCCCGGCGGCGCCGTCCACGCGAACCCCCGCAGCTTCGACCGGAAACCTAAAAACACGAGGCTGGTCCACCGCGGCGTCCAGGCCCACCCGATCACCACCCCGACCATCACCGCCACCCAAATCGGCACCGCACAGAAGAAAATGTCGACGAATGTTTCAACGACAGGCGGTTTGTTGATGAAATCCATCAGATTAACGAAGTAAGTTTGGTCCTCCATAATCTAATCTGATCAGTAGATCAAGGATTCATGTGAAGAGGATACGTGATCGATTTGGAAACTAGCAGCGATCGGTGCCCATAGGAATACTGAGAGAAATGTGAACGAATGAATGAAGAGAAACGGGATAATACGGAAATGTGACGTGGCTAACGGTGTAGGTGATCGTTGTGAAGGCGCGTGAATGACAGACAGTCGCCGTTAAAGGCCTTTGGTTGGTTTGTTGAGTTTGGAGACAGTTGTCGAGTTTGATTTAATGAATAATAATTAGTAGGCGTGACACCACCGACTAATTTGAAAGAAAAATTATTCCGGTGAACAAATAATAATATCAAACCAGTGGGTTTGGTTTTGATTTTGATTGAATTTCTTCGGCTTGGTTTGAGTTTAAACTCGTAAAGATTTATCTTTAAATATGTTATGTTAGGTTGACATGTTTAATTATATATATTTTTAAGAAAATAAATGTGGTGTAATAACTTACATTACTTTAGTATTTTGTATCTTAACTATTTCTATAACCAAGAGACAATCATGTATATATTTCTATTAACTTATCAAGCTTTAATTTGCAAGTACAAGCTTGACTTTGCACTCGTATATATCATCGGTAAACAGACACCATGTGGTACTTACACAACAAAATCCAATACATATATGGCATGGACTAGTATAGTAGCTCTTTACTTCATACAACTAAGATAGAAATGACAACATAATACTTGTGTTTACTACTTTGATTTGTTTACACCGTCATGCCATTAAACATTACTGGACTGGTTGGTGAGCCACCCAAAAGACAGCATGAGATGTATTCGATTAGCATCATTCGTCCTTAAATCATTTAAACAAGTACAGAGAGGGTCGTTATGTATCTATGATTTCTATTGACGTTACTAATCCAAACATAAATCCTTAGAATCACAAGATCAATCATTGTTTATAATTGGTTTTTTAGTTGTAAACCAACTTCTTATAAATGGTGTTTATGCAATACTATTAACTGATCATAAGATCAGAGTACGACTGGTTATAAAACCTAACATAAAATAAAGGGTTGACCAGAAAATTGTTACTTTAGTGCAATATTATCAACTTATTAATTAAACCTTTTTATACCAAAAGACGTCAGTTACACATTTAACATTAGAAGTATCAGTAATCTAATAAAACCAAGACTTGTAACAAGCAAATTAGTTTTTGTTTCGACCACGGTTTATAAGTAGACACAACTATTCATCAATTTCAATCGAAAAAAGAAGGTTGTGTTAAGTGTAATAGTTGATGTTTTTGCGAGCATGTTTGCATAGAAATTCAATAACATATACTTATACATTCTTCTTAATATATTTTTCTAAACCAAATATCAACCGATTGATGTTTGTTTGGGGTGGAACTACACAACAGTGGATGCATAACCAAAAAAATGTTACTTTAGTGCATGTTGGTTTGATTGAAAAAAACATTAAAATATGATTGAAGTCACAATAGTCCGGCCCAAAACCACTTTATTATTCAGTTTTTATCAAAAATTGTTAACAATTAATATATTTTAATTATAGACTCACAGGCATATAATATACCCTGTTTTGGTTCGGTTGTTGGGCGCCTTGATATGTTTATGCAAAGCATTTTGTATTAATCATTAGTTTGATAATTATGGCATTTTAAATAATCTAGGTTTTGGGTGTTTATGTAAGGTGTATCAATAATTGACACGATAATTATAAAATCCTACATAATCAAGTTTTAGCGTGACAATTTCTAAGGCGAAACTAAATGATTAAATGTTGGGTTGTAATGTTCAACTTGTTTAATAAACATATCATAATGGGATTTGATATGCTTAACCCGTTTAATTAACTGGTTGTGTTGGATTGACGTATTTAAAGTATTAACCTATTTAAAGAAACAGTTTGATTTATTACCATTTAAAATTAAAATAATAAAATATTTATAAGTGCAGCCTGCGTAGTTATTACCTCAAGATCAACTTATTCACAATCTTTTCATTCATTTGGATAAATGAGTGAGATTGATTGAGTATTGGTTACATACTTACATATTTAGGTGTTGAAGTATTAGACATGATCATTTGTCGGGTCATATTCGAGTCATCACTTTAATGGTTCAACCCGATAATCTACAAGCATGTCACCTATTTGATTAAAATTTGAAATACATGTTTGACTAACACCAATTTGACATGTCTTTTTATTTCTCACTCAATATATAAAATAGTAAACAAGTTGAAAATGCCACACCTACCTAACCTATGTAACCATGAGTTTTGCAATTTATTTTGCGCCAATTATACATGTAAATCAATTATTGATCAACAAACTTTTAAATTGCCTATATTAGATTAGATTCGTGACATGACAATTATAATTACAATCTAAAACCTATTGAATACATGTGTCTAATTCACCAATAACTAAAAAGAGTAATCTTGTGTTTAATAACGTCAGATGTCAAATTATGTTGTATAATAAAATATGATTTGATCCATGTTAACATGAATGCCAACGTATTAAAGATAAAACATTATATCAAGATTATTATAAGGAAAAGATAACAGTATGATGTGGTCGTAAATTTAGGAGCACCTTAGTTTGAAAATCACATAAAGTTTTAAAATGGTCCTAAAGCAAGAGGAGGCTATGATGACAGTCAAAGTGAGAAGGGATGAAATCATACAAGTATTGATTAGGTTTTTTCAGTGGTGTTTGCATGAAGTTTTAAATTCAAATAAGAATTTAAAATAAGTTAGAAACTACCTATTACACGGGTTAAATAGATAAAAAAAATAAATAGTAAGTATTGAATATTTAGATATTATAAAAAGCTACTTTATAAATAATATATGATTTAAATCATGTGTATTGCGTAAGTAGTTAAGTAGTAAAATTATAATATTATTTTTTTAATAACTGTTAATTCTAGATTTTAAATAATTTGACGGTCTTGATTTATTTCATTTGCATATCACCACTATCATAAATAAAAAAGTCTAAATTACTAAAGATCAGATAAATATTGAAACATCACATAAAAATATACACAATACCATCGATCCTTAGTTGAACATACCACTTATCTTACATGACCCCCTTTCATCATTCATCGAGTTAACAACTAAAATACTTCTATATATAGTTGGAAACAACTAAAAGTGTCATCATTTAAGACTATTTTGTAAGAGTGCAAATATATATTTACCACAACATCACTATACAAAAACTTTATACTGAATATGGTTTCGAGTAATCAAGATGGGTCTATACTCTATACCAACACTTTTCGTCCACCTAGGCATCTGCAAAACGAAAAAGTATGCTATCTCAAATGTGTCCCCGACCTAAAAATGCATTGCCGTCCTAGCCCAATTAGTTACCCTTTTGATTTCTATGTTGATTTTGGTTATTTTACAATTCTATACATGATTACACTACTACAATAGCAATTACAGTATTAACTTCATATACATACATGTACCTGTAGAATGTAAACTTCTTTGAGCTCTCTTGTTTAAGCAAGCGATAGATAAGAAATAAGGTGCATCAATGTTGAGGTCTCAAACGTTGGAGGGAATGAAGTCTGGTCCGAGACCAAATTGTATTTGGTTAAAATGGTTTCGTGCCAGACAACATTCCCACCAACCATTAATGAGAGTGTGAGATAAGGCAAGAGACAGAGTGTGTGAGTGAGTATGAGATGTATGTTTTGATATGTATTACACCTTAAATAAGTTGTTGAAAAGCAAAAACTACTTTGGACCACTTTAGTGACATGTAAGTTTCAACTCACCTTCCCAAGTATGTTTTCCACACAACAGACGTACACAATGGGAGAGGGTAACTTCTATAAGAGTTCAAAAAACATATTGAAGAACATGTGACGGATAACAATATATTTTTAAAGATTGATTAAAAACATGTAAGAAATTCAATATTTAGAGCACAAGACCACCCGGCTAATAACACACTATGAGCCACACGGGTCCTGGGTGGCATGTTGAACACGCGTGGAACATTGTGTCAGGGTGGTGTGGACCACGGCAGTGACAACCAAGCATGAATCTGCCCACATCGCATGAAACAAACCCATGGACACATAATATTTAAATAATCAAAATAATTAAGTGACGAATAGTATATGTGAAAACCAAGTCCAAGATGGAGTGTGCAATGAGAAGAATGATATAAACTCATGATATTTGGGTTGTTGAAAGAGCGATTCGAGTAGATCAGGCTCGACTTGTAATCTTCAATTCAAAAAGAAAACTGAGCCCTGTTCAACTCAAACTAGCTTGTGGTTTATTTATGTTGAATTTAATAATCTTTTTCTGTCTTTTATAAAAGTCTTTAACAAGCTCATATTATACAAATATTATATATCAAAGTACCAAACTACCAATATACAAAAAAAATACAAAGGATAAAAATTTATCCGAGCAGGCTACCATTGGCTTGTACTTGACTCAAATGTTTATACGAACAAAAACAACACAAGATAAATTACAAACCAACTTTTGCCAAGCTAATTACAAGCAAATTACTAGTCGAAAGCTAGTTTGAAAGGAATACATAATATTACTAGAAAAAGAAAACCAGGTGACTGACATAATGTGAAGAGACACAATCGTGTAGGTTGCAACAACAGTCTTTGATGAAAGAAAAACCAGATTTACAGCAGCACAACATTTTCTTCATAAATAAGACCACAGCTTGCAGTATAATTTACATTTCATACATAATAAATATCAAAGCACAAAAAAAAACATGGTAAGAAAATCGCTGCAAATCCCCCTGATCAAGCTCGGAATGATAAATACAATCAAGAATGTATAAATTAGAAAAACTCACCAGTAAATCAGGTCTTAAAACTGCATAGTAATATTCTCATCAAAAGCTTCTGTAATATTGGTCAAAATAGACTCATTTGACTCTTTTTCATCAGGATATTTTTGAAACTTTACTTTGTCCTTTTTGTTTGTGGTATCTCGGTAGATACCAAAACTATGGCGAACTCTGGCATGTTCTCCACTTCTTTTGTCTAAACCAACTGTGTCACTGCAGCTTTTCCTTCTGCCCAATTTTGGTGACTTGGCACGAGTTGGTGGTGGCTGTCATCAAGGCGAAAATTAGTATTTTTATAATTATCATATTAAAACAATGGTCCAAATGGACACCAACTCAATATGGGTTCAAGTTGAAACTAGTCATTTTTAGTATGGGTCGATTCCTAATGACCTGACTCACAAACACTTTTCAGTCCATTCTGAAAATAATTACTACGTAGATTATAGTTCAAATACAATATTATAGCAATAAGAGTCTAAATCTGCGAACAGAATTAGTTTAAGTGATTGTACGAATTTCATATAGACTTCGGGGTGACTTCCAATTCGTAAGAATCTTTTAGTAAAATAGTACACATAAATCTTGAAGGCCCACATGTATACAATCAATACTTTGTTGTGACAACTGACAACAATATATAACGTAGATTAAAAGGTTTCCATAAAACACAAACAAGCTGAATATGTGTAAACAAATCTTAAAAATCTAAAAATCTTTTATAGTTACCTTCTTTAGCTCAACCTTTGGCGGTGGGCCCTCATGATAGAAGCTTGGCATTGGGTTTGCCTTGAATAACAAACTCTTTCTGAGTTGCTTTAGAGCTGCTTCTTTTTCTTCCTTTTTGATACAAAGCAGAAAACAAGATATGAATTTCATGATGACATGATAAGAAGAAAATTGATGAGAAAAAATTTACTGATAACAATCATAGATATTTTACCTTGGTTCTTGCCTCACATTGAATTTTCTCCGCCTCCAATGCTTGTTGTTTCTCTTCTAATTTGGAATAAAACTGATGTAATATTAACAAAAAATAAAAATTAGAGAGTCAGCATCCTTATATCATCTATTAAAGAGGTTAACAGGTCCAAACATGAGGTTGAAACAGGATGCATCAAGTTGACCAGAAACATTTTTTTTAATTTACACTTATGTTGATAATTTGAGTAGCACTTATGATCTTGAGAGGTTTTGTGCACTAAATTTACACTTAGAGCAAGTTTTGACCTGTTTCTTTAGCAAGTTTTTTTTTCTATTATTTAACCTATAGCACCAATTAAAAATAAAACCAGAACAAAATCAACCCACGCATAGGTTAACAGTAATTGTACCTCTTTTCGCCTCTCTGCACGAGTGCTACACCTGAAAACGGGGGCTGATGCAGAGGTGGGCTTGGACATTATAGTCCTTGCTGAAGCAGCAGTTCTTAGTATAATTAAGGACATAACAGATGCAAATGAAGAAACAAAAGCAAACAAAATGAAAAAGAAACAAAGATATGGATACGAGGATGCTACTGAACAAGAGTCATCATCATCCGAATGCTTCTTGTTATCTGGTTGCAAAGGCTTCCTTGCTACTGAAGGAGTTACAACCTGAACCCAAAAAAGAAGGAAAAAAATATAGATGAAAATCTGTTAAAAGAAAATTAGCATTCAGTATGGGCAGTTTTCACCTCCTTTGTTTTCTTTGCAAGTTGGGCAAGAAAACTGTTTGAATGAGATTGCTTGGCAACAAGATTGCCAGTAGGGCGAGTTCCAAGTAGAGCACGCTTTTCAGTAGCAAGAGCGAATGGTTGTGGAACGGTGTGTTTTGTTTTAGAAGATTTGGTTAAAAGTTTGACCGCTGTGTTTGATTTCTTGATCTCCCCTTCTGTCTGTTGAATGCCATATATCGTCTTTTCCTTCACCGAGCAAGTTTCACAGTCTGTTGTGTCTTTACTTGAATCACGAGAAAGATCATTTGGATGTTTTACGTCTTCAATAATACATTTCTTCACTTCAAACTCTTTAACTTCATCTGTTGTCTGAATATCAGGGTTTGAATTCCCATTGACAGAAACATTGGTATCAGCCGGAAGATCATTACTTGAATCGCCCGTAAGATCATTAGAATCGATAGTAATAGAATCTACTTCCTTGTCCTTACATGTATTGGCAACCACCACCATTCCCATGGGACTATATAGACAACATTAAATGTGTGCATAGACATCAATATGTGCATCTCAATGACCATTGCATCATCATATGTAAAGTCACCCTGGTCTGTTGAACAGTTATGGTTTATATTTACTTTCATGAATATCTCATAAATGTGTTTTATGTTGTGAAATACTTAGTGGTGAATTTTCAGAGTCGCTAAAGTGGTGAATTTTCAGAGTCGCTAATTAGTGCATACATCATTATTATTATGCATAATGTAAGTAATCATACTTAGCATGCCATACATCATATGTAGAAAGAAAGAAACTACACAATCATACATTTTCATTTTGGTACAAATGTCAAAAGATATGGTAAAAGAATGAAAAGAGTGATTGCAGATAAGTTATAATACATGTTAAACTAAAGCATGAAATAATGACTACAAATACAAATTGCTTGTAATTCTAGAACTCCACAAGGTAATGCATGCAAAACATGAAACAAAAAGCCAACATGACGCCTTCTTGAAGATGAAGATATTCACTTCAAATTGAATACGTATCCATCAACAATACATGATATTAAGAATTACCATACAAGAAATACAAAATTAGGAGCTTAAACATAAGATTCCAGATATAAAAACATGCTGATAAAGGATACAAGGAGTAGAAACCAAGTATATAGGAAAAAGAAAAAGAAAGAAAAGTACATTCACCAAACAACAAATTGTGTCTAGTCAATCAAGTGATCAACTAATTGAATTATTGAGCAATAATAAATTGTTCCACTAAGACTAAATAAGTCAGGCAAGAGTTTTGAGAAATGACCTCTGTATTTTTAGCTGACTAATATCAAGCATGAAGAAGACTCAAAATCCTTCGCTTAGCACTCTGAGTTCAACATTTTTTAAAAATTTCAGCTTTTATTTATATCCGTCTTGGTCAAATCACATGGCAATAAGGGATTAAAGCCATTCACTCGTTATCTTAGGTAATGATTCTAAGTTATTTGGTACAAACACTCAACTTTCATATTATGGGACAAAATAGACCCAATAGACTTGTAACTCTAGGATCATCCAGCAATACCATTATTTCCGCTCTAAAGGGAGTCTTAAACAATTTATTAATCAGAGCAGCATCACAAATGAACATTGCACTACAGCAATCAGCTTTTTCCCAATGAAATTTTAGCTTCACAATCACACCCACCACCACCACAGAAAAGAAATACCATCAGAGTCCAAAAATTAGCCAATAATAAACAATAAGAGCTCCACAAACAACACAACACATCCTTCAAACTCATATCAACAATTTAATCCAAACAACTTTCTGCTTCTACCTGCTCAACAAAACTCATTATGTTAATTTCATGTGCTACATTCTCCCAAACTCTCATAAATTCACGGTAAACTTCCAGATTAAACTTCTATATCAAACCTATGTAAGAATCGAAACGCCGATCAAGAAAACGCACTCTCCAAAATCAACGACGAACATAATGCAGATCTAACTAAATGTAATTACTATTACGAACACAATAGCATTGCAATATTAACACATAAAAAATTGCATAAATTCAACAAAAACAGTGAAATGTTGAGAGATTCTGACATTTGATCTGCGAAGGATTTGAACAGTTCCTCGAAAACCTGCAAGCAACTTCTCTCTCTAGTAAATTAGGTGTATAAATAATAGTGGCCTTAACGCCGTTAAGTTACCGCCGTTTGGGTGATTTTTGAATATTTAACGCGCTGTGACAAGAGTTTTCGCCAGAAGATTAAAAAAACGGGAATTCTGCACAAACCGCAGTTTCCTGTAAAAAACCGATTCAAACGGTCACGGTTAGGTCATCCCGTGACCGTTAATTAAGGTGTGAGACCTAACTGTCACGGTAAGGCCTAACCGTGACAGTTAGCTCTGGGGATCCGTTAACAATGATTGGGTATGTAACTAATGGGGAATTGATTGTGTGCAGTTAGGGTTTTGGGGTCTATATGTCACGGTTTGGCCAAACCGTGACATATTGCCTATATTTTTTATTTCTTTTATCATATCACTTTGTTTTTATTTTAATTTTATCACTCGTTTAACCTAATCGTAACTCACAAGTTTGTGTTTTGTGTTTATTAATAATTTATCTTATTACAAGTATTTTTTTATTATTAATATGACGGTTTTGTGTTTAATTTGTTTACGAGTTTGTAAAAATCGGTTGTCATTATACAGACATATTGTATATATTTTCTAAATTTGAGTAGTCACACTAGTTTGTTTTTATTTTTATTTTATCACACGGTTAACCTAATCGTAACATACGTGTTTGTGTTTTGTGTTTATTATTAAATTATCATATTACAAGTAATTTTTGTGTTTAATTATTTATTAAACAAGTTGGTTGTTATTTTATCATATGGTTAACCTAATCGTAAAAATCAGTTGTTATCAAACATATACAATTAACATTATCAACATTACAAATATAAAATAAACAAACAAAGAAACACAACTAAACAAACACAACCAAATATACAAGTCATCATAACTGAAACTGCACATATATATATATATACAACGAGTTTTTACATACAAAAAGAAATAAAATACAAACAAAATACCTATCTAATCCATCATCCCCGGATCGCTGCCCTGACCAGACCCGCCCGCGCCGGATGGGCCAGCACCGTCATGGCCTAACCGCCTCGGTGGCTGTGACAACAACGGCGTACCGGAGGCGGCATAGTCGGCGACCATGTGCTGGATGACCCAGTCCAGCATATCCTCCAGCCTCGTGACCCTGTCTCGTGTGTCCTGAAGCATATCAAGAACATGAGCAGGCAATCGCACGGTATGGTACACGCGCTGAGGATGCTGGGGCGGGTCCTGGTCGTGCGGCTGGGGAATGGGCTGATCCTCCCCGCCGCCAAGGGGCTCGTAGGCATCCTGAAGGTGGACCTCAGCCCCCGCCAGCTCGGGGGGTCCACCAACGGCTCGGGCACCCATGGCACGAGCTCATGGTATCTACTGAGCAGGTGCCACGTGCCGTCGGGGAACCTCCGAACGATCCTCATCCCAGTGGCGGTGGTCCGGGCGGCCACACGCACAGGAGTCGGAGGTAGCGGGAGCTGGGACATGGCGTGCGCGTACCCCAAGCCCTGAGCAATCCGGGAAACGATGTTCCCGCCCACTAACGCCCCTCGCGACTGCCGATGATAATAACTAGCAAAATAATCAGCGAGGGCATGCGTAAGGTGGCAGTGTCGGTGTGTGAGTACACACGAAGAAAGAAAAGGTCGGCGGCGTTGACCCTGTCTGTCACACCCCAACCTAGACGACGGAAACGTCGAGGTGTGAGATTTACGATTGATCACAGCCACATAACGCTATTATTAATTCCAAATATGTTAATCAGGATTCAATTGTAACAATACAAGTAAATATTCAAACAAAGATACATCCAGATTACAAGTATAAAAGTATCCAGATCATTTGTTTATTCTCTAGGTCCAATCCTAAGTGTGATAAGCTTCAAAGAGTAACCTGAAACATGTTAAAAATAAAAGGTCAACATAAAAATATTGGTGAGCATTCCATAGTTTTCAATACATAGAATATATAAAAGATGGCAATTCAAGTTGTAAATTAGTGAATAAAGTGATTAGGGATGTTATGAACAATGCAAGAATCAAACCTCGACAAAGTTTTACAAGTATCAAACGACGTTAATATTTTATTAACGTTAAAAGTACATACGATCAGCTAAGTGTATTTGATCCCCATAGTGCTCAAGAATACGACACTAGGGACACCAAATAGGTTGTCTGTCCCATAGATCTATGACTTCGCTGGGCTAGCAATAGTTAATGATTATACATATAACGCCATAACATGGTAACCACAAAAGTTCAACTAACCACAACTTACAAGTGAATTGCCATAAGTTTACAAGTCTCGAATAAGTTTATAAGTGCAATGATATAAGTTAACATGTTTCATCCCAAAGTGTAAAAATAAGAAAAAGGGGTATAGAAATACTCACATGATATATATATATATATATATATATATATAAGACGATGATGAGAAATTAAACGAGGCTCCAATGATTTCTTTTACAAGTTGCCAAAACGTATAGATTCCAAGATTAAGTTCGATAATAAGATTATCAATTAGACATGAACTAGGGTTTCAATTGGAACTTGGGGATTTGATAATTAGTTGTAAATAAAATAATATAATCAATTATATTTTGATTCTATAAAAATGGAATAAGCCGATTAATAATTTTGATTTTATAAAAATAGTGAATCATTAGTGAAATTGAATAATAAATATTTTTTTTAAATATTAATAGAATTGATTAAGTAATGGTTGAGTATAAGATAAATAATTGCTCAAAAAAATTAATTATTTAAAACTTAATCAAAAATAATTAATTGGAAAATTAACTATTTAATTGACTTGCGAAATAACTTAAAAGTATTTAAGTTTGATTTATAATGTTTTCCTTAATCTTTTGAGTGATTATTATAGAGGTTTCGTAATATTAGAGCCTTTCAAAAATAACGAACTAAGATGTTATATGATTTAGAAGTTTTAGGAATTAAATAAAGATAAGAAAAATAGTTTTATAAATAGTTAAACTTTTAAATAAATTGTATATATATTTTTTTATAAAATTTAAGATCTCAAAGTTTTTATATTATTAAACTATTTGTTATAAAATAGTAGATTATATTGTTCCAATTCTTTCAGAAATTAGATTAATAATTTCCAAATTAAATTTAAGCATTAACATAATTTTTTTATTTTAATTTAATGGAATAATAGTATTTTTTGTGTGATTTAATTTATAAAAGAAAGATTATCTGATTTAGGTCCATTAGTAATATTTATAAATGTTCATTAGGAAAAAACCCCAAATATCCAAGAACCCTATAATCGATTTGGTTTCAATTGGACATCAATTCGATAATGATAAAGAAATCAAACTTAGGGCTTTTGTTCTCTAGATGAAATCGAGTGTATGGATATGCGAAACTTACGTTATTGAGTTCGATTCGATGAAGATGGTGATAAGGATAGCCGCGACCGAGATATAGTTGGTTCGAGGTTCAAACGTTGATGATAATTCAATTAACTTTGAGGTTAGCTTCGTGTGGTGTTCTTGATGCAAAGCCCTCTATCAATTCGGTTTAATAACGCTTCGAACATGGGTTTTCGTTGAGTTGCAGGTCCGCGAGGTGAAGATGATGAAGTGGGGTGTTTTTAAGTTTGTTTCAGATGCAATTCGAACTAGGAATAGTTTATAAACGATTAAACTAACGTTAGTGCGTGATTACTTTGAATTATTATAATCGGTTAGTGTGATTGATCGCTGGAAAAAGATGACGAAATCACGGGTCGGTGAAGGTGGGTGGGGAAGAAGATGGATTTTCAAAGTTACCGAATTGGTCCCTGAGGTTCTTGCAAGTTGACTATTGAAAAGTTAAAGTTTTGTTTAGTTTTAATTAAATCACAATTTAACCCCTGGAGTTTAGAGATATATTAATTCATGAACTAATCCTATCATTTATAAGTTTTAACATAATGATCGTATACTTATCATTATCATTAATATTATCATTGTTAGTATTATTATTATTATTATTGTTATTATTATTGTTATTATTATTATTATTGTTATCATAATAATAATTATTATTTTAAGTTTCTTATGTTAAGTTATATAATATTAAGCAAACGTTTTAAATACTAATAAATATTTTTTATTATTCATTAAGTTAATTTGTTAAGCACCAAATTATCAAGCATAACAAGTCCTCAAAATGACATAAAAGGCCCTTTTAAAATTTAACAAAGTTAACCTTTTAATTAACAAAATACGAGATGTTACACTGTCGGTCCCCGCCCCACGACCGGCGATGGACGTGGCGATGAGTCGATGAATGTATCTATACAGAGGGTCTCGTATATGAGATGACCTTGTATCATCACCGTACGGTCCGTCGCCAATGGCAGGCCACCAGACCTGATCGGAGTCGTCGGCCCGCGGATCAAGGCCGTGGTGTACATCGGCTGTCCGACCTCCACCTCCGTGTAGAGGCCGCTGACGATAGCGAACCGCTGTAGTGACATGCGGTAGTAGAGGTGCCCGAACAACCGAAAAGAAACCTCCGCGGGCGCACGACCGTCCGCTCTTCTTTGTTGCTCCTTAATATTTGGACGACCACGTCGGTCATGACGCACCTCAGGTTCTTTAAGTTTTAACTTGCTCTTAAACAAAGAGTCAAATACTTTCTTAAATAATTTTTTCTTTACTTGAGGATTGGGAGACGACATAACATTTTGTTTCAAGTCATCAAATTTCACATCGTAGTCGGGTTCAGGCGGCGCGACGTACGCTGGCTCGAAATCAAGCTTCCTCCAGTGTGGATCTACCGCATCGAGTGGAATACTTGTGACTGGATTTAAAGGTTAAATTATTAGTGAAAAATATGCAATCGTGTGACAACAGTAAAAAAAAGTATAAGAAAAATATAAGCTTCTCGGATGTATATCTCCAAACGACAAGCACATGGCAAGCCCAGGACGTGAACAACTGGTGTCCACATGAACCCCAAACTCCTGAATCATTTTCATTTTCGTCAACTGATGTCAAAACAAAAGTCTAATAAAAAGGAACTAAATTAGACTAAAAATGAACTAAGTAATATTCTAGACTCGCTAAAACTAGACCAAAGACAGGCAAGTGTACCTATCGACTATAGTAAAGCAAACGTAAGTCCGGATATCGAACCACGAGACCCCTAAGAGCACGAAAATTAACTTTAAAAACTAATTTACTAAAAAGTCCAAATAAAGATTTTTATTATTAATGGGGGGGTTTTCTAGCAAATCCTAATACAAGTAATAAAATTAAATTATAAAAATAATATTAATTAAGAAAATGATGACGATTTCAAACGAAATTTAAATGACGAAACAGACACTACCTATGCTAGAATCCTTTATGTGTTTAACTAGTCTCATATTGGTTTATGGGTTACTTGTGAAACCGGGATCTAGTAATATGTACTAATCAAACCCTTAAAGCAAACTCAACCCTTCTCAAGTATGACAATTAAGGTTTTTAATAGTTATTGAAAATTACCGGTTAATTAACAAACAACCTCACAGCAGTTTATTGGTTCATTGAAATACCCTAAGTTTATCTAAATGTTTCACAACACAAGACAACTTTTCATTTTAAATGACGGGTTAGTTATTGCATTGATTATCTAATTTGATTTACAAGGAAAGACGACACTTTAACTAGGTGGATTTTCTCACGAATACCCTAGAACTAGCCAATTGACAATCCAAGACAAATCAATAACTTTTAATCTCACAATTAACAAGTTTAGTAGAACATTTAGACCTATTCAAACTCATGATTATCAATCCTTATGATTCAAGACGTCAATTAACCATAAATTAGTCGATAACACCAAGTACACGACCTAACATACACCTAACCATTGAAAGACATTCATATAGGAGTATATAGAACCAAGAATCATGATCAAGAACCTGATCTAAACATGCATGCACATCAGAACTCAAAGCAATAACAATTAAACCAATGAACATCACAAGTTTATCCCATAAACCAATATTTAACATGTTAAAACCATAAAATCATCATCACATAGGTAGTGTTATGAGATCTAGCCTACAACCATATCAAAACAGTAGCTAAAGTTCATAAACAACTCAGTAAACATGATTCAAAAACAAGAGTAAACAAGAAGAAGATGAAACCGATGGATAACACCCTAGAATCTCCAATCCTCTTGCTCAATCCTTGCTCCTTGATGCTTCCAATTGCTTGTTCTCTGCTTGGGATCTCCAAAATCGTCTCTTTTGATCGTCTGCAAGTCGGCCCCCTATAGAATGTGTTAAACATTCTATTTAATTGTGAAAATTAGGGTTTGGCCGCGACACATTCCTTCGCGCACCGCGTACAAAATGATTAAGCTCTGCGCGTACCGCGGAGTGACAAAATAGTCGGGGTCTGCTAATCCTCTCTTCGCGCAGCGCGTACAGAGTGGTTAGCTTGTGCGCGCAGCGCGAAGAACCTATTTATCTGCAATTTTTCTTTATTTTTCAATTTTAACAACTTGCAGCTCCTTCACTTGTCCAATGCCCTCGTTTCCGATTCGTTTTCCATTCCTTCTTGCATCCAAACACCAAAAAATGACAAATAACAAAAACATTAACTTATTCTAGTAAAATTAAACACAATAGACGTATAAAAACTCAAAACCCGACTCTAAAAACATATGTGTTTTGCAACACATCAAACATACCCACACTTGACTCTTTTCGTCCCTGAAAAAGCATGCAAATGGAATCATAATTAAGAAAACAAACCAATCTCAATAAGTGAAACGGGTCACTCACAGCAACAAATTCTAGTTATAGTTCAAGTGAAATCCCTAACACTAGTTACTTAGGTCCATTTTCATGTCAATGTTTATCTTTACGTTCAAAAACTAGGTACATCTAAAGGGTCTCACATCTAGGAAGCCACAAATCACCAAATTATTTTGCAATGAAAGGCACAGATTAAACCATTTAGGTTTACCCCAAACTGTTATAACCTGAAAAACTAACAAATTTAATAGAAGCTCATATTCACAGATTGAAATTGATGGAATGAGGTTTTGAACATTTAGTAAACCTTGGTTAACCTAAAGACTCTAGACCCACATATTCCACAAAGCCTCACAATTTATCACTCCACTCGGCTATTTTTCTGGAAACTAGTAAAAGATGTACTAGTATTTTTTTTGTAACACTGAAATACCGAACCATGACATGACATTATCATAAGCTTGTAAAGGAATCCAATTTCCACCAAATGACGCATGAACTATGCACAAATCAAGAAGGTCTTAACAGGTTGTAACGTGGCTAGGGTTAAGGGTAGGAAGACAAAGTGAGAAAACAAACGAAAGGTGATTAGACAAAACCGGTTTTGCTAAGCTAAAGAAATAAACAAAACTAAACACAAACCAAAACCGGATCATACTTTGGATCCAAGCCAACTATCAATTGCTACATAGGGCATTTCTTTTACCCCTTTTTCTTCTTTTCTTTCTTTCTTTTTTTTTTATTATATTTATTATTATTATTTTTTTTTATAAACATAATCACTAGATACAATGAAAAACAAATCATAAACGAAATTAGACATTAGCTCAACCGGTTCATCTAAACACACAGGCCAAAACAGGTGGGTTAAACAAAATAAAAAGGTTAAGGCTTCACGGGGTTAAACAAAGAAAGAGAGAATAACAAACAAGCTCAGACGGGCTGACTAAGGGAAAAACACATGTAGGGCAAAGAAAAGGGAAGGCTTCAAACAAGGCTTAAATCCTAATTACCCCTACCATTTCTGTGCAAGTTCATCAGTCTATGGTCTCAACCAGTATATCCTAGACAAGTTCTAAAATGTACATATCATGTGGTAATCACTCAACCAAGCAGGTGCACATAAAATGCATATAAAGAACAAGTACAAATGGGCTTATCTCACAAATTGAAACTGAAGGGAAACAGGGTATAAGTTGTGGAAAATGTGTAAGTCTACTAACCCTAAGTTACCTTCAGCTTACATGTTCATTATGGAATTTAATGGAGTGCCACTAATATTCAAATTTATTTGCATAAACAAGACAGTAGTGTGCTGAATTTTTGTGAGTAATAAGCTTCTATTATATTGTTAGTTTAACAGCCTATAAGGGTGCCTGGTTTTTTCTAACTTTTGGTTCTTTGTTTCTCCTAGAATGAGCACCCACAAGACCCCCTAGTTTACTTAAATTAGTCAAGACATTTAAAGAACCTTTGTAACTAATTGGGTCAACCAGAATTTATTTAGATCACTTGATTTCCTAATCCTATCATTTTCCATTAATTGCACATTACTTCAAAGGACATTTTCCGTCTTTTTTTCCATTTTTTTTATTTTTTTATTTTTATTTTTTATTTTTAAAAAAAACCAACAAAGCATAATACCCAATAGTAATACCCATACCCACACTTAAAATTCACATTGTCCCCAATGTGAACAAGGCATAGACAAAACTAAAGAATAAAAACAGAGAAAACAAAAAAAGAAAAGATTCAGGACGGAAACTGAAACTAAAAAGAAAAAAAATTATGACCACTAAGAAGCAAAAAGAAAAGAAACTGAAACTCCCTGAGTTGGTAGAGCATTAAACTGAAACTGAAAAGAAACTGAAATTCCCGGTGGGTAAGATTCAAGACTCCAAGAAAGTCCCACAAAGTTCCAATCAGAGACAGTAACCGGCAGCCAGCAATAACAATCAACACCATGTATCAACATCCCAAGACTCACAAGACAGAGTTGAAGAATTAAATGCAGTTACAAGCCATAGAGCCTGACATCTCAAAAAGAAAATAAAACTAGTACTGAGTTTAATACAATCCAAAATAAGAAAAAGAGAAATACATAGATAAAAATAGAAATCAAAACTACCAACCAAACTGCTACTCGTCCTCAGCATCATCATCATGAGTACCACTATGACCTGCGCCTGAAGTGGAAGCGCCATGTCCAAAGGGCTGGAACCAAGTGGGAGGGGGTATGCGCTGCTGCTCAAAGACATGCCTGAACAAGTCATCTGTGCGATCAAATCGCTGCTGAATGTACTCTGCTGGTCCTGAATCCTTGAGTAAATCCCATCCTGCAAAGTCTGCATATTAGTCTGAAAATGCGTTTGCATACTATCCAGGCGACCGAAGATCTGATCACGCAGCTCAACAAAACTGAACGGGTCCGGCAAGGGAGCCTGAGCCGGAGGCTCTCTAAGGGGAAAAGGCTGTCGGAACCTCTCATGGTGGAAGGAATCTGGCGACGCGGGAGCATCCTGCTGAATGATATCGGCTGCCAAAGATCCCAACGGAGGGGGAACCTGTGGTCCAAGCCTAATGCTACCCATCTGGGGGGCTCATCATAAGTAACCATCCCTGCCTGACGCAACACATCCAAAGGGATAGCCTGAGTAGGTGGTCCTAACGTGAGATGTTCCCTAGGAAATCTATCAAAAACTCCTAGGTTCGTTGCCAACCTACCAATATAAGGACCCAAGGCTAAACTCGCTGAATCCCCACCCCTATGAGCTCTAGCTATAGAATGGATAAACAACATAGCCAAATTGGTTTCCACCCCATTCATCATGCAATAAAGAATAGCCAGCTCAACGAATTCACCTATCCCTACCCTGGCGTCTGCCAACAAACGTACCTGCTAAAACCTTATGAAGAAATCTAATCACAGGATCTCGAAAACCCGTCTCAGTAATACTGCTAGAGTAGGAACCTTCGCCTACAGTCATCCAAAAACCCTCAGATCACCATCACCTACTCCTATATCCCCGGACTTCTTAATTTTCCTCGAACACTATTAAGAAATGCTGGGACTGAACCTCATTCAACTGGTAAAAACCTAAATGAACAGCAAATTGGGGAATGCTCATCTCATAAATCTGCCGACCTAGGGAAAAGCTAACAGCATCTCCCTGCAACAAGTACCCGGACCTATACTGAAATGTGCAATAGAACTCAATAGTTAACTCCAAGTACTGGTCCCAACTACAGGTAATAGCATCCATCCACCTAGGTCCTAACATCCCTTCAAGCTACTCTCTGTCCTAAAATATCAATGACATCCCAGTCTATAGTCTTATGGACAAACAGATGCATATTCTGAAACTTAGTGAGTTTCTCCCGCTCACCTATTGCTAACCCAAACCTCAAACAGGTGTGCGAGAGAAGGTCCGCTGGTCGACAGGAGTAGGTGCCGATCCGCCTGGGAAAAACTGTTGCCTCTAGATATCAATAGAACGACGAATGCCATCATCAGCAGTTCTACGTCGTCGACGAGACATATCTGATAGATGTCGAATTGAACAAGAACAGAGAGATAATGAGAAAATGACGGGCGGTGAGGGTTCATGGTGGTCAGTGGTGGGGAATGGTGGCGGCAGGGTTGAATGGTGGCGTTTGGTGGCTGCGCGGAGATGGGGTTTTGTTCACGGTGGTGGGCGGCGGAAGTGGAATGGTGGGGTTCGCGATAGGGAGGTGTCGGGTGATGGTGGTCGCTGGGGTGGTAGTAGTCGGCGGTGGTGGTGGAATGGTGGTGATGAGGGAAGTGGTGGGGCGAGGAGCGTCGGAAGGTGGAATGGTGGGGTTCGGTGATGATGGTGGTTGAAGGTGGGAGGTGGAACGGTGGTTGCTGGAGGTAAAAGGGGAAAAAAATTTTTTGATTGTGAAAAAACTGCTAAATCCATCTGTTTTATTTTTCAGGGTGGAGGATGTCTTTCGCGCAGCGCGTACGCGTGGGTAAACCCTGCGCGCAGCGCGAACAGGTTGTTTGTTGACCCATTGACCAGAGTCTTCGCGCATCGCGTACAGTCTTATTATCTGTGCGCGCACGCGAAGAGTCCTTATGAAAAATTAAAACAAAATCACGAAAAACTTACCTCGTCGTGTGAATCTTGTACGTTCCGAACCGAGGTTATATCAACCGCCACCAAAATGCATTCCTTGTGTCTCCTCTGCACCGTTCCAAGTACGAATCCCTGCAAACATGAAAAACACAAATTAAAGAAAAAAAAATATAAGGGAAAAAATTATACAAAATTTACACTTGGATTTTCATCCAAGACTTTCAAGCCCTTGTCTTTTCCGGGATCTCGAGGAGGGTTTCCTCCTCTTCATTCACATCTAGGGATCCTCCAATGTAGTGCTTCAATCTGTGCCCGTTCACCTTCCAGGTGTTTCCATCAACATCATTCTGCAACTCGACTACACCATATGGAAATACCTCTCTAACACATACGGTCCGTCCACTTAGATCTCAATTTTCCTCCAAACAATGAGACGGGAATTTACAGTAACACTCGATCCCCTTTCTTAAACTCCTTCAACCCTCTCAATCTCTTATCATGCAACACCTTGTTTCTCCTTAATACTCAAAGAACGTGCATATGCTGCATCCCGAAGCTCCTCTAACTCATGAATCTGAAAGAAACGTCTTCTAGGCTTCGGTGAGATCAAGATTAACCGTCTTCAGAGCCCACAATGCTCTGTGTTCCAACTCAACGGGAAGATGACACGCTTTACCGTAAACAATCATGAATGGCGTGGTGCTAACGGTGTTTTGTAGGCTGTTCTGAAAGCCCACAACGCGTCATCGAGCTTGTCGGACCAATCCTTCCGACTCTTCCTACTGTCTTCTCCAGAATCCTCTTCACTCCCCTATTAGCATTCTCCACTTGACCGCTCGTCTGTGGATGATAAGCGGTGGAGAAAGAGTGAGAAACGATGAGTGACTCGTAGCGAGCTAACACCTTTTCCATCAAGGTGTTACAGAAATGAGTGCCACGGTCACTTATAAGCGCACGAGGGGTACCAAATCGAGTGAACAAATTCTTCAGAAATTTCACCACCACTGGGCATCATTAGTAGGCAAAGCTTGAGCTTCAACCCATTTTGAAACATAGTCAATCGCCACGAGGATGTACCGATTCTTGTTAGAAACAGGAAACGGGCCCATGAAATCAATGCCCCAAACATCAAAAATCTCGAGAACCTGTATAGGATTTTGGGGCATTTCATTTTTGGATGAAATATTACCAGTGCGTTGACAAGCGTCAACTGTTTAACGAATTCGAGGGCATCCTTCACCACTGAAGGCCAATAGAAACCACAATCAACACCTTCTGAGCGGTGATATGATGACCGTGATGTCCTCCAGTCAATCCCTCATGAACATGTCTAAGGATCTCCCATCCTCCTCCTTACTCACACATCTCCTCAGAATTCTATCTCCTCCAACCTATACAGAAACGGATCATCCCAAACATATCTACTCACATCCCGGAAAAAACTTCTTCTTCTGCTGCGTGGTCATCCCCTTGACCACCACTCCATTAGCTAGGTAATTTGCCAGGTCGGAGAACCATGGCATACCTTGCTGCTCGGCCTTCACAAAATCTACTGACTCGTGAGGGAATCTATCTCCAATCGCCTCCTCACGAATCTCCTCCCTCTCAGGATCCTCTAATCTAGAAAGATGATCTGCAGCCACGTTCTCGGCTCCCTTCTTATCCTTGATTTCGATGTCGAACTCGGAGAGCAAAGAATCCACCGTATGAGATGAGGTTTTGCATCTTTCTTCGCGAACAGATATCGCAATGCCGCCATGATCAGTGAATACGGTGGGTCTAGAAAGCACGAGATAGGAACGGAATTTATCGAAAGCAAAAACAACCGCTAGAAGCTCCTTCTCTGTCGTGGTGTAGTTCTCCTGAGCATCATTCAACGTCTTACTGGCATAATAGATGGGATGGAAATGCTTGTTACGCCTCTGCCCTAAGACTGCCCCGACTGCATAGTCACTAGCATCACATATGAGCTCGAAAGGCAAGCTCCCAGTCGGGTGAAACAAGAATGGGTGCACTAACCAAGCACTCTTTCAGAAAATCAAATGCTTTAAGACATTCCTCGTCGAGACGAAAGGAACATCCTTCTCCAAAAGACGGGTCATGGGGCGAGTAATCTTAGAAAAATCCTTGATGAAACGCCTATAGAAACCCGCATGACAAGAAAACTACGAATAGATTTAAACACTCGTGGGCGGTGGAAGTCTACTAATCGTGTCAATCTTCGCCATGTCAACCTCAATACCATCTCGAGACACCTTGTGCCCCAACACTATCCCTCTGTTACCATGAAATGGCACTTCTCCCAATTCAAACATCAACGTCGTCTCCGTACACCTCTTCAACATCTTCTCCAGATTAGTCAAGCAGTGAGAAAAAGAACTACCATAAACAGAGAAGTCGTCCATGAAGACCTCTATAGATGACTCGATCATATCCTGGAAAATAGCAACCATGCAACGCTGAAAAGTAGCTGGAGCATTACATAACCCAAAAGGCATCCTACGATACGCATAGGTGCCATACGGGCATGTAAAAGTGGTCTTATGCTGGTCCTCTGGAGCAATAGGAATCTGGAAATAACCCGAGAAACCATCGAGGAAACAGTAGAACTGCTGACCAGCTAGACGCTCAAGCATCTGATCAATGAATAGAAGAGGGAAATGGTCCTTTCTGGTGGCATCATTGAGTCTCCTGTAATCGATACAAACACGCCAACCAGTGACCGTACGGGACGGAATGAGCTCGTTTTTCTCATTAGTGATGACAGTCATTCCCTCCCTTCTTGGGGACAACCTGAGTCGGGCTCACCCAACTAGAATCAGAGATAGGATATATCAAACCAGCTTCCATAAGCTTCTTAACTTCTGTCTTCACAACCTCCTGCATGTGTGGATTCAATCGCCTTTGAGGTTGCACCACAGGCTTATACTCATCCTCCATGAGTATCCTGTGGGTACAGTAAACTGCGCTGATGCCCTGAATGTGGGAAAGCCTCCACGCAATGGCTTTCTGTGCGTCTTCAACACATCAAGCAGACTCATCTCTCTCCTCCGTCAGTCTAGAAGAGATGATGACGGGTAAGCTAGAATCTCCACCTAAGAAGGCATATTCTAGGTGAGAAGGAAGGACCTTGAGCTCTAAAAGAGGAGGTGACTCAAGGGACGGCTTATGACTCTCTTCAGGAACTTCATCAATCTCAAAAACTTCGGGAAACAGAGGGGCTTCTTCTTCATACACCAACGGCTCCTCTTCACGATCATCTACCAAGTCAGCTCCACAGATGTAATCAAGACAACGGTCCACTCGGGAGATGAAGGAATTAAGGAAGTAAACAGAATCAGATGGACCGTTGTAGCATCCTGATCACCAGGGTGATTCATGGATTTGACGACATCAAATGTGACATTCTCACTCCTACTCGAAGAGTGATCTTCCTGTCAAAGACATCGATGATGGCCTTGGCAGTATTCAGAAATGGACGTCCCAAAATCAAAGGTACCTTGTCGTCGGCTTCCATATCAAGATCACGAAATCCACGGGGAAGACAAATTTATCGACCTTCACTAGCAAATTTTCAACGATGCCTGTGGATATTTGACCGATCGGTCAGCAAGAGATAATGTCATGCACGTTGGTATCAGATCACCAAGGTCTAGCTGCTCGTAGAGAGAGTATGGCATCAGATTGATGCTAGCACCTAGATCTGCCAACGCGTGGCTCAGAGTGTCACTACCAAACAAACACGGGATCGTGAAATTCCGGGGTCTGTCAATTCTCCGGTAGCTTGTTCAGAAACCAGCAGAACATCCAGCACTTAGGGGAATATTTGAGAGTTCCCCCAACCTATCTTTCCTTTTCAGGAGATCTTTCAAGAATTTTGCATACTTGGGGCATATGCTGAAGAGCCTCAATGAACGGGAGATTGATTTTCAACTGTTTGAACATTTCAAGGAAGTGCCCATAATCTTTAGTATACTTTGATTAGCAACACGAGGGGATACGGAACACGAGAAAGATCAATTTCAGGAGAGGGTCTAACAAAAACAGGTGTCGTTTCACGACCTCTCAACTTTTGGCTCACTGTTCGGCTGCGGTACTTGTTGGGACTAGCCTCGGTTGCACCTACCAGGAGTTTCCATCTTAATGTGCTCATCAACTTCCTTATCAGATTCTTCTTCTACTACTTCAACTGGGGGTATCATAGGATCTCCACCTCTTCCACTACGAGTTGTGACTGCTTTGAGTTGGGCGGCTGGGTTAGGTTGAGTGTGCCAGAAAATGGCCTGGAGGAGTTTTGTTCCAACCGCCTAGCAATGTCACCAACAGAACGCTGAAGGTCTAGGAAAGCAGATTGTGATTTTTAAGAATGATGTCGTGTTCAGCAAGTTTTCTGAGTGGTTTGATCCTTGACAATTAATGGGTTAACAAATCTTTGATTTCATTAAGATTGGTGTTATATTATTAACCCCTCCCTGATTTGTTCCCGAACTCCCACTAGCAAAATGACCCTGCCCCTGGTTATGATTTGGATTCGATTGGAAACAGGTGGATTTCCGGAAGATCTCCAGTTTTGGTTCTGAGCACCCCCCATCCCGAGTTATAAGAATGTTAAAAGGATTAGTTTGGAGCACGGTTTGGGCCTCCCCGTAGTCACAACTTGTTCTTGTGGCATCACGGGCACTCAACAGTGTCATGTCCTCCTCTGCAAATCTCACATCTGTCATCTTCTTCATCAGACTCTTCATATCTTTGGCTAAAGATTCAAGAGTGGCGGCCACACTAGTATCCACAGTGACGTGGTGAACACCTCGAGGTGGATGAGGGTGCATAGTTATAGGAATGGAATTCCTGATAGCTGACCGTTGCTCATATTCAGCTTGAGCAAAAATTTCAAAGAGATTCATTACAACCGACAACACTCCTTCTTTCCATGAGATGACCTCCAGCAGAAGTATCAAACGAGCACGAGTTTCATAGGTCAGGCCATTGTAAAATTTCTCAACGAGGGCCCATTCAGTCAGACCATGATAGAACATTGCTAAGCCAGATTCTGGAAACGCTCCCAGGCGAGATATATAGGGCTCATCAGGTTCCATCCTGAAAGAATGGATCTGGTCACGGAGCCTGGAAGCTTTGGTGGAGGAAAGTTATAATACCCAAAATAATAAGTTGGGAAACCTCAGGGACTATTTATGTAAATATATAAAAAAAAAACTGCTTTCTTCTCCACCATGGAGACCCACGATTTCCACCATGTTCTCGGGACTTTTCCAGCAATGGATCGCACTAACACCTTTAATAATCAAAGTATACCGCAATATCGAACCTTTATCATTATTAAGCTTCCATTGAGGTCATTTTCATCAAAAATCAACAAAAACTAACCAATCGAGCTCCACAAAACCGTCGCCTGCAACATACTCGAACACCATCCCTCCGGCCAATTTGATTCGAATTTGATAGAGGGCTTTTCATCATCGAAGTCATTAGAAGCTCCTGTCAATTTAATTTGAATTCTATCGAGGTTTGCTCACCCGATCACCACGTGACCGCGACCCGTTCTTCGATCAGTTCAGCTTCATCTCATCATCATAGAGGTAATTAAAGCCACCTACATAACTCGATTTTAGTCTAGGAATGAAGCCCCAACTTGATTTGGCTATTAACATTGATTTGATGTTCAATTGAATAGAAATTGTTTCTAGGGTTCATACGGTTTGAATTTGGGGACTTTTGGATTCGGGATTGGTTAACATGTAATTGAACACACCTATTAGCTCGATTTTAGATGGGGATTAAAGCCCTATGATTTCAAGAGCAATCAAATCGAATTCGTGTCCAATTGGATGGGATTTGAACCTAGGGTTTGTAATGGATTGGGGATTGGCTTGTTTGTGTTTAAAACCAAATAAAACCATGACATCTTGCGGCTATATGCCTTTGGTTCACTGGTTTGTGTATGGAGTGTGGGATGAAGGTCACGGTTTCGAACCCGTGCACCTCCTATATTTTTATTTATCCTTTTTGTAGCTTTTAAAAACAAATAAAATTCCTAAAAATTCAAAATATAACTTTTATAAATTTCTTTTATTTTAAAAGTATCTAAGTAATTTCTGAAAATTTTAGTTATTAAAAACACCTTCATATATTTATAAGATTATTTGTAAATGTTGTAAATAGCCATTTTTATAGAAATGGACTCAAAATAATAGTTTAAATTATAATTTGTTATTGAACACTGTATTATCTTTAATTACGGATAATCATGATTTATACTTATTTATAAAATATTTCCAAACCTGTAACGGATGTGTTTTAACCAGAAATGATTTTTTACGGTTTATCAAAATACCTTGATTTATACGTATTTTACAGCCAACTTACGGAGGCCATAACTTTTACATAACAGATCCAATAGTTAAAACCTTATGTCCATGACGAGTTTGTCGAAAGAAGAATCTGTTGATATATAAAACATCGAAAAACTCATCCGTTTTAGACCTCCAAACGATCGTTTTCGTAACAGCTAGCAGTTCTGCGCAGCTGTAAAGATCCACGTTTTTCTCATATTTCGGTAATCCAAATCAGAAACTTTTCTAAATGAAAGTTGTTTAAAATCACTAATCTAATAAACTGGAGATTTTCAGAATTTTTAAACGTCGTTTAGTATTTTAACGAGTGCGAAAAGACAGGGCAGAACTGGAACTATCCAAACTATAATTCGCGTTACGTTATCGTAGGTTCTCGCGGCGTTACCGAGCCTAGACTTTGTTTCTGATTATTGTCATCGTGTATAAGGTACGGATTCCTGATTCTTTATATCTTAGTATAAATAATATTTTTCCGTTACTTTGCAGTACAAATTCCTGATTTCTGTCTCGTATTTGATTTCCGTTCATTTCTAGTTTTGATTCCTGATAATTTGCTTTTGATTCTGTTATAAGTAGCTTGACTACTATTATTTTCTGAATTTGTTACCCGAGCTCTCCCTATCTTGGGGGTGACCAAGACCGTTATTGCGGCATCAATACGTGGCACCAACCGTGGCGGTGAGCTGAGATCACGGCGTCTCTAAGAGGACTCTGAAATTATGACTTGTTATATATATTATCCTCAGAGGCGTATGGATCGATCCTAGGCTAGTTCTGTTATTTCCTGATGGATGGTTACACACCATTCCATTCAGGACTCTGGTGATGGTTGTATGTCTGCCCATACTCCATTTCACATTGGTTCACGGGCTCGCTACCTTGTTCCCCCTGTTCAGTTTATATGATATGATTATTAGCTCGGGGTATGTTCTATCTGATTATGTCTTATGACGTATGTTCTATTTGATATTATATCTTATGATCTTTGGTTCTCCATTATCATTATGTCTGTTTATTTTTTGATATCTGCCAATTCCTTGATTATCACATGTCTGTTTATTTTTGATATCTGCCGATTCTTTGATTATCGTCATGTCTGTTTATTTTTGTTATCCGCTATTCCGTTCACTGAGCGTTATGCTCAGGCGTGCTTTGTTTTCATGCACGTCAGTCAGCAGGTAATCCGGAAACCAGTGAAGAGTGAATTGAAGACCAAGATTATCTGTTACTTTAATTAATGTATTGAACATTTTATTAGGTTTTGGAATTTGAACTTGTAATCGTTTAATAATGGAAGGCGTTTTGATTTGATATCCGTATTAGTGATGACACGTCAGCCTTGTCGGGCTGGGGTGCTACAGTTGTGGTATCAGAGCAAAGGTTCTTTCCTGTAGAAAACTTAAACATTAATAATAAACTTGTGAGGTAATGGGTAGACGTGGGTTAGGATCTAATTTCTGTTTCCAATCTAAATTCCAGTGTTCACACGTATGTTTTCATTTCAATGGCCCCTAAGAGACGTGTGAACAACCGCAATAAATCGAGTGGCCCTCATCTGATACTCCTCTTGAAACCCTCGTTGCTAATGCTGTAAACGCTGCTATTTCTGGAATACTCCCTAATCTGATGACTCAGACTGCTCAAACAGTCATCCAGCAGATGCAACAGGCAATTTCGGAGGGAAACAACACAGGAGCCCACCCGGTGGAAATAACTCAGAGCCACCTTCTGGCGGGAACCACACTGGACCATCTTCCGGTGGAAATGCAACACCATCTGTGGCTGAGATTCATGTCTGGCTTGAACGCTTTATGAAGCAAGACCAAGATCTTTTAGTGATGCTGCTACACCGATGGATGCTCGGAACTGGATAGCCCATGTGGAAAAATTCGAAGTACTAGGAGTCGATGACATATTTAAAACTAGGTTTGGCTTCTTACAAACTGGAGGATGATGCTCTAGTTTGGTGGGAAGGGGTAAAACTTGCACATGGTGGAGAAGGTTATGCTGCTACCCTTACTTGGCCGATTTCCGCACAATATTCTTCCGGAAGTATTTCTCTAAAGTGGAACGAAGTGAGTATGCACGGGAATATGCATCTATTGAGCACGCGATGGTGAACCTTGGCAGAATTCATGGCAAGATTCTGTAGGTTGGCTAGTTTTCTTGGGAAGCTGCAGGTAGCCCAGAGGCCCAAGCAGAAAAGTTGAAATGGGTTGTTCATGAGAGGACTCGGAGGTGGATAGTGACTCAAGGTTTAACAATATCAATGAAGTAGCTGATGCCGTGAAAACACTTGACATGGAAACAAGAGAGGTTAGCTAAAGCTGAGGAGAGTCGAAAGAGAAATCGTGAAGGACACCATACCGTATCTTCTGGGCAATCTTCAAGCGAGAAACACCATACAGGTGATCGAAAAGCCCAATTCAACAGAAATAATAACCGCCAAGGTAATCATGGAAACAAAAACAGCAGAATCCTAACCTGCCGAAACCAAGGTCAAGAGCAAGTCCCGGTATGCCTACATGTGGAAAACGTCATTTTGGTGTTTGTCGGCGAGCTTCCGAGCCTTTTTAGATGTGGAAAGACCGGCCATGTATTGAAAGACTGTCCGTATCCTGATAACAAAGGGAAGGCTGGAAATAGTGCAAAGCAGCCTACTATTGAGGACGAGTGTTTTGCTCTGAACGCAAAGGATGCAGCAAACACACCAGGTATGACTCTTGATATTCCTCCCATATGTGAATCTGTCGTATCTGAATAATCTAGTAGTCTTACAATTCTAATTATGCTTGTTATCTATTACTAAGTGTGCCATGGTAACATAAATTCTGTAGGTACTGTTTCTGGTACTCTCATGTTATGAACTCGTGAAGTTCAAGTCTTATTTGATACTGGAGCAACACACTCCATAATTTCTCAATCTTTTCTTAAACATCTACGATGAGCCCAACATTATTAGAAAATACTTTGAATATTATGACTCCTATGGGAAACTCTGTTACAATCTCTCATGTGTTATAGGATTGTCCGATCCGAGTTGAATCGCTCATTCTTACAGCGGATCTGTTGCCCATGCAAATGGAAGATTTTGATATCATCTTGGGAATGGACTGGTTAACTCGGCATCATGTTACAATTGAGTGTCAGACTCGTCGCATTCTGTTTGGAGATCCCATCATCCTGAACTCATTTATCAGGGACTAAACCTCGAAAAACTCTTCAAATAATTTCAGCACTTAAGGCTCGTAAATCCCTACTGCACGGCGCTACAGGATTCCTTGCTCAGTAAAATTTTATCTCCTGAAGACCTAGTATTTCTGATTATCCGGTTGTTTTGTGATTTTCCCGATGTGTTTCCTAAGGAGCTACCTGGACTCCACCAGACCGCGAGGTGGAATTCACTATTGATCTTATTCTGGTGCTGACCGATTTCCAAGGAACCTTACCGTATGGTACCACTTGAACTCAAAGAACTGAAGGAGCATTACAGGAGTTTTTAGATCTTGGATTTATTAGACCAAGTGTCTCACCCTGGGGTGCACCGGTCCTATTCGTGAAGAAGAAAGATGGTTCTTTGAGACTCTGCATGACTACAGAGAACTCAACAAGATCACTATCCTAATCGTTACCCTCTGCCTCGTATTGATGATTTATTTTGATCAGCTTCAGGTGCAAAGTGTTTCTCTAAAATCGATCTGAGGTCTGGTTACCATCAGCTAAAGATCAAAGATTCTGATGTCCCTAAATCTGCCTTCCGTACGCGATATGGTCACTATGAATTCTTGGTTATGCCGTTCGGGTTAACGAATGCCCCAGCTGTTTTCATGGACCTAATGAACCGGTTTTTCATGACTATCTGGATAATTTCTCATCGTGTTTATAGATGACATTCTTATCTATTCTAAGAGTAAGAAGGAACATGAAGACCATCTTCGTATCGTGCTTGAAACTCTGCGTAAAAGAAGCTTTATGCTAAGTTTTCAAAATGTGAATTTGGTTGAGTCAAGTAGCCTTTCTGGGTCCTGTGGTCTCTGCAGATGGTAATTTGGTAGATCCAGCAAAGATATAGGCAATCACTAAATGGCCAAGACCTACTTCAGCCACAGAAGTCCGTAGTTTTCTTGGTCTTGCTGGTTACTATCGTAGATTTGTCGAGGGTTCTCTGTTATTGCTTTACCTCTCACGCAACTTCTAAGAAAGGGTTAAGTACTCTTGGAATGATGAGCGGGAGAAAAGCTTCGAAGAGCTTAAGAAGAGATTGGTGTCTGCCCCGATTCTTACACTTCCATCGGGCACGGGTGGATATCAGATTTACAGCGATGCCTCTAAAAGGACTCGGATTGTTGCTAATGCAGCATGGTAAGGTCATTGCTTATGCTTCGCGGCAGTTGAAACCTTATGAGGTTAATTATCCTACGCATGATCTTGAACTCGCTGCTGTTATTTTCGCGCTGAAAATATGGCGTCCACTATCTTTACGGAAGACTTGTGATATTTTTACTGATCACAAGAGCTTGAAATACATCTTCACACAAAAAGAACTAAACATGAGGCAGAGAAGATGGTTAGAATTGTTAAAAGATTATATGCTAATATTCATATCATCCGGGAAAGGCCAATGTGGTAGCTGATGCTCTTAGCAGGAGAGCTCAGGAACAGTAGCCCTCAGCTACATACAGCCTCAGAACATTACCGATCTTGATAGATTGGGTATTGGCCTACATATGGCAAGAGTGACGGATATCTCGCTAGTCTTCAGATTGAATCTGACTTAATATTCCGTATTAAGACGCACAGAAAGACGATGGTGAACTCTGGGGCAATCTTACAGAATGTGGAGATTGGTAAGCAATCAGAATTCAGAGTAGATGAGCATGGAGTAATCTGGTGTGGTAAACGTTTATGTGTGCCTAATGATTCTTCTCTTCGAGAATCGTTATTAGCTGAGGCACATAGTTCTCTGTTCTCTATCCATCCAGGATCTACTAAGATGTATCGTGATCTTCGTCAGAATTTCTGGTGGAATGGTATGAAAGAAGACTTGCTAAGTATGTTAGCCGTTGCCTTACTTGTCAGCAGGTCAAGATTGAGCACCAGAGAGCTAGTGGTTTGCTTCAGCACTACCTATTCCTGTATGGAAATGGGATGATATTTCCATGGATTTTGTGACAGGGTTGCCAAGGACATTTAGGAGAATTATGCAATATGGGTTGTAGTTGACAGATTGTCAAAGTCGGCTCACTTTCTCCCAATTCAGCAATTTGATTTTGGTTAGCAAACCTTCTGAAGTGTTCACACAAGAGATTGTTAGACTTCATGGCACTCCGGTGTCTATCGTGTCTGATCGAGACCCGAGGTTCACTTCTCGTTTTTGGAAGGGTTTGCAAGCTGCATGGGGTACCAATTGAGGTTTAGTACGGCGTTTCATCCTCAGACTGACGGTCAGTCGGAGCGTACTATTCAGACCCTTGAGGACATGCTTCGAGCTTGTGCCTTAGAGTGGACTGGGAACTGGGATAATACTTTGTTTGGTCGAGTTTGCTTACAACAATAGTTTGGCAAGCTAGCATTGCTGGCACCTTTCGAATTATTGTATGGTCGTAAATGTAGCACCAATTTGTTGGGAAGAGGTCGGTGAAGAGTCATCGAAGGACCCTAGTTAGTTCAGATCACGAATGAGAAAGTTGCTATTGCTAGAGAAAAGTTAAAGGAAGCTCAAGTAGACAGAAAAGTTATGCAGACCGACACCGTCGACTTTTGGAGTTTAAGGTTGGTGACAAAGTGTTCCCTGAAGGTTTCGCCTTGCAAAGGCGTACGACGTTTTGGTCTTAAAGGGAAACTTAGTCCACGGTTTATCGGACCCTTTGAAATCCTAGAAAGAGTTGGTGAGGTTTCGTATCGTTTGGCTTTACCACGCAACTGTCACATGTGCATAATGTCTTCCATGTATCTCTTTTAAGGGGTACAATTATCATCCCCTTCACGTTGTGAATTATCCGCTTCATCTGATTCGTGAAGATTTATCGTTCGAAGAAGAACCAGAAGCTATCCTTGACCGACAAGAACGCATTATGCGTAGGAAAACTATTCCTTTTGTTAAAGTATTATGGAAAAACATTCCGAACGCGAAGCTACATGGGAGATAGAAGACGAAATCCGTTCTCAATATCCGTATCTATTTACCTCTAGTTATTATCTTCTATATGTTTCTGTTATCATTTATGAAGTTATCAATTATTGCTTCTTGAACATCATATTAGTCGTCTCTTATACGATTTCGTCTTTTGAATCGATTCCGTTTCAGCATGAATAACCATAAGTGATTTCATTCACTTGTTGATTTTAATACTACCGTATTCGTTATGTCATATCTTGTTTCGATATGTACCTAGCATTTCGTGGACGAAATTGTTTTAAGGGGGGTAGAATTATAACCCAAAATAATAAGTTGGGAAACCTCAGGGACTATTATGTAAATATATATAAAAAAAAAACTGCTTTCTTCTCCACCATGGAGACCCACGATTTTCCCCATGTTTCTCGGACTTTTCCAGCAATGGATCGCACTAACACCTTTAATAATCAAAGTAATACCGCAATATCGAACCTTTAATCATTATTAAGCTTCCATTGAGGTCAATTTCATCAAAAATCAACAAAAACTAACCATCGAGCTCCACAAAACCGTCGACCCTGCAACATACTCGAACACCATCCTCCGGCCAATTTGATTCGAATTTGATAGAGGGCTTTTCATCATCGAAGTCATTAGAAGCTTCCTGTCATTTAATTTGAATTCTATCGAGGTTTGCTCACCCAACGATCACCACGTGACCGCGACCCGTTCTTCGATCAGTTCAGCTTCATCTCATCATCATAGAGGTAATTAAAGCCACCTACATACTCGATTTTAGTCTAGGAATGAAAGCCCCACATTGATTTGGCTATTACATTGATTTGATGTTCAATTGAATAGAAATTGTTTCTAGGGTTCATACGGTTTGAAATTTGGGGATTTTGATTCGGGATTGGTTAACATGTAATTGAACACACCTATTAGCTCGATTTTAGATGGGGATTAAAAGCCCTATGATTTCAAGAGCAATCAAAATCGAATTCGTGTCCAATTGGATGGGATTTGAACCTAGGGTTTGTAATGGATTTGGGGATTGGCTTGTTTGTGTTTAAAACCAAATAAAACCATGACATCTTGCGGCTATATGCCTTTGGTTCACTGGTGTTGTGTATGGGAGTGTGGGATGAAGGTCACGGGTTCGAACCCGTGCACCTCCTATATTTTTATTTATGCCTTTTTGTAGCTTTTAAAAACAAATAAAAATTCCTAAAAATCATAAATATAACTTTTATAAATTTCTTTTATTTTAAAAGTATCTAAGTAATTTTCTGAAAATTTTAGTTATTAAAAACACCTTCATAATATTTATAAGAATTATTTGTAAATGTTGTAAATAGCCATTTTTATAGAAATGGACTCAAAATAATAGTTTAAATTATTAATTTGTTATTGAACACTGTATTATCTTTAATTACGGATAAATCATGATTTATACTTATTTATAAAATATTTCCAAACCTGTAACGGATGTGTTTTAACCAGAAATGATTTTTACGGTTTATCAAAATACCTTGATTTATACGTATTTTACAGCCAACTTACGGAGGCCATAACTTTTACATAACAGATCCAAATAAGTTAAACCTTATGTCCATGACGAAGTTTGTCGAAAGACGAATCTGTTGATATATAAAACATCGAAAACTCATTCGTTTAGACCTCCAAACGATCGTTTTCGTAACAGCTAGCAGTTCTGCGCAGCTGTAAAGATCCACGTTTTTCTTATATTTCGGTAATCCAAATCAGAAACTTTTCTAAATGAAAGTGTTTAGAAATCACTAATCTAATAAACTGGAGATTTTCAGAATTTTTAAACATCGTTAGTATTTTTAACGAGTGCGAAAAGACAGGGCAGAACTGGAACTATCCAAACTATAATTCGCGTTACGTTATCGTAGGTTCTCGCGGCGTTAACCGAGCCTAGACTTTGTTTCTGATTATTGTCATTCGTGTATAAGGTACGGATTCCTGATTCTTTATATCTTAGTATAATAATATTTTTCCGTTACTTTGCAGTACAAATTCCTGATTTCTGTCTCGTATTGATTTCCGTTCATTTCTAGTTTTGATTCCTGATAATTTGCTTTTGATTCTGTTATAAGTAGCTTGACTACTATATATTTCTGAATTTGTTACCCGAGCTCTCCCTATCTTGGGGGTGACCAAGACGCGTTATTGCGGCATCAATAACGTGGCACCAACCGTGGCGGTGAGCTGAGATCACGGCGTCTCTAAAGAGGACTCTGAAATTATGACTTGTTATATTATTATTTCCTCAGAGGCGTATGGATCGATCCTAGGCTAGTTCTGTTATTTCCTGATGGATGGTTACACACCATTCCATTCAGGACTCTGGTGAATGGTTTGTATGTCTGCCCATACTCCATTTCACATTGGTTCACGGGCTCGCTACCTGTGTTCCCCCTGTTCAGTTATTATATGATATGATTATTAGCTCGGGGTATGTTCTATCTGATATATGTCTTATGACGTATGTTCTATTTGATATATATATCTTATGATCTTTGGTTCTCCATTATCATTATGTCTGTTTATTTTTGATATCTGCCAATTCCTTGATTATCACATGTCTGTTTATTTTTGATATCTGCCGATTCTTTGATTATCGTCATGTCTGTTTATTTTTGTTATCCGCTATTCCG
Organism: Flaveria linearis; assembly: GCA_024085815.1. Taxonomy (NCBI): domain Eukaryota; kingdom Viridiplantae; phylum Streptophyta; class Magnoliopsida; order Asterales; family Asteraceae; genus Flaveria; species Flaveria linearis. Next base: position 100,926,474 of record CM044004.1, read on the forward strand.
TTCACTGAGCGTTATGCTCAGGCGTGCTTTTGTTTTCATGCACGTCAGGTCAGCAGGGTAATCCGGGAAACCAGTGAAGAGTGAATTGAAGACCAAGATTATCTGTTACTTTAATTAATGTATTGAACATTTTAATTAGGTTTTGGAATTTGAACTTGTAATCGTTTTAATAATGGGAATGCGTTTTGATTTGATATCCGTATTAGTGACACGTCAGCCTTGTCGGGCTGGGGTGCTACAGTTGTGGTATCAGAGCAAAGGTTCTTTCCTGTAGAAAACTTAAACATTAATAATAAACTTGTGAGGTAATGGGTAGACGTTGGGTTAGGATCTAATTTCTGTTTCCAATCTAAATTCCAGTGTTCACACGTATGTTTTCATTTCAGATGGCCCCTAAGAGACGTGTGAACAACCGCAATAAATCGAGTGGCCCCTCATCTGATACTCCTCTTGAAACCCTCGTTGCTAATGCTGTAAACGCTGCTATTTCTGGAATACTCCCTAATCTGATGACTCAGACTGCTCAAACAGTCATCCAGCAGATGCAACAGGCAATTTCGGAGGGAAACAACACAGGAGCTCCACCCGGTGGAAATAACTCAGAGCCACCTTCTGGCGGGAACCACACTGGACCATCTTCCGGTGGAAATGCAACACCATCTGTGGCTGAGATTCATGTCTGGCTTGAACGCTTTATGAAGCAAAGACCAAGATCTTTTAGTGATGCTGCTACACCGATGGATGCTCGGAACTGGATAGCCCATGTGGAAAAGATATTCGAAGTACTAGGAGTCGATGACATATTAAAACTAGGTTGGCTTCTTACAAACTGGAGGATGATGCTCTAGTTTGGTGGGAAGGGGTAAACTTGCACATGGTGGAGAAGGTTATGCTGCTACCCTACTTGGGCCGATTTCCGCACAATATTCTTCCGGAAGTATTTCTCTGAAGTGGAACGAAGTGAGTATGCACGGGAATATGCATCTATTGAGCAACGCGATGGTGAACCTTGGCAGGAATTCATGGCAAGATTCTGTAGGTTGGCTAGTTTTCTTGGGGAAGCTGCAGGTAGCCCAGAGGCCCAAGCAGAAAAGTTGAAATGGGCTGTTCATGAGAGGACTCGGAGGTGGATAGTGACTCAAAGGTTTAACAATATCAATGAAGTAGCTGATGCCGTGAAAACACTTGACATGGAAAACAAGAAGAGGTTAGCTAAAGCTGAGGAGAGTGAAAGAGAAATCGTGAAGGACACCATACCGCATCTTCTGGGCAATCTTCAAGCGAGAAACACCATACAGGTGATCGAAAAGCCCAATTCACAGAAATAATAACCGCCAAGGTAATCAATGGAAACAAAAACAGCAGAATCCTAAACCTGCCGAAAACCAAGGTCAAGAGCAAGTCCCGGTATGCACTACATGTGGAAAACGTCATTTTGGTGTTTGTCGGCGAGCTTCCGGAGCCTGTTTTAGATGTGGAAAGACCGGCCATGTATTGAAAGACTGTCCGTATCCTGATAACAAAGGGAAGGCTGGAAATAGTGCAAAGCAGCCTACTAATGGAGGACGAGTGTTTGCTCTGAACGCAAAGGATGCAGCAACACACCAGGTATGACTCTTGATATTCCTCCCATATGTGAATCTGTCGTATCTGAATAATCTAGTAGTCTTACAATTCTAATTATGCTTGTTATCTATTACTAAGTGTGCCATGGTAACATAAATTCTTTAGGTACTGTTTCTGGTACTCTCATGTTAGGAACTCGTGAAGTTCAAGTCTTATTTGATACTGGAGCAACACACTCCATAATTTCTCATCTTTTCTTAAACATCTAACGATGAGCCCAACATTATTAGAAAATACTTTGAATATTATGACTCCTATGGGAAACTCTGTTACAATCTCTCATGTGTATGAGGATTGTCCGATCCGAGTTGAATCGCTCATTCTTACAGCGGATCTGTTGCCCATGCAAATGGAAGATTTTGATATCATCTTGGAATGGACTGGTTAACTCGGCATCATGTTACAATTGAGTGTCAGACTCGTCGCATTCTGTTTGGAGATCCCCATCATCCTGAACTCATTTATCAGGGGACTAAACCTCGAAAAACTCTTCAAATAATTTCAGCACTTAAGGCTCGTAAATCCCTACTGCACGGCGCTACAGGATTCCTTGCTTCAGTTAAAATTTTATCTCCTGAAGAGCCTAGTATTCTGATTATCCGGTTGTTTGTGATTTTCCCGATGTGTTTCCTAAGGAGCTACCTGGACTTCCACCAGACCGCGAGGTGGAATTCACTATTGATCTTATTCCTGGTGCTGAACCGATTTCCAAGGCACCTTACCGTATGGTACCACTTGAACTCAAAGAACTGAAGGAGCAATTACAGGAGTTATTAGATCTTGGATTTATTAGACCAAGTGTCTCACCCTGGGGTACACCGGTCCTATTCGTGAAAAAGATGGTTCTTTGAGACTCTGCATTGACTACAGAGAACTCAACAAGATCACTATCCGTAATCGTTACCCTCTGCCTCGTATTGATGATTTATTTGATCAGCTTCAGGGTGCAAAGTGTTTCTCTAAAATCGATCTGAGGTCTGGTTACCATCAGCTAAAGATCAAAGATTCTGATGTCCCTAAATCTGCCTTCCGTACGCGATATGGTCACTATGAATTCTTGGTTATGCCGTTCGGGTTAACGAATGCCCCAGCTGTTTTCATGGACCTAATGAACCGAGTTTTCCATGACTATCTGGATAAGTTCGTCATCGTGTTTATAGATGACATTCTTATCTATTCTAAGAGTAAGAAGGAACATGAAGACCATCTTCGTATCGTGCTTGAAACTCTGCGTAAAAAGAAGCTTTATGCTAAGTTTTCAAAATGTGAATTTTGGTTGAGTCAAGTAGCCTTTCTGGGTCATGTGGTCTCTGCAGATGGTATTATGGTAGATCCAGCAAAGATAGAGGCAATCACTAAATGGCCAAGACCTACTTCAGCACAGAAGTCCGGAGTTTTCTTGGTCTTGCTGGTTACTATCGTAGATTTGTCGAAGGGTTCTCTGTTATTGCTTTACCTCTCACGCAACTTCTAAGGAAAGGGGTTAAGTACTCTTGGAATGATGAGCGGGAGAAAAGCTTCGAAGAGCTTAAGAAGAGATTGGTGTCTGCCCCGATTCTTACACTTCCATCGGGCACGGGTGGATATCAGATTTACAGCGATGCCTCTAAAAGGGACTCGGATGTGTGCTAATGCAGCATGGTAAGGTCATTGCTTATGCTTCGCGGCAGTTGAAACCTTATGAGGTTAATTATCCTACGCATGATCTTGAACTCGCTGCTGTTATTTTCGCGCTGAAAATATGGCGTCACTATCTTTACGGAGAGACTTGTGATATTTTTACTGATCACAAGAGCTTGAAATACATCTTCACACAAAAAGAACTAAACATGAGGCAGAGAAGATGGTTAGAATTGTTAAAAGATTATGATGCTAATATTCAATATCATCCGGGAAAGGCCAATGTGGTGGCTGATGCTCTTAGCAGGAAGAGCTCAGGAACAGTAGCCTCCCTACAGCTACAGCCTCAGAACATTACCGATCTTGATAGATTGGGTATTGGCCTACATATTGGCAAGAGTGACGGATATCTCGCTAGTCTTCAGATTGAATCTGACTTAATATTCCGGATTAAGAACGCACAGAAAGACGATGGTGAACTCTGGGCAATCTTACAGAATGTGGAGATTGGTAAGCAATCAGAATTCAGAGTAGATGAGCATGGAGTAATCTGGTGTGGTAAACGTTTATGTGTGCCTAATGATTCTTCTCTTCGAGAATCGTTATTAGCTGAGGCACATAGTTCTCCGTTCTCTATCCATCCAGGATCTACTAAGATGTATCGTGATCTTCGTCAGAATTTCTGGTGGAATGGTATGAAAGAAGACGTGGCTAAGTATGTTAGCCGTTGCCTTACTTGTCAGCAGGTCAAGATTGAGCACCAGAGAGCTAGTGGTTTGCTTCAGCCACTACCTATTCCTGTATGGAAATGGGATGATATTTCCATGGATTTTGTGACAGGGTTGCCAAGGACATTTAGGAAGAATGATGCAATATGGTTTGTAGTTGACAGATTGTCAAAGTCGGCTCACTTTCTCCCAATTCAGCAAGGATTTTCGGTTAGCAAACCTTCTGAAGTGTTCACACAAGAGATTGTTAGACTTCATGGCACTCCGTGTCTATCGTGTCTGATCGAGACCCGAGGTTCACTTCTCGTTTTTGGAAGGGTTTGCAAGCTGCATGGGGTACCAAGTTGAGGTTTAGTACGGCGTTTCATCCTCAGACTGACGGTCAGTCGGAGCGTACTATTCAGACACTTGAGGACATGCTTCGAGCTTGTGCCTTAGAGTGGACTGGGAACTGGGATGAATACTTGTGTTTGGTCGAGTTTGCTTACAACAATAGTTGGCAAGCTAGCATTGGCATGGCACCTTTCGAATTATTGTATGGTCGTAAATGTAGAGCACCAATTTGTTGGGAAGAGGTCGGTGAAAGAGTCATCGAAGGACCCGAGTTAGTTCAGATCACGAATGAGAAAGTTGCTATTGCTAGAGAAAAGTTAAAGGAAGCTCAAAGTAGACAGAAAAGTTATGCAGACCGACACCGTCGACTTTTGGAGTTTAAGGTTGGTGACAAAGTGTTCCTGAAGGTTTCGCCTTGCAAAGGCGTACGACGTTTTGGTCTTAAAGGGAAACTTAGTCCACGGTTTATCGGACCCTTTGAAATCCTGGAAAGAGTTGGTGAGGTTTCGTATCGTTTGGCTTTACCACCGCAACTGTCACATGTGCATAATGTCTTCCATGTATCTCTTTTAAGGGGGTACAATTATCATCCCCTTCACGTTGTGAATTATCCGCTTCATCTGATTCGTGAAGATTTATCGTTCGAAGAAGAACCAGAAGCTATCCTTGACCGACAAGAACGCATTATGCGTAGGAAAACTATTCCTTTTGTTAAAGTATTATGGAAAAACCATTCCGAACGCGAAGCTACATGGGAGATAGAAGACGAAATCCGTTCTCAATATCCGTATCTATTTGCCTCTTAGTTATTATCTTCTATATGTTTCTGTTATCAGTTATGAAGTTATCAATTATTTGCTTCTTGAACATCATATTAGTCGTCTCTTATACGATTTCGTCTTTTGAATCGATTCCGTTTCAGCAATTGAATAACCATAAGTGATTTCATTCACTTGTTGATTTTTAATACTCCGTATTCGTTATGTCATATCTTGTTTCGATATGTACCTAGCAATTTCGTGGACGAAATTGTTTTAAGGGGGGTAGAATTTAATACCCAAAATAATAAGTTGGGAAACCTCAGGGACTATTTATGTAAATATATAAAAAAAAAACTGCTTTCTTCTCCACCATGGAGACCCACGATTTCCACCATGTTCTCGGGACTTTTCCAGCAATGGATCGCACTAACACCTTTAATAATCAAAGTAATACCGCAATATCGAACCTTTAATCATTATTAAGCTTCCATTGAGGTCAATTTCATCAAAAATCAACAAAAACTAACCAATCGAGCTCCACAAAACCGTCGACCTGCAACATACTCGAACACCATCCTCCGGCCAATTTGATTCGAATTTGATAGAGGGCTTTTCATCATCGAAGTCATTAGAAGCTTCCTGTCAATTTAATTTGAATTCTATCGAGGTTTGCTCACCCGATCACCACGTGACCGCGACCCGTTCTTCGATCAGTTCAGCTTCATCTCATCATCATAGAGGTAATTAAAGCCACCTACATACTCGATTTTAGTCTAGGAATGAAAGCCCCAACATTGATTTGGCTATTAACATTGATTGATGTTCAATTGAATAGAAATTGTTTCTAGGGTTCATACGGTTTGAAATTTGGGGATTTTGGATTCGGGATTGGTTAACATGTAATTGAACACACCTATTAGCTCGATTTTAGATGGGGATTAAAAGCCCTATGATTTCAAGAGCAATCAAAATCGAATTCGTGTCCAATTGGATGGGATTTGAACCTAGGGTTTGTAATGGATTTGGGGATTGGCTTGTTTGTGTTTAAAACCAATAAAACCATGACATCTTGCGGCTATATGCCTTTGGTTCACTGGTTTGTGTATGGGAGTGTGGGATGAAGGTCACGGGTTCGAACCCGTGCACCTCCTATATTTTTATTTATGCCTTTTTGTAGCTTTTAAAACAAATAAAAATTCCTAAAAATCATAAATATAACTTTTATAATTTCTTTTATTTTAAAAGTATCTAAGTAATTTTCTGAAAATTTAGTTATTAAAAACACCTTCATAATATTTATAAGAATTATTTGTAAATGTTGTAAATAGCCATTTTTATAGAAATGGACTCAAATAATAGTTTAAATTATTAATTTGTTATTGAACACTGTATTATCTTTAATTACGGATAAATCATGATTTATACTTATTTATAAAATATTTCCAAACCTGTAACGGATGTGTTTTAACCAGAATGATTTTTACGGTTTATCAAAATACCTTGATACTTTATTTTACAGCCAACTTACGGAGGCCATAACTTTTACCAGATCCAAATAAGTTAAACCTTATGTCCATGACGAAGTTTGTCGAAAGAAGAATCTGTTGATATATAAAACATCGAAAAACTCATCCGTTTAGACCTCCAAACGATCGTTTTCGTAACAGCTAGCAGTTCTGCGCAGCTGTAAAGATCCACGTTTTTCTCATATTTCGGTAATCCAAATCAGAAACTTTTCTAAATGAAAGTTGTTTAGAAATCACTAATCTAATAAACTGGAGATTTTCAGAATTTTTAAACGTCGTTTAGTATTTTTAACGAGTGCGAAAAGACAGGGGCAGAACTGGAACTATCCAAACTATAATTCGCGTTACGTTATCGTAGGTTCTCGCGGCGTTAACCGAGCCTAGACTTGTTTTCTGATTATTGTCATTCGTGTATAAGGTACGGATTCCTGATTCTTTATATCTTAGTATAAATAATATTTTTCCGTTACTTTGCAGTACAAATTCCTGATTTCTGTCTCGTATTTGATTTCCGTTCATTTCTAGTTTTGATTCCTGATAATTTGCTTTTGATTCTGTTATAAGTAGCTTGACTACTATATATTTCTGAATTTGTTACCCGAGCTCTCCCTATCTTGGGGGTGACCAAGACGCGTTATTGCGGCATCAATAACGTGGCACCAACCGTGGCGGTGAGCTGAGATCACGGCGTCTCTAAAGAGGACTCTGAAATTATGACTTGTTATATTATTATTTCCTCAGAGGCGTATGGATCGATCCTAGGCTAGTTCTGTTATTTCCTGATGGATGGTTACACACCATTCCATTCAGGACTCTGGTGAATGGTTTGTATGTCTGCCCATACTCCATTTCACATTGGTTCACGGGCTCGCTACCTGTGTTCCCCCTGTTCAGTTATTATATGTATGATTATTAGCTCGGGGTATGTTCTATCTGATATATGTCTTATGACGTATGTTCTATTTGATATATATATCTTATGATCTTTGGTTCTCCATTATCATTATGTCTGTTTATTTTTGATATCTGCCAATTCCTTGATTATCACATGTCTGTTTATTTTTGATATCTGCCGATTCTTTGATTATCGTCATGTCTGTTTATTTTTGTTATCCGCTATTCCGTTCACTGAGCGTTATGCTCAGGCGTGCTTTTGTTTTCATGCACGTCAGGTCAGCAGGGTAATCCGGGAAACCAGTGAAGAGTGAATTGAAGACCAAGATTATCTGTTACTTTAATTAATGTATTGAACATTTTAATTAGGTTTTGGAATTTGAACTTGTAATCGTTTTAATAATGGGAATGCGTTTTGATTTGATATCCGTATTAGTGACACGTCAGCCTTGTCGGGCTGGGTGCTACAGTTGTGGTATCAGAGCAAAGGTTCTTTCCTGTAGAAAACTTAAACATTAATAATAAACTTGTGAGGTAATGGGTAGACGTTGGGTTAGGATCTAATTTCTGTTTCCAATCTAAATTCCAGTGTTCACACGTATGTTTTCATTTCAGATGGCCCCTAAGAGACGTGTGAACAACCGCAATAAATCGAGTGGCCCCTCATCTGATACTCCTCTTGAAACCCTCGTTGCTAATGCTGTAAACGCTGCTATTTCTGGAATACTCCCTAATCTGATGACTCAGACTGCTCAAACAGTCATCCAGCAGATGCAACAGGCAATTTCGGAGGGAAACAACACAGGAGCTCCACCCGGTGGAAATAACTCAGAGCCACCTTCTGGCGGGAACCACACTGGACCATCTTCCGGTGGAAATGCAACACCATCTGTGGCTGAGATTCATGTCTGGCTTGAACGCTTTATGAAGCAAAGACCAAGATCTTTTAGTGATGCTGCTACACCGATGGATGCTCGGAACTGGATAGCCCATGTGGAAAAGATATTCGAAGTACTAGGAGTCGATGACATATTTAAAACTAGGTTGGCTTCTTACAAACTGGAGGATGATGCTCTAGTTTGGTGGGAAGGGGTAAAACTTGCACATGGTGGAGAAGGTTATGCTGCTACCCTTACTTGGGCCGATTTCCGCACAATATTCTTCCGGAAGTATTTCTCTGAAGTGGAACGAAGTGAGTATGCACGGGAATATGCATCTATTGAGCAACGCGATGGTGAACCTTGGCAGGAATTCATGGCAAGATTCTGTAGGTTGGCTAGTTTTCTTGGGAAGCTGCAGGTAGCCCAGAGGCCCAAGCAGAAAAGTTGAAATGGGCTGTTCATGAGAGGACTCGGAGGTGGATAGTGACTCAAAGGTTTAACAATATCAATGAAGTAGCTGATGCCGTGAAAACACTTGACATGGAAAACAAGAAGAGGTTAGCTAAAGCTGAGGAGAGTGAAAGAGAAATCGTGAAGGACACCATACCGCATCTTCTGGGCAATCTTCAAGCGAGAAACACCATACAGGTGATCGAAAAGCCCAATTCAACAGAAATAATAACCGCCAAGGTAATCAATGGAAACAAAAACAGCAGAATCCTAAACCTGCCGAAAACCAAGGTCAAGAGCAAGTCCCGGTATGCACTACATGTGGAAAACGTCATTTTGGTGTTTGTCGGCGAGCTTCCGGAGCCTGTTTTAGATGTGGAAAGACCGGCCATGTATTGAAAGACTGTCCGTATCCTGATAACAAGGGAAGGCTGGAAATAGTGCAAAGCAGCCTACTAATGGAGGACGAGTGTTTGCTCTGAACGCAAAGGATGCAGCAAACACACCAGGTATGACTCTTGATATTCCTCCCATATGTGAATCTGTCGTATCTGAATAATCTAGTAGTCTTACAATTCTAATTATGCTTGTTATCTATTACTAAGTGTGCCATGGTAACATAAATTCTTTAGGTACTGTTTCTGGTACTCTCATGTTAGGAACTCGTGAAGTTCAAGTCTTATTTGATACTGGAGCAACACACTCCATAATTTCTCAATCTTTTCTTAAACATCTAACGATGAGCCCAACATTATTAGAAAATACTTTGAATATTATGACTCCTATGGGAAACTCTGTTACAATCTCTCATGTGTATGAGGATTGTCCGATCCGAGTTGAATCGCTCATTCTTACAGCGGATCTGTTGCCCATGCAAATGGAAGATTTTGATATCATCTTGGGAATGGACTGGTTAACTCGGCATCATGTTACAATTGAGTGTCAGACTCGTCGCATTCTGTTTGGAGATCCCCATCATCCTGAACTCATTTATCAGGGGACTAAACCTCGAAAAACTCTTCAAATAATTTCAGCACTTAAGGCTCGTAAATCCCTACTGCACGGCGCTACAGGATTCCTTGCTTCAGTTAAAATTTTATCTCCTGAAGAGCCTAGTATTTCTGATTATCCGGTTGTTTGTGATTTTCCCGATGTGTTTCCTAAGGAGCTACCTGGACTTCCACCAGACCGCGAGGTGGAATTCACTATTGATCTTATTCCTGGTGCTGAACCGATTTCCAAGGCACCTTACCGTATGGTACCACTTGAACTCAAAGAACTGAAGGAGCAATTACAGGAGTTATTAGATCTTGGATTTATTAGACCAAGTGTCTCACCCTGGGGTGCACCGGTCCTATTCGTGAAGAAGAAAGATGGTTCTTTGAGACTCTGCATTGACTACAGAGAACTCAACAAGATCACTATCCGTAATCGTTACCCTCTGCCTCGTATTGATGATTTATTTGATCAGCTTCAGGGTGCAAAGTGTTTCTCTAAAATCGATCTGAGGTCTGGTTACCATCAGCTAAAGATCAAAGATTCTGATGTCCCTAAATCTGCCTTCCGTACGCGATATGGTCACTATGAATTCTTGGTTATGCCGTTCGGGTTAACGAATGCCCCAGCTGTTTTCATGGACCTAATGAACCGAGTTTTCCATGACTATCTGGATAAGTTCGTCATCGTGTTTATAGATGACATTCTTATCTATTCTAAGAGTAAGAAGGAACATGAAGACCATCTTCGTATCGTGCTTGAAACTCTGCGTAAAAAGAAGCTTTATGCTAAGTTTTCAAAATGTGAATTTTGGTTGAGTCAAGTAGCCTTTCTGGGTCATGTGGTCTCTGCAGATGGTATTATGGTAGATCCAGCAAAGATAGAGGCAATCACTAAATGGCCAAGACCTACTTCAGCCACAGAAGTCCGGAGTTTTCTTGGTCTTGCTGGTTACTATCGTAGATTTGTCGAAGGGTTCTCTGTTATTGCTTTACCTCTCACGCAACTTCTAAGGAAAGGGGTTAAGTACTCTTGGAATGATGAGCGGGAGAAAAGCTTCGAAGAGCTTAAGAAGAGATTGGTGTCTGCCCCGATTCTTACACTTCCATCGGGCACGGGTGGATATCAGATTTACAGCGATGCCTCTAAAAAGGGACTCGGATGTGTGCTAATGCAGCATGGTAAGGTCATTGCTTATGCTTCGCGGCAGTTGAAACCTTATGAGGTTAATTATCCTACGCATGATCTTGAACTCGCTGCTGTTATTTTCGCGCTGAAAATATGGCGTCACTATCTTTACGGAGAGACTTGTGATATTTTTACTGATCACAAGAGCTTGAAATACATCTTCACACAAAAAGAACTAAACATGAGGCAGAGAAGATGGTTAGAATTGTTAAAAGATTATGATGCTAATATTCAATATCATCCGGGAAAGGCCAATGTGTGGCTGATGCTCTTAGCAGGAAGAGCTCAGGAACAGTAGCCTCCCTACAGCTACAGCCTCAGAACATTACCGATCTTGATAGATTGGGTATTGGCCTACATATTGGCAAGAGTGACGGATATCTCGCTAGTCTTCAGATTGAATCTGACTTAATATTCCGGATTAAGAACGCACAGAAAGACGATGGTGAACTCTGGGCAATCTTACAGAATGTGGAGATTGGTAAGCAATCAGAATTCAGAGTAGATGAGCATGGAGTAATCTGGTGTGGTAAACGTTTATGTGTGCCTAATGATTCTTCTCTTCGAGAATCGTTATTAGCTGAGGCACATAGTTCTCCGTTCTCTATCCATCCAGGATCTACTAAGATGTATCGTGATCTTCGTCAGAATTTCTGGTGGAATGGTATGAAAGAAGACGTGGCTAAGTATGTTAGCCGTTGCCTTACTTGTCAGCAGGTCAAGATTGAGCACCAAGAGCTAGTGGTTTGCTTCAGCCACTACCTATTCCTGTATGGAAATGGGATGATATTTCCATGGATTTTGTGACAGGGTTGCCAAGGACATTTAGGAAGAATGATGCAATATGGTTGTAGTTGACAGATTGTCAAAGTCGGCTCACTTTCTCCCAATTCAGCAAGGATTTTCGGTTAGCAAACCTTCTGAAGTGTTCACACAAGAGATTGTTAGACTTCATGGCACTCCGGGTCTATCGTGTCTGATCGAGACCCGAGGTTCACTTCTCGTTTTTGGAAGGGTTTGCAAGCTGCATGGGGTACCAAGTTGAGGTTTAGTACGGCGTTTCATCCTCAGACTGACGGTCAGTCGGAGCGTACTATTCAGACACTTGAGGACATGCTTCGAGCTTGTGCCTTAGAGTGGACTGGGAACTGGGATGAATACTTGTGTTTGGTCGAGTTTGCTTACAACAATAGTTGGCAAGCTAGCATTGGCATGGCACCTTTCGAATTATTGTATGGTCGTAAATGTAGAGCACCAATTTGTTGGGAAGAGGTCGGTGAAAGAGTCATCGAAGGACCCGAGTTAGTTCAGATCACGAATGAGAAAGTTGCTATTGCTAGAGAAAGTTAAAGGAAGCTCAAAGTAGACAGAAAAGTTATGCAGACCGACACCGTCGACTTTGGAGTTTAAGGTTGGTGACAAAGTGTTCCTGAAGGTTTCGCCTTGCAAAGGCGTACGACGTTTTGGTCTTAAAGGGAAACTTAGTCCACGGTTTTCGGACCCTTTGAAATCCTGGAAAGAGTTGGTGAGGTTTCGTATCGTTTGGCTTTACCACCGCAACTGTCACATGTGCATAATGTCTTCCATGTATCTCTTTTAAGGGGTACAATTATCATCCCCTTCACGTTGTGAATTATCCGCTTCATCTGATTCGTGAAGATTTATCGTTCGAGAAGAACCAGAAGCTATCCTTGACCGACAAGAACGCATTATGCGTAGGAAAACTATTCCTTTTGTTAAAGTATTATGGAAAAACCATTCCGAACGCGAAGCTACATGGGAGATAGAAGACGAAATCCGTTCTCAATATCCGTATCTATTTGCCTCTTAGTTATTATCTTCTATATTTCTGTTATCAGTTATGAAGTTATCAATTATTTGCTTCTTGAACATCATATTAGTCGTCTCTTATACGATTTCGTCTTTTGAATCGATTCCGTTTCAGCAATTGAATAACCATAAGTGATTTCATTCACTTGTTGATTTTTAATACTCCGTATTCGTTATGTCATATCTTGTTTCGATATGTACCTAGCAATTTCGTGGACGAAATTGTTTTAAGGGGGGTAGAATTATAATACCCAAAATAATAAGTTGGGAAACCTCAGGGACTATTTATGTAAATATATATAAAAAAAACTGCTTTCTCTCCACCATGGAGACCCACGATTTCCACCATGTTCTCGGGACTTTTCCAGCAATGGATCGCACTAACACCTTTAATAATCAAAGTAATACCGCAATATCGAACCTTTAATCATTATTAAGCTTCCATTGAGGTCAATTTCATCAAAAATCAACAAAAACTAACCAATCGAGCTCCACAAAACCGTCGACCTGCAACATACTCGAACACCATCCTCCGGCCAATTTGATTCGAATTTGATAGAGGGCTTTTCATCATCGAAGTCATTAGAAGCTTCCTGTCAATTTAATTTGAATTCTATCGAGGTTTGCTCACCGATCACCACGTGACCGCGACCCGTTCTTCGATCAGTTCAGCTTCATCTCATCATCATAGAGGTAATTAAAGCCACCTACATACTCGATTTTAGTCTAGGAATGAAAGCCCCAACATTGATTTGGCTATTAACATTGATTTGATGTTCAATTGAATAGAAATTGTTTCTAGGGTTCATACGGTTTGAAATTTGGGGATTTTGGATTCGGGATTGGTTAACATGTAATTGAACACACCTATTAGCTCGATTTTAGATGGGGATTAAAAGCCCTATGATTTCAAGAGCAATCAAAATCGAATTCGTGTCCAATTGGATGGGATTTGAACCTAGGGTTTGTAATGGATTTGGGGATTGGCTTGTTTGTGTTTAAAACCAAATAAAACCATGACATCTTGCGGCTATATGCCTTTGGTTCACTGGTTTGTGTATGGGAGTGTGGGATGAAGGTCACGGGTTCGAACCCGTGCACCTCCTATATTTTTATTTATGCCTTTTTGTAGCTTTTAAAAACAAATAAAAATTCCTAAAAATCATAAATATAACTTTTATAAATTTCTTTTATTTTAAAGTATCTAAGTAATTTTCTGAAAATTTTAGTTATTAAAAACACCTTCATAATATTTATAAGAATTATTTGTAAATGTTGTAAATAGCCATTTTTATAGAAATGGACTCAAAATAATAGTTTAAATTATTAATTTGTTATTGAACACTGTATTATCTTTAATTACGGATAAATCATGATTTATACTTATTTATAAATATTTCCAAACCTGTAACGGATGTGTTTTAACCAGAAATGATTTTTACGGTTTATCAAAATACCTTGATTTATACGTATTTTACAGCCAACTTACGGAGGCCATAACTTTTACATAACAGATCCAAATAAGTTAAACCTTATGTCCATGACGAAGTTTGTCGAAAGACGAATCTGTTGATATATAAAACATCGAAAAACTCATCCGTTTAGACCTCCAAACGATCGTTTTCGTAACAGCTAGCAGTTCTGCGCAGCTGTAAAGATCCACGTTTTTCTCATATTTCGGTAATCCAAATCAGAAACTTTTCTAAATGAAAGTTGTTTAGAAATCACTAATCTAATAAACTGGAGATTTTCAGAATTTTTAAACGTCGTTTAGTATTTTTAACGAGTGCGAAAAGACAGGGCAGAACTGGAACTATCCAAACTATAATTCGCGTTACGTTATCGTAGGTTCTCGCGGCGTTAACCGAGCCTAGACTTTGTTTCTGATTATTGTCATTCGTGTATAAGGTACGGATTCCTGATTCTTTATATCTTAGTATAATAATATTTTTCCGTTACTTTGCAGTACAAATTCCTGATTTCTGTCTCGTATTTGATTTCCGTTCATTTCTAGTTTTGATTCCTGATAATTTGCTTTTGATTCTGTTATAAGTAGCTTGACTACTATATATTTCTGAATTTGTTACCCGAGCTCTCCCTATCTTGGGGTGACCAAGACGCGTTATTGCGGCATCATAACGTGGCACCAACCGTGGCGGTGAGCTGAGATCACGGCGTCTCTAAAGAGGACTCTGAAATTATGACTTGTTATATTATTATTTCCTCAGAGGCGTATGGATCGATCCTAGGCTAGTTCTGTTATTTCCTGATGGATGGTTACACACCATTCCATTCAGGACTCTGGTGAATGGTTTGTATGTCTGCCCATACTCCATTTCACATTGGTTCACGGGCTCGCTACCTGTGTTCCCCCTGTTCAGTTATTATATGATATATTATTAGCTCGGGTATGTTCTATCTGATATATGTCTTATGACGTATGTTCTATTTGATATATATATCTTATGATCTTTGGTTCTCCATTATCATTATGTCTGTTTATTTTTGATATCTGCCATTCCTTGATTATCACATGTCTGTTTATTTTTGATATCTGCCGATTCTTTGATTATCGTCATGTCTGTTTATTTTGTTATCCGCTATTCCGTTCACTGAGCGTTATGCTCAGGCGTGCTTTTGTTTTCATGCACGTCAGGTCAGCAGGGTAATCCGGGAAACCAGTGAAGAGTGAATTGAAGACCAAGATTATCTGTTACTTTAATTAATGTATTGAACATTTTAATTAGGTTTTGGAATTTGAACTTGTAATCGTTTTAATAATGGGAATGCGTTTTGATTTGATATCCGTATTAGTGACACGTCAGCCTTGTCGGGCTGGGTGTTACAGTTGTGGTATCAGAGCAAAGGTTCTTTCCTGTAGAAAACTTAAACATTAATAATAAACTTGTGAGGTAATGGGTAGACGTTGGGTTAGGATCTAATTTCTGTTTCCAATCTAAATTCCAGTGTTCACACGTATGTTTTCATTTCAGATGGCCCCTAAGAGACGTGTGAACAACCGCAATAAATCGAGTGGCCCCTCATCTGATACTCCTCTTGAAACCCTCGTTGCTAATGCTGTAAACGCTGCTATTTCTGGAATACTCCCTAATCTGATGACTCAGACTGCTCAAACAGTCATCCAGCAGATGCAACAGGCAATTTCGGAGGGAAACAACACAGGAGCTCCACCCGGTGGAAATAACTCAGAGCCACCTTCTGGCGGGAACCACACTGGACCATCTTCCGGTGGAAATGCAACACCATCTGTGGCTGAGATTCATGTCTGGCTTGAACGCTTTATGAAGCAAAGACCAAGATCTTTTAGTGATGCTGCTACACCGATGGATGCTCGGAACTGGATAGCCCATGTGGAAAAGATATTCGAAGTACTAGGAGTCGATGACATATTTAAAACTAGGTTGGCTTCTTACAAACTGGAGGATGATGCTCTAGTTTGGTGGGAAGGGGTAAAACTTGCACATGGTGGAGAAGGTTATGCTGCTACCCTTACTTGGGCCGATTTCCGCACAATATTCTTCCGAAGTATTTCTCTGAAGTGGAACGAAGTGAGTATGCACGGGAATATGCATCTATTGAGCAACGCGATGGTGAACCTTGGCAGGAATTCATGGCAAGATTCTGTAGGTTGGCTAGTTTTCTTGGGGAAGCTGCAGGTAGCCCAGAGGCCCAAGCAGAAAAGTTGAAATGGGCTGTTCATGAGAGGACTCGGAGGTGGATAGTGACTCAAAGGTTTAACAATATCAATGAAGTAGCTGATGCCGTGAAAACACTTGACATGGAAAACAAGAAGAGGTTAGCTAAAGCTGAGGAGAGTTGAAAGAGAAATCGTGAAGGACACCATACCGCATCTTCTGGGCAATCTTCAAGCGAGAAACACCATACAGGTGATCGAAAAGCCCAATTCAACAGAAATAATAACCGCCAAGGTAATCAATGGAAACAAAACAGCAGAATCCTAAACCTGCCGAAAACCAAGGTCAAGAGCAAGTCCCGGTATGCACTACATGTGGAAAACGTCATTTTGGTGTTTGTCGGCGAGCTTCCGGAGCCTGTTTTAGATGTGGAAAGACCGGCCATGTATTGAAAGACTGTCCGTATCCTGATAACAAAGGGAAGGCTGGAAATAGTGCAAAGCAGCCTACTAATGGAGGACGAGTGTTTGCTCTGAACGCAAAGGATGCAGCAAACACACCAGTATGACTCTTGATATTCCTCCCATATGTGAATCTGTCGTATCTGAATAATCTAGTAGTCTTACAATTCTAATTATGCTTGTTATCTATTACTAAATGTGCCATGGTAACATAAATTCTTTAGGTACTGTTTCTGGTACTCTCATGTTAGGAACTCGTGAAGTTCAAGTCTTATTTGATACTGGAGCAACACACTCCATAATTTCTCAATCTTTTCTTAAACATCTAACGATGAGCCCAACATTATTAGAAATACTTTGAATATTATGACTCCTATGGGAAACTCTGTTACAATCTCTCATGTGTATGAGGATTGTCCGATCCGAGTTGAATCGCTCATTCTTACAGCGGATCTGTTGCCCATGCAAATGGAAGATTTTGATATCATCTTGGGAATGGACTGGTTAACTCGGCATCATGTTACAATTGAGTGTCAGACTCGTCGCATTCTGTTTGGAGATCCCCATCATCCTGAACTCATTTATCAGGGGACTAAACCTCGAAAAACTCTTCAAATAATTTCACACTTAAGGCTCGTAAATCCCTACTGCACGGCGCTACAGGATTCCTTGCTTCAGTTAAAATTTTATCTCCTGAAGAGCCTAGTATTTCTGATTATCCGGTTGTTTGTGATTTTCCCGATGTGTTTCCTAAGGAGTACCTGGACTTCCACCAGACCGCGAGGTGGAATTCACTATTGATCTTATTCCTGGTGCTGAACCGATTTCCAAGGCACCTTACCGTATGGTACCACTTGAACTCAAAGAACTGAAGGAGCAATTACAGGAGTTATTAGATCTTGGATTTATTAGACCAAGTGTCTCACCCTGGGGTGCACCGGTCCTATTCGTGAAGAAGAAAGATGGTTCTTTGAGACTCTGCATTGACTACAGAGAACTCAACAAGATCACTATCCGTAATCGTTACCCTCTGCCTCGTATTGATGATTTATTTGATCAGCTTCAGGGTGCAAAGTGTTTCTCTAAAATCGATCTGAGGTCTGGTTACCATCAGCTAAAGATCAAAGATTCTGATGTCCCTAAATCTGCCTTCCGTACGCGATATGGTCACTATGAATTCTTGGTTATGCCGTTCGGGTTAACGAATGCCCCAGCTGTTTTCATGGACCTAATGAACCGAGTTTTCCATGACTATCTGGATAAGTTCGTCATCGTGTTTATAGATGACATTCTTATCTATTCTAAGAGTAAGAAGGAACATGAAGACCATCTTCGTATCGTGCTTGAAACTCTGCGTAAAAGAAGCTTTATGCTAAGTTTTCAAAATGTGAATTTTGGTTGAGTCAAGTAGCCTTTCTGGGTCATGTGGTCTCTGCAGATGGTATTATGGTAGATCCAGCAAAGATAGAGGCAATCACTAAATGGCCAAGACCTACTTCAGCCACAGAAGTCCGGAGTTTTCTTGGTCTTGCTGGTTACTATCGTAGATTTGTCGAAGGGTTCTCTGTTATTGCTTTACCTCTCACGCAACTTCTAAGGAAAGGGTTAAGTACTCTTGGAATGATGAGCGGGAGAAAAGCTTCGAAGAGCTTAAGAAGAGATTGGTGTCTGCCCCGATTCTTACACTTCCATCGGGCACGGGTGGATATCAGATTTACAGCGATGCCTCTAAAAAGGGACTCGGATGTGTGCTAATGCAGCATGGTAAGGTCATTGCTTATGCTTCGCGGCAGTTGAAACCTTATGAGGTTAATTATCCTACGCATGATCTTGAACTCGCTGCTGTTATTTTCGCGCTGAAAATATGGCGTCACTATCTTTACGGAGAGACTTGTGATATTTTTACTGATCACAAGAGCTTGAAATACATCTTCACACAAAAAGAACTAAACATGAGGCAGAGAAGATGGTTAGAATTGTTAAAAGATTATGATGCTAATATTCAATATCATCCGGGAAAGGCCAATGTGGTGGCTGATGCTCTTAGCAGGAAGAGCTCAGGAACAGTAGCCTCCCTACAGCTACAGCCTCAGAACATTACCGATCTTGATAGATTGGGTATTGGCCTACATATTGGCAAGAGTGACGGATATCTCGCTAGTCTTCAGATTGAATCTGACTTAATATTCCGGATTAAGAACGCACAGAAAGACGATGGTGAACTCTGGGCAATCTTACAGAATGTGGAGATTGGTAAGCAATCAGAATTCAGAGTAGATGAGCATGGAGTAATCTGGTGTGGTAAACGTTTATGTGTGCCTAATGATTCTTCTCTTCGAGAATCGTTATTAGCTGAGGCACATAGTTCTCCGTTCTCTATCCATCCAGGATCTACTAAGATGTATCGTGATCTTCGTCAGAATTTCTGGTGGAATGGTATGAAAGAAGACGTGGCTAAGTATGTTAGCCGTTGCCTTACTTGTCAGCAGGTCAAGATTGAGCACCAGAGAGCTAGTGGTTTGCTTCAGCCACTACCTATTCCTGTATGGAAATGGGATGATATTTCCATGGATTTTGTGACAGGGTTGCCAAGGACATTTAGGAAGAATGATGCAATATGGTTTGTAGTTGATAGATTGTCAAAGTCGGCTCACTTTCTCCCAATTCAGCAAGGATTTTCGGTTAGCAAACCTTCTGAAGTGTTCACACAAGAGATTGTTAGACTTCATGGCACTCCGGTGTCTATCGTGTCTGATCGAGACCCGAGGTTCACTTCTCGTTTTTGGAAGGGTTTGCAAGCTGCATGGGTACCAAGTTGAGGTTTAGTACGGCGTTTCATCCTCAGACTGACGGTCAGTCGTAGCGTACTATTCAGACACTTGAGGACATGCTTCGAGCTTGTGCCTTAGAGTGGACTGGGAACTGGGATGAATACTTGTGTTTGGTCGAGTTTGCTTACAACAATAGTTGGCAAGCTAGCATTGGCATGGCACCTTTCGAATTATTGTATGGTCGTAAATGTAGAGCACCAATTTGTTGGGAAGAGGTCGGTGAAAGAGTCATCGAAGGACCCGAGTTAGTTCAGATCACGAATGAGAAAGTTGCTATTGCTAGAGAAAAGTTAAAGGAAGCTCAAAGTAGACAGAAAAGTTATGCAGACCGACACCGTCGACTTTTGGAGTTTAAGGTTGGTGACAAAGTGTTCCTGAAGGTTTCGCCTTGCAAAGGCGTACGACGTTTTGGTCTTAAAGGGAAACTTAGTCCACGGTTTATCGGACCCTTTGAAATCCTGGAAAGAGTTGGTGAGGTTTCGTATCGTTTGGCTTTACCACCGCAACTGTCACATGTGCATAATGTCTTCCATGTATCTCTTTTAAGGGGGTACAATTATCATCCCCTTCACGTTGTGAATTATCCGCTTCATCTGATTCGTGAAGATTTATCGTTCGAAGAAGAACCAGAAGCTATCCTTGACCGACAAGAACGCATTATGCGTAGGAAAACTATTCCTTTTGTTAAAGTATTATGGAAAAACCATTCCGAACGCGAAGCTACATGGGAGATAGAAGACGAAATCCGTTCTCAATATCCGTATCTATTTGCCTCTTAGTTATTATCTTCTATATGTTTCTGTTATCAGTTATGAGTTATCAATTATTTGCTTCTTGAACATCATATTAGTCGTCTCTTATACGATTTCGTCTTTTGAATCGATTCCGTTTCAGCAATTGAATAACCATAAGTGATTTCATTCACTTGTTGATTTTTAATACTCCGTATTCGTTATGTCATATCTTGTTTCGATATGTACCTAGCAATTTCGTGGACGAAATTGTTTTAAGGGGGTAGAATTATAATACCCAAAATAATAAGTTGGGAAACCTCAGGGACTATTTATGTAAATATATATAAAAAAAAACTGCTTTCTTCTCCACCATGGAGACCCACGATTTCCACCATGTTCTCGGGACTTTTCCAGCAATGGATCGCACTAACACCTTTAATAATCAAAGTAATACCGCAATATCGAACCTTTATTCATTATTAAGCTTCCATTGAGGTCAATTTCATCAAAAATCAACAAAAACTAACCAATCGAGCTCCACAAAACCGTCGACCTGCAACATACTCGAACACCATCCTCCGGCCAATTTGATTCGAATTTGATAGAGGGCTTTTTATCATCGAAGTCATTAGAAGCTTCCTGTCAATTTAATTTGAATTCTATCGAGGTTTGCTCACCCCAACGATCACCACGTGACCGCGACCCGTTCTTCGATCAGTTCAGCTTCATCTCATCATCATAGAGGTAATTAAAGCCACCTACATACTCGATTTTAGTCTAGGAATGAAAGCCCCAACATTGATTTGGCTATTAACATTGATTTGATGTTCAATTGAATAGAAATTGTTTCTAGGGTTCATACGGTTTGAAATTTGGGGATTTTGGATTCGGGATTGGTTAACATGTAATTGAACACACCTATTAGCTCGATTTTAGATGGGGATTAAAAGCCCTATGATTTCAAGAGCAATCAAAATCGAATTCGTGTCCAATTGGATGGGATTTGAACCTAGGGTTTGTAATGGATTTGGGGATTGGCTTGTTTGTGTTTAAAACCAAATAAAACCATGACATCTTGTGGCTATATGCCTTTGGTTCACTGGTTTGTGTATGGGAGTGTGGGATGAAGGTCACGGGTTCGAACCCGTGCACCTCCTATATTTTTATTTATGCCTTTTTGTAGCTTTTAAAAACAAATAAAAATTCCTAAAAATCATAAATATAACTTTTATAAATTTCTTTTATTTTAAAAGTATCTAAGTAATTTTCTGAAAATTTTAGTTATTAAAAACACCTTCATAATATTTATAAGAATTATTTGTAAATGTTGTAAATAGCCATTTTTATAGAATGGACTCAAAATAATAGTTTAAATTATTAATTTGTTATTAAACACTGTATTATCTTTAATTACGGATAAATCATGATTTATACTTATTTATAAAATATTTCCAAACCTGTAACGGATGTGTTTTAACCAGAAATGATTTTTACGGTTTATCAAAATACCTTGATTTATACGTATTTTACAGCCAACTTACGGAGGCCATAACTTTTACATAACAGATCCAAATAAGTTAAACCTTATGTCCATGACGAAGTTTGTCGAAAGAAGAATCTGTTGATATATAAAACATCGAAAAACTCATTCGTTTAGACCTCCAAACGATCGTTTTCGTAACAGCTAGCAGTTCTGCGCAGCTGTAAAGATCCACGTTTTTCTCATATTTCGGTAATCCAAATCAGAAACTTTTCTAAATGAAAGTTGTTTAGAAATCACTAATCTAATAAACTGGAGATTTTCAGAATTTTTAAACGTCGTTTAGTATTTTTAACGAGTGCGAAAAGACAGGGGCAGAACTGGAACTATCCAAACTATAATTCGCGTTACGTTATCGTAGGTTCTCGCGGCGTTAACCGAGCCTAGACTTTGTTTCTGATTATTGTCATTCGTGTATAAGGTACGGATTCCTGATTCTTTATATCTTAGTATAAATAATATTTTTCCGTTACTTTGCAGTACAAATTCCTGATTTCTGTCTCGTATTTGATTTCCGTTCATTTCTAGTTTTGATTCCTGATAATTTGCTTTTGATTCTGTTATAAGTAGCTTGACTACTATATATTTCTGAATTTGTTACCCGAGCTCTCCCTATCTTGGGGGTGACCAAGACGCGTTATTGCGGCATCAATAACGTGGCACCAACCGTGGCGGTGAGCTGAGATCACGGCGTCTCTAAAGAGGACTCTGAAATTATGACTTGTTATATTATTATTTCCTCAGAGGCGTATGGATCGATCCTAGGCTAGTTCTGTTATTTCCTGATGGATGGTTACACACCATTCCATTCAGGACTCTGGTGAATGGTTTGTATGTCTGCCCATACTCCATTTCACATTGTTCACGGGCTCGCTACCTGTGTTCCCCCTGTTCAGTTATTATATGATATGATTATTAGCTCGGGGTATGTTCTATCTGATATATGTCTTATGACGTATGTTCTATTTGATATATATATCTTATGATCTTTGGTTCTCCATTATCATTATGTCTGTTTATTTTTGATATCTGCCAATTCCTTGATTATCACATGTCTGTTTATTTTTGATATCTGCCGATTCTTTGATTATCGTCATGTCTGTTTATTTTTGTTATCCGCTATTCCGTTCACTGAGCGTTATGCTCAGGCGTGCTTTTGTTTTCATGCACGTCAGGTCAGCAGGGTAATCCGGGAAACCAGTGAAGAGTGAATTGAAGACCAAGATTATCTGTTACTTTAATTAATGTATTGAACATTTTAATTAGGTTTTGGAATTTGAACTTGTAATCGTTTTAATAATGGGAATGCGTTTTGATTTGATATCCGTATTAGTGACACGTCAGCCTTGTCGGGCTGGGGTGCTACAAAAGTATTCTCAAGAAATTTGTCACGAAGACCATTCCAGGTGGTGAAAGTGCCAGCAGGATGAGAATCAAGCCAAGAAGCGGCTCGACCAGAAAGAGAAAACGGAAAGAGGTGAAGAAATTTAGCATCATCGGTTGCTCCCTGAAGATTGAAGTGCCTAGAATACGAGTGAGACGTGAAATGTGTGCAGGTGCATCTTCGTCGTCGCGACCCTGAAACTGACAAGTGTTTGTGATAGCAGTCATGACATAGGATGGAATCTGCCAAGAACTTTCGTTGACAATGTTGGGAACAGTGATGGGAGAGTTAACTCCTGTGAAGCCTTCAGTGGCTCTTTGGTGAATTGTGCGGTTAGCCATGTGGAACGGGTTTGGGGATGTGGGTGCAGTGGGTGTGGAGTGAGTAGGTGGAAGAGGGGGAATAGAAAGAGGAAAAGAAAGGTCAGCAATCCTTGAAAAATCTGGTGGTCCCTGCGATCTGGTATGTGGCATGAACTGCAAATCCAACAAAGAAACTGTAAGAATGCAATTAACCAAGACACAAACGAAGGACCATATGAAAACTAAAAATTAAACTTAGATAGAAGAAAATAAATAAGCAAATAAAACTTACCGAAAACACAAATTTAGAAAACAGTTATCAAAGCTAATAAACGTAATTGCCTAGAGGTCCCCGGCAACGGCGCCAAAACTTGATGTCAAAACAAAAGTCTAATAAAAGGAACTAAATTAGACTAAAAATGAACTAAGTAATATTCTAGACTCGCTAAAACTAGACCAAGACAGGCAAGTGTACCTATCGACTATAGTAAAGCAAACGTAAGTCCGGATATCGAACCCACGAGACCCCTAAGAGCACGAAAATTAACTTTAAAAACTAATTTACTAAAAACTCCAAATAAAGATTTTTATTATTAAATGGGGGGGTTTTCTAGCAAATCCTAATACAAGTAATAAAATTAAATTATAAAAACAAATATTAATTAAGAAAATGATGACGATTTCAAACGAAATTTAAATGACGAAACAGACACTACCTATGCTAGAATCCTTTATGTGTTTAACTAGTCTCATATTGGTTTATGGGTTTACTTGTGAAACCGGGATCTAGTAATATGTACTAATCAAACCCTTAAAGCAAACTCAACCCTTCTCAAGTATGACAATTAAGGTTTTTAATAGTTATTGAAAATTACCGGTTAATTAACAAACAACCTCACAGCAGTTTATTGGTTCATTGAAATACCCTAAGTTTATCTAAATGTTTCACAACACAAGACAACTTTTCATTTTAAATGACGGGTTAGTTATTGCATTGATTATCTAATTTGATTTACAAGGAAAGACGACACTTTAACTAGGTGGATTTTCTCACGAATACCCTAGAACTAGCCAATTGACAATCCAAGACAAATCAATAACTTTTAATCTCACAATTAACAAGTTTAGTAGAACATTTAGACCTATTCAAACTCATGATTATCAATCCTTATGATTCAAGGCGTCAATTAAACCATAAATTAGTCGATAACACCAAGTACACGACCTAACATACACCTAACCATTGAAAGACATTCATATAGGAGTATATAGAACCAAGAATCATGATCAAGAACCTGATCTAAACATGCATGCACATCAGAACTCAAAGCAATAACAATTAAACCAATGAACATCACAAGTTTATCCCATAAAACCAATATTTAACATGTTAAAACCATAAAATCATCATCACATAGGTAGTGTTATGAGATCTAGCCTACAACCTATCAAAACAGTAGCTAAAGTTCATAAACAACTCAGTAAACATGATTCAAAAACAAGAGTAAACAAGAAGAAGATGAAACCGATGGATAACACCCTAGAATCTCCAATCCTCTTGCTCAATCCTTGCTCCTTGATGCTTCCAATTGCTTGTTCTCTGCTTGGGATCTCCAAAATCGTCTCTTTTGATCGTCTGCAAGTCGGCCCCCCTATAGAATGTGTTAAACATTCTATTTAATTGTGAAAATTAGGGTTTGGCCGCGACACATTCCTTCGCGCACCGCGTACAAAATGATTAAGCTCTGCGCGCACCGCGGAGTGACAAAATAGTCGGGGTCTGCTAATCCTCTCTTCGCGCAGCGCGTACAGAGTGGTTAGCTTGTGCGCGCAGCGCGAAGAACCTATTTATCTGCAATTTTTCTTTATTTTTCAATTTTAACAACTTGTAGCTCCTTCACTTGTCCAATGCCCTCGTTTCCGATTCGTTTTCCATTCCTTCTTGCATCCAAACACCAAAAATGACAAATAACAAAAACATTAACTTATTCTAGTAAAATTAAACACAATAGACGTATAAAAACTCAAAACCCGACTCTAAAAACATATGTGTTTTGCAACACATCATCAACTCTGATTCAAGGAGGCTAAGGCAAAAAATGGATACTTTATAATGCAACTTTGAGAACAATGACAGTCGATGGTCTTTTTTAATTTTCACACGAGACATCTCAAATGTTTTATAAATTTCAATCTCCTGGTCGCGCACGAGGTCACAAACATATCCGACAAGTGTGTGCAACGTATTATTGGTCCCTGTGAGGTAACTCTTGAAGTTGGCATGTTGGCCCTTAACCCTATTAGTTGTAAACTCACCAAAGTTAAGGCGATCATACATCCAACAAGTAATAATTTTCTCTTTGTACGGCACCAACCAATTATTCCAAATATATTCCCATACCTCTGAAAGAAATAACAAATTTATAAAATGAACAAATAAATTATTAGAGTAAAAATAACTATGAAATTCTTACCACGTTTACCATCTTCAGTTAACTTTTCTTCCATCTTCCTGCAATTGTAATCGTACAATGCCTCTGTGGGAGACGAACACAAGGTCTTCCACTAGTATGGAAAATACTTCCACATGCCGGTTTTGAATATCATATTCCACCGTCTTTTGATATTCTCCCTAACGTGCCACCTGCATAGGTTTTTAGTAGCACTCGGGAATATGGTGTCACACGCGCTCATCAGGGCCAGGTCCCTGTCTGTGACAATAACGCGGGGCTCCACACACCCATCGAGCATATCTCTGATCCGCTCCAGTACCCATATGAAGTTGTCCTGCCGTTCCCTCGATATAAATGCATGCGCAATACATAACGACTTCGACGTCGACGTGACGCCAATAACCAGAACAAACGGAATGTTGTACATGTTGGTCTTGTACGTCGTGTCTATCAACATCACGTGCGGGAGTGCGCGCCACATTTTATACGAATAGGATAACAAAAGAAAACATCTTCCACGGCCTTAGTAGTTGCATTCGTTCGTGTTTCATACACGAACTCTTTAGATTGTAGCAGGTTTTCAAGTTCCTGCATTGGTGTCATGCCTTTTCTCCCCTCAGCCCTAAACTTCGACGTCAGATTGTATATGTCTTGAACAACACAGACGCTGTGGGGAAAGTGCTCCCTTACGGCTGAATGGATATGTCGTGGCCGCACGTGTTGCCTGTGTAACTTCTCGACAAGATCAATTTCTTCGGCAGTCATCTTCCTAAGATGCGCGTGGCCCTCCTCGTACACAACAGGATCGTGGTTATGCGTCTCGTTTCTCACCTCTAACATCCAACTGTCACTCTTTCCTACGTACTTCCCTACGAGTTTAAAGGGACATCCCTTCTTTATGCTCCCAGTATGTCTACTTGTGCCAGTGAATTTAGGTTCACCACTACAATTGCATAATAGTTCCAGATCCTTTTTTCGTGACCGACCCACCACAATGACGCACCCATGCTCGCGTCCTCTCATTTTAGCCCAGCTCTCCAAGTCCTCACGAGAATCAAAATACTGAAAAAATGATAAAGCTAGACATAAAAAATAATATATAAACAAATAAAAAATAAAATAAACAAAAGAATAAAAACTCTTCGTACTTTATCGGTTTTATAAGAAACCGTAGCCTTTCGAATCCGATCCTCATCCTCATCCTCATCATGCTCCGCGGTGTCCCCATGGTTTTCTTTGAGGTGAACCGAACCGTCACTCTCATCTGTGTCATTCCCATTAAAAGTATCCGACACATGTGTAATTTCTAGTTCTGACTGGGACGGGGGATGTCCGTAATCCAGCTCTGTTTGTGAGTGGTACGTGTTCGGGGCATGCCCGTAAGAATTGTAAAGGGGATATCTGTACCCTTCACCGTAACCTGTCTGTCCAAATAAAGAGTTGTCGCCTCTTGAGCAAATGTGTTCGACGGGTTGGTTTCCTCCTCCCCCCACGGAGGGTGACTCCCGTATACGTAATATTCCTAAAAAAGATAATGGTTAGATATTTCAAATAATAAGTTATAATAAAACATATACTAGTTCAACCTGGTTTGAATCTTCGATATGTGGCACCTCATTCAAATCTGGAAGCTTCGGCTTTTGATAATGATCTCCCGGACCCGACATTGTTTTCGAATTAATGTGTTTTTGGAATGACCAAGGCTGAAAAATCTCGAGTGTTGGATGAATGAAAGCTCAAATACCTTATGATGAAAAAATTTCGATTGTCGGATTATGTGTGGAGTGTTGAAAGTTGAAAGGTATTTAAGGTGAAATCTGGTGCACAAACCGTCACGGTTTGGCCTCCACGTGACGGTTCGTGGCGCTATTCCCGGCCTTCTGTCAAAATCACATCTACCTCGTACCTTAAACTGAGACCTTGTACCTTAGCGGTCACGGTTAGGCTAAACCGTGACGGTTTGGTGACCGCTTTTCAACTTTATCAGGCCATTTTGTCGTTTTGTTGTCACGAGGTCACGGGTAGTACCACCATAAACCGTGACAGCAAGGCCTTGCGGTCACGGTTAGGGGCCAAAATGTGACCGCAAGCCCTAACCGTGACCGTTTGAACCGGCCTATCACCAAAAACCCCAGCGGTGTCCCCAGCACCACCCTAAAAAATATCTTTAAAACTTAATTAAAGGTGATGTTATTGTCTTGTTTCAATAAAGTTGTGTTATTTCGCATGGTCTGCACAGGACATCGTATAATACTCGTATAATTTTATACTAGTCGTATAAGATTGTAGATTTATTTTAATAATTCTTGAAGTGAGTGTGAATTTTTTGACGCGACGTAAGAATATCTGATACATGTGTGTTTTTTTAATCCGATGTAAGATTTCTCGATGTATGCATATGAATTATATGACACGACATAAGATTACTCGATTTATGTGTAATACTATTGGTATGGTGCCGCTTTCCTTGACATAAGTGTGAATTAAGATGACATAACATAAGAATCATCGATATACGTACAAATTATGTTGATAAGTTAAGATTTTCTTGATATGCCTACAAATTACTTAACTGACATAAGAACTTTTTAAAAATGGATAACGGTTGTAATTTTTATTAAGGAAAAAAATCTAAAGTTTATACAACTCTGTATAAATTCAATACGAGTTGTATAATACAGTCGCCAGACATGATATAACACCACCCATTGTTATTGAGTTGATAGGCCTGTTTGAGTTGTATAGATTTGAAGTTGTCCATATAATCGTCTTTAGGTATCACTTAAACCAATGTCGGAATTAAATGTGACACGTTTCAAACTTGCCATTCGGGATTTATTTAAAAAAATTATTAAGATTAATCGTAATGGCCACCAACTACTCACCTTCTTGGCTTTTTCTTAAGTAGGCGAGATTCCTCGTTAGGTTAAAAAGCAAACTTCTGTTTTTTTAAAGAAAATTACATAATGATACAAAAGTATTGAAATATTGATGTAATAAATAGTTTTATTATGCGTTAATACGAGTATAGTTGGAAAAGGATGATAATTAAGATTTATTTAATTTTCAACTAAAGAAAAAAATGATAAAAATAAAACAAACGTTTAAGATAAATTATATTTTTGTGTAAATAAAAAAATAAAATAAAATGTCATGTTGTAAAAGACTTATACTCTTAACATTATCAAAATGCGTGAAAAGAATGTTATCCTCTTACAATTAAGGATTAAGTTTTATGATAAATAGATATACGAATTTAAAAGAAAGATTGATGGGTTCGTCGGTTAGGCATTTTAAAACAATAAACGACACATGATAATTTATTTTCACAAAAACAATTGAAATGAATATGTATGTAAAATATATGTTCTATATCGAAATTGTCGGTTCAATAGTTTTTTTTATATTATCGTTATAATGGTATGTTAACTATAACAGTATTAAAAAAACTATCAACGATACCTGGATGACAAGGTTAACTTAAGAGTAAATTATACATTGTTACATAAAAACCAATCCAATTTCTCCATTCTAAAGCATGCCACTTGGTTTTATTTTTACTCCAATAAATACAGTTAATATTCTAGTTAAACAAGCCACATGTTTAACATAAGGAAGAGATTTCTTTGTCATGTCATATTATTTCTGACATCATGAGTCGTGTTATGCATTATCAACACGTGTTATTCAATCCTAAATCTCCATTAGCGTTTTTTAATGAAAGACGCTAGATATTTAATAGCAAAGTGTGTCTTAATTTAGCAAATCAAATTTTCATATTCAATCATATTCAACCAAAATGAACTTCTTCCCTCCATTTGTTAATCATTTTGTGAGGAAAAATGAAGTCCAATTTGTTCCTGCGGAAGAAGGAATTTGGTTCCTGCGGAAGACGAAGTGGTTTCCGTAGGAGGAATAGTTTGTATTGCTTCCGCAGCAATAGTTTAAGGGCTTCTTTGTTTCCGTAGAAATTATGTAGGGGTGTAAAATGAAAAGTTTGTTTTTAGTTTGTTACTTTCAGTTAGAGCCGATTAGTATATAAGGAATCGGTGGGATTAGAATTAAACACACTGAAATCCTTTTAATTCCAGTTCTTTTGATTCTTGTATTCGATTCGATTCAATAAACGCATATTCTTTGTATTTCTTGGGTGTTCTTGATTGTCGATTTTATTCCGGTTTTACAACAAGTGGTATCAGAGCCAAGGTTGGCTCAATTCGGGAGGAAGATAAGACAATTGGACGAAGTCAGTTCGGGAGGAAGATAAGACAATTGGACGAAAGAGAGAATTAAGAAAGTGACCATGGTTTCCACGAAATTCGAACTTGAGAAATTCGATGGAAAGAACGATTTTGGTCTATGGCGATTGAAAATGAGGGCATTGCTGGTACACCAGGGATTGGTGGATGCGCTCAGTGCCGAACCCAGAATTCCTGATGGAATTACTGAAGAGAAGAAGAAGGAGTTGCAAGAGAAGAGGAAGGAAGTCGTGGAGAAAGCTCACAGTGCGATCATCTTGAGTTTGGGTGATCGTGTGCTTCGTGAGGTGTCAAAGGAGACGACTGCCGCCGGTGTGTGGACGAAGTTGGAGAGTTTGTACATGACCAAGTCATTGGCCAATAGATTGTACTTAAAGAAGAGATTGTACACTTTCTGCATGGGGTCCGGGAAGACATTAGAAGATCATTGTGACGAGTTCAACAAATTGATCTTGGATCTTGAAAACATAGAGGTGACAATTGATAATGAAGATCAAGCAATTCTGTTCTTGACTTCATTGCCTCAGTCTTATGAACATATTGTTGATACCCTGATTTATGGGAGAGAAACACTCATCATGGAGGAGGTTCTTGCTGCGTTAAACTCCAAAGAGTTAAAGAAAAGAGCGGATCCAAAGAATGATAGTGGTGAAGGGTTGTTTGTAAGAGGAAGAACTGAGGTGAGAGGATCCAAGAACAGAGGTAAGTCAAGATCCAAATCTAAAGTCAAAAGAAGATGCTTCATTTGCAATTCAGAGAAACACCTTAAAAGAGACTGCCCAGAATGGAAGAAGAAAAACGGTGATTCTAGTGCAAGCAAGAGTCAAAACAGTCATGTTGCACAAGATGATCTAGATTCATCTGATGGCTATGAAAGTTCTGATGTCTTGAGTGTTCAAGAAGGGCATAGTAGTGATCAGTGGGTGTTGGACTCAGGGTGTTCATTTCATATGACTCCCATAAACATTACTTCAAAGAGTTGACATATCAAGACCTTGGTGTAGTCAAGCTTGGCAATGATTATCCGTGTCTAATAGTGGGTATTGGAACAGTGGAACTCAAGCTTGATAATGGGTTGAAGGTGGAGCTCAGGGGAGTAAGATACATTCCTGATCTTAAGAAAAGTTTGTTGTCCTTGGGAACGTTTGAAAAGGAGGGTCATCATGTAGTTCTTAAAAATGGGAAGGCGAAGGTGTTAAAAGGATCCTTAGTGGTTTTGTCTGGCACAAGGGTGACTAATAACACTTACTTGTTGAATAGTAAGATGAGTGTTAGTGCTAATTCAGCCGAAGTAACTGAGGTGTATAAAGTAAATCAGTTGTGGCACCACAGATTGGGGCATATAAGTGAGCAGGGTTAATGGAATTAAAGAAACAAGGAATTCTTGTTGATGTGAATTCAG
Source organism: Flaveria linearis (assembly GCA_024085815.1). Classification (NCBI taxonomy): domain Eukaryota; kingdom Viridiplantae; phylum Streptophyta; class Magnoliopsida; order Asterales; family Asteraceae; genus Flaveria; species Flaveria linearis. The sequence goes on from CM044004.1 coordinate 100,958,329, forward strand.
ATGGAATTGATTTTTGTGAGCATTGTGTTCTTGGCAAAGCTCATAGGTTGAAGTTTGTAAGGAGCAAACATAAGTCTAAAGCCATCTTAGACTATGTTCATTCAGATTTGTGGGGGCCTACTAAACATAAATCCTTAGGAGGAGTGAGGTATTTCTTATCTATTGTTGATGATTTTTCAAGAAGAGTCTGGGTGTATGTGTTGAAACATAAGGATGAAGCCTTGGAAAGTTCAAAGAGTGGAGGTCATTGGTTGAAACCAAAACTGGCAGGAGGGTGAAGAAACTCAAAACAGATAATAGGCTAGAGTTTTGTAACAAGGAGTTTGATCAATATTGTAAGAAACATGGGATTGGAAGGCATTTGACAGTTCCAGGAACACCCCAACAAAATGGTTTAGTAGAAAGGATGAACAGGACTTTACTAAACAAGGTGAGGTGTATGTTGATTAGCTCTGGTCTACCAAAGAGTTTTTGGGCTGAAGCAGTGACAACTGCAGCTTATCTGGTGAATAGATCTCCTTCAACTGTTATAGGTATGAAAACTCCTATAGAAGTGTGGTCAGGAGAACATCCAGATTTGAGTAATCTAAGGGTGTTTGGTACTTTGGCTTATGCGCATGTAAGTCAGGGGAAACTTGATCCAAGAGCTCAAAGGTGTGTTGTGTTGGGATACCCAGATGGAGTTAAAGGGCACAAGTTGTGGAGACTAGATAATGGAACTCCAAAGGTGTTTGTCAGCAGAGATGTAGTAGCTTTCAGAGAAGATGTTTTCTACAAAGATGTTGTGGGAGAAAAGTTTAAGGATGATCTCAATGAATCAAAGGGTGTTGATATTGAGGTGGAGCCTATTGTGAAGGAGCAAAGAATTATTGAAGGAGAGACACTAAATGGTTCTAGTAACACACAACATAGGTCAAACATTCCTGCTGATGAGTCTAGTATTGCAAAAGATAGACCAAGGAGGCAGATTGTTCCTCCATTAAGGTTCAGAGATGGTGATAATACAAGTATGATGGCTTTCATGGCTGCTAAGAATGAAAGTATATATGAACCTTTGTCATATGAAGAGGCTGTTAGAACAGAAATCAAAGAGAAATGGATAGAAGTAATGAATGATAAGATGGAATCACTTTATAAGAATCACACTTGGGAGTTGGTGGATAAACCAGTTAGTCAAAAGCTGGTAGCCTGCAAGTGGTTATATAAAGTGAAGGATGAAGTCAATAAAGGTGATGGTCCTAGATTTAAAGCAAGGTTAGTTGCAAAGGGATTCACACAAAAGGCTGGTATTGACTACAATGAGATTTATTCTCCTGTGGTAAAACATTCATCTATCCGGGTTATTTTGAGTTTGACTGCTGCTTTAGACTTGGAGTTGCAGCAATTAGATGTAAAAACTGCACTTTTACATGGGAATTTGGAAGAAAAGATTTATATGAGTCAGCCTAAGGGTTATGAAGTAAAAGGTAGTGAGGAAAAGGTTTGCTTGCTGAATAGATCTCTGTATGGTTTGAAGCAATCTCCTAGGCAGTGGTACAAGAGGTTTGATGACTATATCATCAAATGTGGTTTCTCAAGAAGTGCTTATGATTCTTGTGTTTATCACAAGAAGTACAACAAGGGGAAGTTCATATACCTATTGTTGTATGAAGATGATATGTTGGTAGCTTGTAGTGATCAAGGGGAGATTGATAATATTAAAAGTTAGTTGATGAAAGAGTTTGAAATGAAGGATTTAGGTAATGCAAAGAAGATTTTGGGGATGCATATACATAGGAACAGGGGTAATAAGGTGTTGAAATTATCTCAAGAGTCTTATGTGCAGAAAATCTTGTCGAATTATGCAATGGAGGGTTGTAAGCCTGTTAATACTCCATTGGCTGCACATTTCAATCTTTCAAGCAAAGATTCTCCTGTTACTGATAAGAAAGGGGATATATGGAAAGAGTTCCATATGCAAATACAGTGGGGAGTATCATGTATTTGATGGTATGTACAAGACCTGATCTTGGCTATGCTGCTAGTTTGGTTAGCAGGTATTTGTCTAAACCTGGAAAGAAACACTGGGAAGCTGTGAAGTGGATACTCAGGTATCTTAAAGGTACTCAAGGTCATGGCTTGGTGTTTGGATGTGCTGATAAGGATCAACCAAACAAGGTGATTGGTTATGTTGATTCAGATTTTGCTAAGGATTTAGACAAGAGCAGATCCATAACTGGTTATGTGTTCAAAGTTATGGGGAATGTAGTCAGCTGGAAAGCTCAGTTGCAGCGTGTGGTAGCTTTGTCTACTACGGAGGCAGAGTACATTGCTTTAACTGAAGGAGTTAAGGAGGCAATGTGACTTAAAGGGTTTGTTGAAGACTTGGGAGTAGACTTGTCAGATGCTGTGGTTTATTGTGATAATCAAGGTGCTGTACAGTTGTCGAAGAACAACAGGTATCATGAAAGGACCAAGCATGTAAGGGTGAAGTTTCATTTCATCAGAGAGGTTGTGAACTCTGGTGAAGTGAAGGTGGAAGGTATTGATACAAGTCTTAATCCTGCTGATGCATTTACTAAAGTTTTGCCGATTTCGAAGTTTGATTTCTGCTTGAAATCTTTGGGTGTTACTTGAGGACAAATTGGCTTCAAGGTGGAGAATGTGAGGAAAAATAAAGTCCAATTTGTTCCTGCGGAAGAAGGAATTTGGTTCCTGCGGAAGACGAAGTGGTTTCCGTAGGAGGAATAGTTTGTATTGCTTCCGCAGCAATAGTTTAAGGACTTCTTTGTTTCCGTAGAAATTATGTAGGGGTGTAAAATGAAAAGTTTGTTTTTAGTTTGTTACTTTCAGTTAGAGCCGATTAGTATATAAGGAATCGGTGGGATTAGAATTAAACACACTGAAATCCTTTTAATTCCAGTTCTTCTGATTCTTGTATTCGATTCGATTCAATAAACGCATATTCTTTGTATTTCTTGGGTGTTCTTGATTGTCGATTTTATTCCGGTTTTACAACACATTTCATAATTGAGAATTTCACCAAAACATTATGGCTGAAGATTCAAGAACAATGACAATAAAAAGTATAAAATTTAAGAGTAAAATTATATAGTATGTGAGATAACTGTTTAAAAAAATTTAAAGTCAGAGATTATTATTTAATTATATAGTTTTTTTTATCAAATTAATATGTCAACTATTAATTGAATAAAAATTAAAAAAACAACTCTCTATTAGTCATAAATCTCTTTTTATCAAATTCCTTTATTTTATCAAGTCTATAATTAGCAATTGCGGGTGATACAAGGTACATTGATCCATATTTACGTTATCCCTAAAAGATAATGTGATTACAGCCAATTTGGCACCAGCGATGATGAGGTGGGGTTGATTATCAATGAGACGTGCATATTCCAACAAATACAAGCATATGAGTTTAAGCCAATAAATTAATGGCCCCTCTCCTTTGATTACTCCTCTTAAACTAATGTTGATGGTACCTTTTACAACCTAATTTGATTAAATATGGTTTATCATCATTCTCTTTGATGTATTATATCTAAACAATTATTATAAATTCTACATATTCTTTGCAAACCATGAGTGTTTTTTGCTAGAGGCGTACCTACTTGGATGGTTCAACTATATGTCAAAACAAAAAAATTTCAGACTAGATAAAACGGGTTATAATAGACAGAATAAACAATTGAGTCATTTAGTATGAGGTCATTTTTTCGGTGCTCTTGTTTCTACCAATCAGATGTTTGAATTTTTATGTCAGATAAAACAATAACTTACACTACCATTATAAACATGGGTTGTCATTAAGAAACAAACAATAAAAGTATAATGTCACGTTTAATGGAAACAAAATATTACCTTCTATCGTTGTTCTTTATGGTTTTCATCTTTTTTAAAAAGTTTCATTACATTTTTTACCGAAATATTTGCAAATAACTTTTTTCAATGTAAAAGACGCAAACATCATTTGTTATTCAACAAACATTCTTAATACTTGTGCAACTGGTAAACACGAATGACAATTTCAACAAATAATAAACCAATATGCGACAAGCTCTTTCGTTTCCATCATCTTTTTTATTTAATCATCCTAAATGTCATTTTAGATTTTTGGAGACGTCAACATTTCCTAATAGAGGGAATTTTCTTTCTCGTCATGATCATGAAAATGTAATGCACTATACAAACGTTTTAAAAAGAATAACTGAAGTACCCAATCAAATTCATAATCTTTTCTTGTTTTCACTTTGCTTTTTAAAGGCCACATGTATAGGTTGACTTGGATTAAGTAAGTCTTCACATTATTTAAGTAATTTGTTCTAAAAAATATTACTAGCATCAACATAACCAGTAAATATTTATGTTTTTCTCAAATAGGTTTCAAATCCGACTCAACCCAAACTCCATAATTTTTTTTCACCCAAACCGGTTTCAACTGGAACCAGTTCTTAGAGAAAACGGTTTTGACTTTTACTGTCTCAACCCAGACTGGTTTTATAAAACCGCTATAGAGGCAAATAAGAGTATGGTGAGAGGTTGACTCCAAAAGTCCAAATGAGTAAAGGGGATTAGGCCTTTTTTATTTGAGATGCATGAATGATGGATCAAACCCTAATGGACTTATTTAGCGTGAGCCCATTAATCAAAGCACAGGATGAAACTCGTATACTGTGATAAAGATTACAATTTTTCTTTTCCTTAAAGCATTTCATTTGATTACACATACATTTTAATTTGAGGCATAAAAATTAAAAACTCACGGCTAACATTTATTTACTACAGCATGACAACAATTGCAATGTTTTTATGAGAGTAAACTACACGGATAGTCTCTGTGCTATATCCAAGTTACGGTTTTAATCTCTAAGTTTGAAAAATTATAAGGTCAGTCTCAAACTACATCAAATGGTTGTATTTTTAGTCCCCAGTTTGAACGTCCGTTAATTTTTCTGTTAAATCGCCCCATGTGTCTCTCACGCCAGGGTATATTTGTCATTTCAAGTTTGTTTTAATACAAATAAAAGGTCTTCCGTCGAACTAAACCCCATCCCCTTGAAATCTCTATTGTCGTCTTCTTCCTCGTCAACTTGCTCACATGGGGGTCTGCTACTTTGATTGACTTACCAAGTTACCATGATGCGAACTTTGTGGACAGATCAGAACCCGGGAAAAAGATTCTTATCATTTCCTCGACAGGTAAGTATGATGGTTTTGAATAATCTGACTGCTTTATTTTTTGGCTAATGAAGCTATTTGTGAATGTACAAATCTCCAGACGTCGATTCTTTGTATGGGTTGACCCACCCGTGTGTTCTTGTTCAATGGAGATAATCCTAGAGCTTTTGAGGTCAAAAAACAAACTTGAAAGTGAAATAAAAAGTTTGGAGGTTCAAATCCGTATGAAGAACATCATGATCTGCTTGTTGTTAACATTAACATTTTTAGTGTTGTTTTTGTGTTTATTCAATAAAATGTAATGTTAATGGTTTTAGGTATGTATTTTGAATGAATGAATGAATGTATTGACAATGGATTTTGTAATGAAAGTTCTGTGGTTTTGTAATGAAATGTAATGTTAATGGTTTTAGGTATGTATTTTAATTCTGTTATATTTTAAAAGGGTTTTGTAATGTTCATATTCTACCATTTGCATAAAAGCTCAAATAAATGATCATATCTGTGCTCATATCTGTGCTGTCTACAAACACATTATCATAATCAACTCACTTAAAACAGAACATTCATCAAAATGAACATACCATACATATATTCATAAACTACTTAAATGCCTCCATTAGTAATATTAACATCTATAAAACAGAACATTCACCAAAATAAAAGCATTAACCAATATGCATTAAAGCAGAACGTCTATGTGATTTCATTTTAGATAACTTAAAGGGGTATAACTTATTGTATTTTGATAAACGGGTAATATAACACTGTTGAGAGTTTGGATGGAGACATAGAATATATTATTAGATTTTTCTAATTTTTCTAATTAGAAAAATATATTATTATGTTTATTAATTTATTACCTTTTAGAACATATATTTACTAATATTTTTATAAGTTTTTTAAATTATATATTTCAATATCTAAACGAAAAAAGAAGTTTTGGCCCCGAAATAATATTGATTGTTCGGGTCCATGACACTTGTAGAAGATTTGAGGTTACTAGTGAGAGGCCCGGGCGATGCGCCGGTGACAATTTACAATATAGCACTCCTTTTGTTTGAGAGATGAAGGGGGAGAATGACGGTGCCCTTCTTCTGGAAGACTTTTCCGATGTTTCCGGCGGTGGCAGCCACCGTGAGGAAGATCGATTCCCACATCTTATTAGCTTTCTATTCCTCTTCTGTTGCTCTTTTTTCGCTTATTTGACGTCAAGAGTTGGATCATCGATGTCTCATTCATCATTAGAGACATCTTGGAAGGAATCAGCCTACTCCCTTTCTTGGTTCCATTGCTCATTCTTTTCCCTATCACAACAATACATGTTTGTGTAATTGTGCAAATATGCGTTTATCAAGAATAACAATACATTGACAAAATCCAAAACCAAGTAAGGGAGATCAATACATACAGATTTGCAAATCCTTTTATTAAATCTCATCACCTACTAAGTCCATATCATACATCGATATTTTAAATCCAAATTAGTTACTGTAGAAACCTAAATCCTAAATTGCTACATAGATGGAGATAAGGAAAGTTACCTACAGATCCATCACCAAAATCAGGAATCGCTTTTAAATGGTTTCCAATCCTTATTAAGATAGTATAGATTTAAAAGATTTATAAATGGTTTCCCTTGGAGCCGTCTTCTGCACAAAACAATCAAAAGATTCAGTGTTAGTAAGGTCACAAAAGGAAGACATCAAACAAACAACGATGCAGGAGGTATGGTACATACTTTAGAATCAAGTGCAAAAAGCTTAGCGAACATATTTTCGTAGAACTTAGCATCCTTCTTGTTGTATTCCTTCATCTTCTCCTTCAGTAATTATACTCCAGCTTCACATCCCTGATTACCATCAACATGTCAATAAGCTGCACAATAAACTAATAACAGTTAAAAGAAGAGTTATCAGCAGATAAACTAATCTACCTGTTATAAGGGTCGATTTTGAGAGCTTTTTTAATGTGGAGTTCTGCAAGATCCAGATCAGCAAGATGAATGTAAGCTTGAGCCCTCCTGTATAGGGCCTTCACACTCTTGCTTTCGGCTTCCAATACCTGCAAGTAATAAACCCTCTACATTAGCATCCTTCTATGGCATCCCTACAGCTACACATAACGTACCATGGATTGATAGTAATTCGATAATTAACATTAAGATTATGCACAAACCTTGGTGCAGAGCTTCTCAGCTTGTTTGTAATTCTTCAAATTCAATTTACATGTCGCGTTGTTGAGGTTGCAGGACACCTTCAACGCTTTAGGGGAAGGCGGTGGAAGCAGGTCCGAACCACCAGAGTAGTTCGAATCCTACCCACCACTGCTGCTAATAAACGGCGGTGGTGGTGGTGGCGGTGGAGGCTGAGGTGAAACAGGTGGTGGAGGCTTAGGTTTAGGTTTTGGTGGTGGTGGCAGAGGAACATAATATCCCACCAAAGGTTCACTTCGTTTTCGTTTCTTCTTACAGCAAACAAACAAGATGCTGAAAACAGCAAGAATCAAAACTCCACCAATGGCGATCGCCACCACAACCCCAGTTGAGATCGCCGGAGAATCATCCGACGACGGGGACGGTGTCACCGGAGGATGGGAGGAGACGCCTCTTGGCGCCGGCGGAGACAGCGGAGATCTGGCGGTGGGAGACGGTGGAGAGTTTCTTGAAGTGGGAGACAGATCGAAGGTACCATAGATCTACAAGCACCACTGTCACCATAGAGAACGACTGGCCGTCGTGAACCCTTGCCGGAGAGGGCGACTGAAAGCAAACCTTTGCCTCTTGAATGGCCGTCGTGAACCCTTGCCGGAGAGGGCGACAGGTTCTCCTACTCCCTTTTTTCCTGATTTCTCTCTCTCTCTCTTTATCTGTGTTTTGATTCTTTGAATTGGGTTGAGGGTTTAAATTTTGAATCCTTTTGGATCTCTTTGTGCTTTGAAGTTGTACATAGAGCTCTAAGGGTTGTACAACTCTTAATTTTAAGAGATTTTGGTCAAATGATCATTTTGTCCTTCTCATTTGCTTATATATATAGTATAGATAATAAAAAAATGATATTATTTGAGTCGCAGGAGATGATGAAATGAGTAAAAATCTTTCTCTATTTCCATTCAATATTGTTATGTTCTCTTTTGTTTTCATGCTCCTTATAAACCCATAAATTATTATAAGAGCTTTTTCTTAATATTAACTTTAGTCTTTCAAAACTCAAGGGTCTTATCCATTATCTAATATGAAATTAGTAAGTGATGAACAGTAAAGAACCATGAACAGTAGAACAGTGGTGTTCGATTATTCTAGATTAACAGATTTTATTCTACATAACATCTGCCCCCAATTTCTCAATGCTCATCTTCATCTTCATCTTCTCCCTCCCGAGAAACGAAAAGATTTCAGAACTCAAAAGCTTCATTTACGTTCTTCCTGGTGCTCATCTTCGTCCTCTCGCTCCCGATCCAATAATCTCAACGATTCACTCTGTAAGTTGTAGTTTCCCCCATTTGATTATTCTATCATTTGCTCTTCCAATCGATTTCACCCAGTTAGAAACAACCCATCACAACCTTAACCCAATTCATTCTCTGTCCAAGAACAGACACCCACAACCGAACACCACCATCGACCACCAAATCACCTTCGATTAACCGCAAAATCAGCAACTATCACCACCGAATCATTCGATTAACCGCAAAATCAGCAACTATCAGCAAAATCAGCAACTATCACCACCAAATCACCTTCGATTAACCGCAAAAACGTTTGATATTTTTTAAACGTTTTGTCCCTTTTTGGATGATGGGTGTTTATCCTATATATTACTTTAATAGTGTTTTCAACTATAGTTGCAACACTCGGTGGTTTGGTACAACTAGATAATGCACGTATTGTTTTTGTGTGTTAAGTTGTTCATTTTACATAGTTTTAACCAAAAGGAATTAACATTTTTCTTTAACTTTAGACTACAGGTTTGGTGAAGGTTAGCCGTTGGGTTTGTCTTCAAATTATTTGACGTACATATTGCCCTTTCAATTTAAATAGCTTGATTTTGCTAATTAAATTTACTCGCTATGCAGGTGAATATACCACTACTATATTTGTGGGTTGTTGGTCGGGTATGACTATATCATTTTCTTCTTATGTTCTTTGTACTTATATGTTTTTGGTCTTTTCTTATGTTATTTATGCATTGTCTTGGTTCTATACGCAGGTATGTTCTCATGTCATATATGTCATTACTTTTTACTAAACTGAAAGTATATGCATTTCTAGAATGCTTTTATTGAATTTAATATGCCAAAAAGGTTGTTTCACGATTTATGTTTGGCGTTATAGCTGTTTCTATAGCTTTAAATTTTGTATTTTTGCTTATTATTTATATTGGCTTTTTAAATCCAATGCCTAAACGTAAATATAAGGAAATAGCTCCTTTGGGTGCTCATTCATCTTCAATCCCAGGGTTTGAGGCCGCAGGCCAAACCCGTTTACAATCTCTACGTCGTATACCAATGCTTCGATCTTCTGCGCGTCCTGACTCACAATCTATACAGGATGTACCTTCACCATCTGCCGTTGCCCTGGATCGTATGATGAGTAATGACAACTCTTCGATTATCTCTTCTGCTTATGCAGATTTAGGAAGCTGCGATGAGGTTTGTGAGTTTTGCAAAGCAGTTTTTATAGCTTTAAAATTTGTATTTTTGCTTATTATTTATATTGCTTTTTCAGGATCTAATGCATAAACGTAGACGTAAGGAAATAGCTCCTTTGGGTGCTCCTTCATCTTCGATCTCAGGGTTTGAGGCTGCAAGTCAAACCCGTTTACAATCTGTATGTCGTATATCAATGGCTCAATCTTCTGTGTGTCCTGACTCGCAAACTATACAGGATGTGCCTTCACCATCTGGGTTCCCCTGGATCGTACAATGAGTGATGACAGCTCTTCGATTATCTCTCCTGATTATGCAGATTTGGGAAGCTGTGATAAGGTTTGTGAGTTTTGCGGCGCACTTTTTTGGTATGATGAACGTTTGACATCTTTTCCTACCCGTCAAAGACCTCGATATCACAAGTGTTGTAACGCTGGAAGAGTGCTTCTACATTATCCCGTGCAACCTCCGGATTTACTCAAATCGCTTTTCTCTAACCCTAATTTTATATGTAATATTCGCGCTTATAATGCAATGTTTTCCATGACATCTTTTGGTGCTACTGTCGATAATTCTATCAATCAAGGTGGATCTCTGTATGTTTTCCGTGTTACCGGTCAGGTTTCTCATTGGATTGGCTCTGTGTGCCCAACCCCTGGCGATCGGCCTAGATTTTTACAGATGTATATCTTTGACGGTGAAAACGAGATTTCAAACAGACTTCGGTTCTTCAGTGATGATAGTACTTCAGCTTTGTCTGTTGCTATTGTATCGGCACTAACTGAAATGCTAGATGAGGTTAATGAATATGTTAAAATTTTTAGGACGTCGAGAGAGTTATGTGCTCAGCCTGTGGTTCCAAACTTCTCAATTAAGCTTTTTAGCCGTAAAAAAGATAGAAGGTATGACAACCCCTCCGCAAGTGTTATCGGCGCAATTGTTTGTGATTCATACGCTGCATCAGATGATTTTGATATCATTATTCGCGGAAAGGACAACTTACCAAATAGAGTTAGCAAACTTCACCCCGCCTACATGCCACTACAATATCCTCTCCTATTCCCTTATGCTGAACAAGGATGGTCTCCTGAATTACAAATATCAGTGAGTGAAGAAACAGAAGGCCGTAATCTGACGCCGTCCATGTTTTACCGCTATCAAATTCACGACCGCCAGGGTTTATATACACATCTTCTGCATGCTGGTCGCCTTTTCCAACAGTACATTGTTGATGCGTATGTTTGTGTTGAACATTCACGGCTTGAGTACATACGAAATAATCAACAAGATTTTCGATGTGAATTCCTGGACGGGGTGCAGGATGCTATTTGTCGTGGTGATATAGAGGCACGTAATGTAGGTCAACGTGTGGTGTTACCATCATCATTCACTTGTGGCCCAAGGTACATGTACAAACATTATCAGGATGCATTGGCTCTATGCGTGTGTTCGGTAACCGCAATACTTCATCACATTCACGTGTAATGTCAAATGGCCTGAGATTACTAGAGAAATTTCAGCTGCTGGTGTCTCATGTGTACAGGATAGACCTGACATCATAGCCAGGGTCTTCCAAATGAAAGTACAATCTTTCATAAAGTACTTGAATAAAGTGAAACCATTTGGTGATGTAACTGCAGGTACTCTTAATCTATGTTATCTTATTTCTAATTAAGAAATATACCGTTCACATGAAATATTGTTTTTACTCAGTCAAAATTTCCGTTTGACCTCAGAGCTTTACACTATTGAATTCCAGAAAAGAGGCCTCCCCCATTGTCATACGTTATTATGGGTCACAGAACAATGTCGTATACGTAATCCAGAAGATGTGGACCGCTATATAAGTGCCGAACTCCCTGATCCAACAACCGATGCTGCATTACACAAGATAGTAACAACTTTTATGTTGCATTGTCCGTGTGGATTGGCAAGATTGAATTCACCGTGTATCATTATTATTGCCGTCCGGGCGTACTGCACATTGTTTTGGCAGTTGCAGTATCAGGAATAGCATCATTATTATTGCCGTCCGGGCGTACTGCACATTCAAGGTTCAAGATACCACTTGAATTGAATGACGAATCAGTGTGTTATATCAAGAAGAATACAAACTTAGCCAACCTTCTTTTAGAAGCTACGTTAATTGTTTGGGATGAAGCACCGATGAGTGATCGTAGGTGTTTTGAATCACTGGACAAAACTTTGCAAGATTTAACAGGCAACATAAACGTACCTTTTGGTGGAAAATCCGTATTGTTAGGAGGTGACTTTAGACAAACATTACCGGTTAAATCAAAGTGTACAAAAGAGGAAATCATTGTCACATCTCTTCCAAGATCATACCTTTGGAAACATTTTGTTGTACATATCCTTTCCACAAATCTCAGAGTTCTAACATCATCCTTAAACACATCATCACCGGCTAACACACAGATGTTCACAGAATGGTTACTAAGAATTGGAAATGGTGAGGAAGGTGAACAAACGGTCCCAAAACAGGCAGATACCAAAGTTATTCAAATTCCGGCTGAAATGGTGATTGAAGACAGTGATTTGGCCATATGTGATCTGGTTAGATTTGTTTACGACGACAACAGCCTTCTCAACCCGACGGCAACAACAATGGCAGAACGAGCGCTTATATGTCCAAAAAACGAGACTGTGGATGAGATAAATGATATTGTCTTAAATTTATCACCAGGCAATTATGTTTCCTACTCAAGTACAGATTCAATGGTCCCACATTCTGCGAATGCTGGTGACATTGACATGATGTATCCTATTGAATATCTAAATACTTTAAATTTCAATGGTATTCCAAAACACTGTCTTAAACTGAAAAAGAATACCCCTATTATGTTAATTCGCAACATAAATCAAAAAAATGGTTTGTGTAATGGAACTAGATTATTAGTTTCTCAGTTATTACCACGTGTTATAGAGGCATACATAATAACAGGTACATCAACTGGGACCAGAGTCTACATTCCAAGGATTAACTTCGTTCATAACACAAAAGAATTATCATTTGTTTTTACAAGAAGACAATTCCCCATAAGAGTGTGTTATGCAATGACAATTAATAAAAGTCAAGGCCAAAGTCTAAATAAAATTGGAATTTACTTACCCGAACCAATTTTGGACATGAGCAACTTTATGTTGCACTTTCGCGAGCTACCAACCCAATTCTGTTAGAATTTTAACAAAAAAAAGCATTGATAACAGTAATAATAAAACTTTAAACATTGTTTATGTCACACCCTCAAATTCCGGGTCTGGAATTTATCACGGAGGGGTGAACAAACAGGATCGAACACAGTAGTCACACATGAGATGCAGTTATCTATATGATAAGTTTTAGATAAACATTTCATTAATAATCAGAGCAGCGGAAATAAAAGATAGATTGTTTTCTTGACAACATTTCTTAATCATAATTCAATAATAATCAATAGGTATCTTGAGCTCTTATATGATCCTACGTGCGTGTCCATAAGCTCCTAATAGATACCTGAGAATACATGTAAAGCAAGTGTCAACACAGGGTTGGTGAGTTCATAGGTAAGTAAAACATAATGATAAATCATCAATTATCCTCAATTAGGATTTACTGTAAAAGTGTGAGTTTAATTTACTCACCGGTATATGAATAGCCTGTCGGAACCCTTTTTATTAAGGTGAACCCGCTATCCCACATACCCACTATGTACAAGCCCAACAAGTCCTTCACATAGGATTTGTCTATGTACCATAGTTTAATACCCTTTTCATGTGTATATTATATTATCATAATAATTTCAAATCAGAGGGAGCAAATCCTCCTTTACATTTATCATCATATGGGTTGTATGTGGAACTATAATGCAAACTATATAAAGTGCACATCTGCCTTCTCACTACAGAAACAGTCATCCCAAATGACAACAAGATCTTTGTGCATCTGATATGGATCACATGTCCATACCTTTGTGGGGGTAAGTCACTCCCCGATAGTACTATCCAAAAGATCCCTGCTTATTTATAGTCCAGTATACAGAGAAGGATTTTCATAGTAACCATATGTAATCATAAATGTGATCAAATTATTATTTAACATAATACATAAAAATAATTTGTAATTTCAATTACAACATGTATTCCAACCCCAAAATATTTAAATGATTAAAAAGGGGAATAGTTATGAACTCACCTCAGTTCCTGTGTGGTGTTGACAACCTAGTAAATTCCTGTTAAGGAATTATAATTTCACGTAAGCAAACAGATACAAATCCAAAACCTAAATAAGTTAGATCTCGAACCTGATGTTCAATTGATCTAGGGTTTGGTTTTCTAGGATTTGTTATAAACATATAATTAAATTATTTAGTTATTTGTTAATTCTTTAATAACTAAAGATTTATATTTTATAATATTTAATTAGTTTAATAATCATATCATTATGTTCCAAATAAATCTTAGACGTTAAATATAAATTTATATTTAATTTTGTAAGATTTTGTAAATAGACACAATTTATCTAGACATTATATTTATATGATAATGTTTTTATAACTGAACATAGATTATGTATAAATAATGAATAATAACATATCATTAAATTATAACATATTTACATGATAAAACATAATATAATTTATCTAATTATTAATTATGTTCAATAATTAATAATCATAACATAATAGATTATGTTCAACAATTAATATAAATCACCTAATTATTAATTATGTTATCCATATTTATATTATGTATAAACATTATTTATGTGTGATAATCTATGTTATTATTTTATTTAAAAATCTATTTATGATTTTCAGTAAATCATGTATTATTTAGTATGATTTTTATGATTTAATTTATAAAATTATTTTTTATCCATAATTACAAATAATATAACGTCTAATAATAAATTAATAATTTAAATTATTATTTAGAGTCTATTTTTATAAAATGGCTATTTATAACATTTATAAATAATATTTTATAACATTTGTAATAATTAACTAAATAAATAAATAAGGTTTTTAAAGAAATAAATTTTCCAGAAATAATTATATAACTTCTGAAATGAACAAAGTTTATAATAATTATTTTTATAATTTTTAATAATTTTTCTGTATTTTTAAAGGGCTAAAAAGGGCTCTAAAAAAATATATGTTGGTGCCCGGGTTCGAACCCGGGACCTCCTTCCCACACACCCGCGTACCAACCAGTGAACCAAGGCTCTCAGCCGCAGAAAGACTTGGTTCCATTTAATTATAAACACAACCCAAATCAATCCCCAAATCAGTAAGAACCCTAATTCGATTGGTATCAAATTGATCCACCAATCGGTTATGATAATGAAATTAACCATAGGACTTTTAATCCCTGCATAAAACGAGTTTATTGATGTATTCAATTACCTGTTTCGTTATTCAGATCGTCAAGAACAATCGAAGAACAGGTCGGCCCAATGTGGAATTCAAACGATGATCGAACGTTGATGATAATGAAATTAACTTCACAGGAAGTCTCCAATAACTCTAATGATCAAAAGCCCTCTATTGTTGTCGTGCAATAGAACTCAGAAGGTGAAATCGAATAAGTTGCAGGTCCGCGGATGAGAGTGTTTTGAATGTGATATTTTGTTGTGTTTGAAACGAATTTGATCTCGATGATAGTTTATAAATAATCATACGACTGTTAGTGCGCAATCAATTCGATAATTTTTATTGTTTAGTGCATTTTGGTAGTGGTGGTCGGCCGAAATAATTCGGTTTAGTGGTAATCGCACCTAATCGACCCGATTAATCAATTTCAAGTGGGGTACGAGTTCGATTATCGTTCTAGAAACGTTTGGTACTGATTTTTGGGGTCAAAATCGAGTTTATAATGGCTTTTGGGCTCGCCGGAGAGCCGCCGGCGGTCGGCCGGATCCGGTGGCCGGAAATACGGGGGTGGGTTGGGATTTAAACAAAATTACAGAGGTGGTCCCTGTGGTTTAACATGTTATCATTTCATGTTATAAGTTTTTAAACAAGTTTTCAAATTAGCAATTTAACCCCCTAAACTTTATTACTCAAATTATTATTTCAAAATTTAATAAACTTTTTATATAAATTTTTATTATTAATAACAATATTATTATTATCATTATCATTGTTATTATTATTTTTATTTTTAACAATATTATTATTGTTATTGTTATTATTATTATTGTTATTTATATTCTTATTAATAATATTATTATTAAATACTAATAAAATATAAAAACAAATCACACAAATACTAGATTTCATATATATAAATCATAAAATTTTCCGAGTTGTCACAGTTTATACAGAGTTATTAGATGAGGTAACAAAAAAATAGGTCTGTCTCAGACTTACAATAAATATTCTATTTCTATTAGTAGTGCAAAAATAAGCCCCTGGCTCTGCAATCTCACTAATTACTAATCTTGCTTTTATTATAGGTAATATTCGATGGAAGACAGTGGCATTTCAACGCTTAGGCCTGGCGGCCCTGTACCAGAATTGGAATTCGCGTTGTTCGTTGCTGGAAACCCGCATTTCGTGATAACGAAGTCTGCTATGTGTTTGTTGACAAAGAGGTACTTCGCTATTTAAAAAACGATACTTATTGTTAAAAAAAATACGACTCCAAAAAATATGTAACTACGTTTAAATAGAATAACAAAAACTTACGCTTTTAACCAATTACAACATTACAACTTTGCTTTGTCTACCTCGCATAATAATAAATAAACAATTTATCTACACATATTAATTGTTTATACAACAGGGCATCGACATTCAAGCTATGGCTAAAGGAAGAGACCAAAGAAGAGTTACATCAAAGCTGGAAGTTCATAAATGCTACAAAATTAATGGATATGCATGCGTTGAACCAGACAAGTATACATCTACCTTATAACAGCAACAGCCTTTTGAAGCTATCAAACTAACGTTTGAGAACATATGACTTTATACTTTGAATGTAACCAACAACTACTCTCTATATTTTTGAATGTAATTAACAGCCGTGCTCTCAAGCTTTATATATAAAAACATGATATCGCGTAACGCGCGACATGGTTCCCAACTACTTATCTTAAAAAGAAAATCGATAACCTTTGCACAAGCTAACTCTTACTAGATTATCAAACTTTTAACATTTAACTTTTAAAAAGTTTATAAAAAGATCAGTTTGACACATAAATTTTCAACAAATTTCAATAATTTCAGGGTTACGTTTGAGCATTTTTACTTAGAAAAACATTAAGTTCTTATAGTTTTATTTTTATGTATATGTCAATGGGATAAATTTGAGCGCGTCAAATTTTGTCCGAAACAAACCGAGTCAGGTATAAAATGTTATCATGATTACTTTTAGCCATTTTTGGAGTTGGTTTAAGTTTCTATTAAATTTTGTTTGAAAGCGGAGTTGGTTTAAGTTTCTATTAAATTTTGTTTGAAAACAAGTCGAATCAATATCAATACATGTTCGTCAAGTACAATGCCACCGTAACGTGTTGTTGCATTCGCATTTTGATATTTGAAATTATGGTGGAATCACCCGCGCAACGCGCGGGTGAAAAACACCTAGTTTTAATTAATCGACAAAACTGAAAAAGTATTTATTGTTTTAAACGATTAGACCTTACTCTGTTTATCATATCCTACCTAATTTACACAATAATCACTCTTTTTCATTACACAATACGTGATTTACATTAATCTTCTATACGTACACTCAAAAGCATTTATATTTACTGGAATGAAGTGTAGTACTTTCAAAAGGATTCTATACGAAAGCCATTAACTATTTTCTTTTTGTGGGTCTTATTTTATGTATATGGTAAACATATGCCCATGAAGGTTCCATTAATGGTCTTTTACTATCTACACTCCACTCCACGCACATCACATGGGATGTGATTAAAAGCTTCATATTGGTGGCATGATATGTTGCCATGATTCACTATGAATGATGCACTATAACGAAGTGTTTGCTATACAGCAATTTAAAAGATTTTAATGGAATTTTAATTTAAATTTCATTAGTCATTGTGTTTTTTCAGTAGAAATTTGTTAGAATTGAAATTCGAGTTGCATTCTTAACGTGTTTAGTTGTGAAAGAAATTGAAATTAATTTTCTCAAATATTTTCAAATGAAGGATTTCAAAATCCTTCCAAATTCTGAAGGATTTCAAATTCTACCGAACCCCGCCTCCGGCACCGACCATCACCTACCACCCCCTCCCACTGCTAACGACCCCTGTCAAGGCCGCCAACCTTCAACCGCCGTCGCCATCGCCAACCTCTAACCACCACCGATTGCTCAAAACTGTTTGACGCCCCACTCACTGCCCGCTTGTCGCCCTATCCCTTAAAACAACCCAAACTCGCCGACAATCGATCTTGCCATCACCGTTATTGACAATCAACAGTCGCCGCTAATCACACCCGCCGCCTACAAACGTCCGCCTCCACCCACCGCGCTTGTGGGCAACCATTGACCGTTGTTGCCGAACCACGTCGGTTTTATAAGCACTCGAGGTTTTCCAGCGGCGAGTATGATCGGTTGGTGGTGGCGGTGTTTTCGGCAGCAAACGCAGTCGTTGGGCACAATCGATTGTCGGTGGTGATGGCGGCGGGGGTCTGTACGGTGGTGATCAGTGCTCATGGAGGTGATAAGGGTTTGCAATGAGTGATAAATTCCAATTCAAGTGTTTCGTCACTAAAAATGCAATTGAAATTTAAATTATTTTTTATAAATTTCAATTACTTTGAATTTCAAATCTTTTAGAAAAAACTAAATTCCAAATACAATTCATTTTAATTCAAATTTAAATTCCAATTTCAATTTCAATAAATTTAACGAGCCAAACGCCCCCTAAGCGTTCATCGGTTCAATTTATCTGGTTTGGATTTTATTCAGTCATAATCGCATATTGAACTGAACCGGCGGACACGAAGTTATGAGATTTTATTCGGTTCAGTTTAATACAAATACACAAAATAGTGACGTTCAATTATCCGACACCGGAGAGTTATGGATCATGCAAGCAAGCAAGCAAGCGGCCCCATGTAAAGATCTCCATCATGTGTGCTATTAAAGTGTGTTCCACCATATGACACCTTTCTATTTGTGAAAGTTCAAAGCGTATATAGAATCTGATTTTGAATATATTCAGGATATAAAAGTAAAGGTCAAAAGAATAGTTTGTTCTTAAAAATCATAAAATGAAATGTAAACTATTTAGAAAAGTGTGGATGGGGTCCATGTGGATGCTTCGTTAAAGAAGTTTATTCAAAGTTCAAACAATGTTTTACAAGCCCATTAACAAAGAAGAGATTCAAGTATAGACGTTTTTCATGACTTTTACTATTTTGACTGCTTCATTTAAAAGCGGTCAAACTCGTAAACATGTGGGTTGGATTAAGGACACTATTCTTTATGGTGTTTGATATTTGACGTAGTTAACTACTATCGATATTAATGGTTATTGATTATGGGTATTAATATTGAGACACTTACCCTTATAAATCGACACACATTGTTATGCGAGACGTATAAGGTCAACGACGTTAAAAACAAGGAAAAATGCAGGAGCATGTCAGATAACCATACGCTCCATATTACCATATACAACCCCTTGTACATCAAAATATTTATAATAACATTACATTAATTTAAAATGCAGGAGCATGTCAGATAACCATACGCTCCATAATAACACTATAAGATGTGTGTAGTAAAATTTGACACTTAAGACGATGAAAAAGTCAAGGGGATGTTTGAGGAGTTATACGCCTCAGATAGGACTATACGACGCGTCTATGACTATACAACCCGTATAAAAGCCTAAGGGTGTTGGTTTTCAATAGGAGGATGTCTAAATTACGAGACTCCTGATCATTGATGATGTATTTTACATAATTATTATATTGTTTGAAAATCAAGAGTATAAAAAGTTTAACCGAAAGAAACAAAAAAAAGCAAGTAACAAAACAATACAATTAAAATATGTGATTAGAATATAGAACTACCCTCAATATATTAAAAAGAAATACCATCAAGATAATAAAAAGAATACCATCAAGATATAAAAATTAATATATGCTTATCACCATTCTATAGCGTTTTCCTCGAAAAAGAAAAAAGAAAAAAGAAAAAAGAAGGAATTAGTATACCCGCAATATATAAAAAATATTACATGCTAATCACTTTTTTCAATCTCGATAATTCCGGCCCTAGAATTTTAAACAAAAGAATTATCATTCAATTCATATAGCTTCTACTTAAATATATTTATATTATTTTTACAAAAGAGCATGACCTACATGTTTTACACACAATAAATTACAGAGAAGACTTGTTGAGTTTCAATGTATTTAAAAGCCATACATCCCAAATCCCAAATCCCATATCCCAATCCCACTGCACATAATCACTTCCATTTTCTCCGTCTATCACATTTTCCGATCGATTCTCTAAGTCCGGCGTTCGTACACTGAACATTCAACGACTCAACAATGCACAGAGGTCCTTTTTCTCTCTATTTTCCTCTGGTTTTCTCTCTCGATCTATGATTTGAAAGTCGCATAATCGGAATACTTTTGTGCAGATGGTTACCGGAGACTTGTGATTGCGGCAACGACGGTGGGGTTGATGTGGGCTGCAGCCAGACACCGTCGCCGCAGATGTTCAAAGGGTGAAAGTGTTGTACCTCGGTTGAATCTCACGGGATCCGGTCATGTTGGAAGGATTGAAAAGTTTTCTCATTATGTTGGTAAGATTAATTGCATCCATCGTTTTTACTCTCTAAACAAGCTAAATGCGTGTGTTTACTTGCTAAGTTACTAGACTTAGAGAGGATGTTCGGGATTGCTTATTATAACAACTTTTAGTTTTTGAAACGGCTGAAAAGTAAAAGATACTCCTTTAAAATCACAAATTGTGACTTTTGGAGGTAAATTTTTGACTTTTTATCCATTTGAAAAGTCAAAAGTTGTTTTAGTAAGTAATCCCGAACACCATCTCTAAGAGCATTCACAGTTTATTCCTCGTCTTACTCATATAATTACATTAAAAATTACTAATTTTTTTTATTTTTTAATTAAATAATATTTTTATACACTTATCATTACTTTTTCCATTCTTTTTTACTCACAATCACTTTAAAAAATATTAAAAATTTATAGGGATTGAACCCTGATTCCCCGAATATACGATGAACACTAACGTTTTCTCAATCATTTACTCACAACCACTTAAAATCATTTCATATAATATAAAAAACACATTCATGTATTTTGAGGGATTACACTGTGAATGCTATGTATGTAGTAACCAATGACATGAAAACTTTACTGGACCGGTTCGGTTGCGCGTGTTAGGGGCGGTGTGGTTAACCGGCCAGTTCTTACGGTCTACGGTTTCTGTCGCTTGAGTTTAATTTTTTTTTTAAAGAAAATAATTTAAAAAACTACCATTTTTTCAAGTTTTAGGGGCTGTTTGACAGTATCTGAATGATTAAGTGCTGAATCAATAAGAGTGCTGAACCATTAAGAGGTTGCAACCATTAAGAGCTAGTATATTGCTTAACTATTCAAAGGTAAATGTCTGACCAATTCAGATAAGAGGTCTTAACTATTCAGCATTAGACCTCTTAACCATTCAACACTAGTATAATGCTTAACCATTCAGAGACAAATGTCTTAACCATTCAGACATTTGCTCGTGAAACAAACAGTCTGAACTATTAAGTGCTGAACCATTCAGCATCTGAACCATTAAGAGGCTGATTAAGTGGCTGCCAAACAGCCCCTTAGTAATATAGTATTATAGTGATAAAAAATTGAGTATTTTGTTTAAACTTGGTTTATGTTTAAATATATCTATTTGAATTTTTATATTCGTTATGGCGTTGTGTGGTTTTCAGATCATGTCAATCAGTGAAAGTTTAGGTCGTTCCATTTTGCTTTTCGATCCTATGTTTGAAACAACTTTAGAAACTATAAATTCAAAAGAGTGATATTTCCTTTTAAACAGGCACTTCGGTAAAATAAAAAAAAAACAAAAGTTTGTAATATAATATTACATATAGCAAAACTACTAGTAAATCGTAAAAAAATGTATTTATATAATTTACAAATTAAAAAAATTAAAACCAACAAAATGTATAAAAAATAAAACTTAAATGTAAACTAAGGTTCCGGTTAACCAGTCCGGTCTAGTTTATAAAAACATATGAGGATACCAGTAATTATTGAACATGTACAAACCTCCCTTTAGCAGTGATGCTTGTTATTATGAAACTTGTACTCTGTACTATAATAATAAGGTAGGTCCCTTTTGATGATGTACCAGTAAAAATTAGGTGTGGAAACAAGGATATGCTTGGTTTGATTTTAGAGTAAGAGTACAAATCATGTAAATAGATTTGAAGAAACATGTAAAAGCTTTTGCAAGATATATTAATTTATATTTACAAATTTAACTAAACTCACACACCTTTTTAAATACTCTTAAATTTAAACTAATGTCTATCATAGTATTAGAATTCTTAAACATTTAAGAAGAATATATTATTACTAATGATACTCTTAAACTACAATGCAAGAGAAATAAAAAAATATTATATATATGGCAAAATTCTATACAATATGGCCTTTGTCGACAGCTAATGAACTTAAGATAACAACCTGAGGGTCGTTACATTCTTTTGGCGGATACAATTTGTTCATATATGTATTTTGATTATATGTGAACGTGTAGCGAGGCAGCTTGGATTTAGAGATGGAAACGAGTGTCCAGAATTAAGCAAGTTGGCATCAGATTATGCGCGAGGCTCAAAAGCATTTGAAGATGACATGTATGTTTATTTTTCGAAGCAAGAAAAAGCTGAATCGCTTTGTATTAAGCTTGTCGAAGAGCTTGAAAGATGCATTCTTGCGTATTTTGCATTTCATTGGAGCCAAGCGTCTCTTATGATCAATCAGGTAAAGTTCACTAAAATTGACAGATTGAAATGATCTTTTGCTGTCTTGGATCATTGTTATGTAACTTTTGATAACCTTAGATGTTTGTGGATTTTGTTTCTACGGGCTCGAACACAACATCCTAAACTCTACCTTTACTGTACTTTTAAAATCATAACACTTCACTCGGCATGATTTAAACCTAAAACTTTTAATTTGAAAGTATATCACTTTACTATCAAGTGTCCTTAAACACAACATTAAGTTATTCACACACGATAAGCAATAATAATATTTTAATGTATTTCATTAAATATATTTTTTAATTGTATATTTTATATGATTATTAGTTATTACTTTAACTCTAAGATCACTTTTAATTAATATGTTTGACCCAACGTATGTTCTTTATTTTATTTTTTGTGGTGGAAGGTGCTAAGCGTTGGATCCGACGGAAGGAGGCTTAAAAACATGGTGTTGACCGCTACAAGGTGACTTATCTTATCTTTCTTATGAACTAAAATATTTTTTGAATTTAAAAAATAATAAGCTTAGTTCTTACATTACATCAACTGATAACATAAATGATTACGTTAAATGATTCATATAATATAAGCTTGAGCTTATTTAAACTTGACTAGATCTGCCATTTGATTTTTTAAACAAATTGATCCCAAATAACTCGCCATTGACTCAATTTGTTTACATTCCTAATTACATAACGTTGCACCTTACAAATAAATATTATTTCAAACTATCATCTAGTAGAATGACGCTCAATCGTAATAAATACACATATTTATCAGTCTTTGTTTAATATTATTTTTCATTAACTTTACAGAGTATTATTATTGTTTGAATAATAATAATAAAACAATAGTAGCAGTAAGTGGGAATTTATTCCATGAATAAATAATTCAACAAGTTGGGGATGGAAATCTGGAACGATTCAAATATGGATGACTTTGCAAACTTTAGATGGACATTTAACAGGGGGTTGATTTTGACTCGGGATTTTAATTATGATAATCAATAATGATAATTAAATAATTATACAACATGCTATCGTATTGAAATGCAAGTCACGTAAACAAATCTTAGTAAAAAATTCTTTTGATGTAATATGTCTCTTCTAGTTAGTTTTAACATAGAAAACCTATACAAGTTGATTTAGTAGTAAGATGTCTGAAAGATTTTTAAAAAAATTCGAATTCAAACACTCAAGCATTTCTTAGGTGAATGTTTTGGATAAACACCGCCATTAAAAATGATTAAGAAAACTTTAAAATAATTATATTTTAGGGTTTACCTTAAACCTAACACTCAATGAACTAATAAATTTAATGTAGATATTGAAATGTTAATGTTATTAGTATTTTATCTATTTAAGTTTTATTTATATGAATTTGTTGTTAAAAGCTCTTCAAATTTCATATCTTAGATGACAAATACCTCCCACAACCTTCAAACATTTCAAATCTTAAAGTTTAAACTTTAAAATCTTGGAAGCTTTAAACATTCAATCAGAATCCCCTTCAAATCAAATTGTTATTTATATGCAGAAAGCAAAGATTTGAGAGAGTTACAAAGTACTTAAAAGTGACAAGGGCATTCTCAACAATGGTGGAAGAAATGAAAGTGATAGGATCTAACACCCCTAAGAAAGGCGACGACAGTGATACCTTGACGGATGTGATGAGTCCGGTGGCTCATTGTGATAGAAGCCCTGTGCTCCTCTTCATGGGTGGCGGAATGGGTGCCGGTAAGAGCACTGTTCTCAAAGAAATCCTCAAAGAGTACGTAACTTTCGTTTATCATATTTAGTCATGTGTTTCAATAATGTATCAAAAGTTATATATTGCAGAGCATTTTGGTTAGGGACATCAGAAAATACAGTAGTTGTAGAAGCTGATGCTTTTAAGGAAACAGATGTGATTTACCGAGCTCTAAGCTCAAAGGGTCATCATGATGACATGCTTCAAACCGCCGAATTGGTACTCTCTCTACATATTGTGTGTGAATAATCAAATAAAAAGATATATTGTTGAGAAGTATAACAAAATTTCTATTCATGAGAAGTGTAACAAAAATTATAGACTATTCATCAATAGCAAACCACTAGTCGTATATATATTGGTTTGACCTGATATGATTTCTTGTTATGTAAATGTGGGGTCATGCTAAATGGTGACCAGTCGTTTCAAGATTTGGATGTGCTAACTTTAATTTATTACTTCAATGTCTGAAACGTGTTATATAGGTGCATCAAACATCTACGGACGCTGCTTCATCTTTATTAGTAACCGCATTAAATGATGGGAGAGATGTGATCATGGACGGGACAATGTCGTGGGAACCTTTTGTGGAGCAAACGATTACCATGGTGAGAAACGTACATAAACATCGTTATCGCATGGGTGTCGGCTATAAGGTGTTAGAAGACGGAACCATCATCGAAAATTATTGGGAAAGAGTCAAAGACGAAGGAGATGAAGTTAAAGTAAAGAAACCTTATAGGATTGAGTTGGTTGGTGTTGTTTGTGATCCTTATCTCGCTGTTACCAGAGGAATTAGGTATGATCTCAATTCTCAAACCTTTTGCCACTTAAAAGGGTTGAAGTGTTCCACTAGTAATATGAGTGGAGTAAAGTGTTAGTTTCTATAACTTAGTTTTTCTCCCGATAGAACTTTTGCACTTCACTGTCGAACTATTTGCTTAAGTGGTAGCCTCACTACTTCCCCTAGAAAAGATTGTGAATTCGAGTCCTATCAGCAGCAATATACTGTTGGGGGGTCGGGCTACACACAGTTGTCAGCGTTTGCGGGCGTATGAGGTCGCTTTTTGTATTAGGTTATCCCGGGTAGCCGGGCTTTATTAGTTGGAAGTTAGAAAAAACATAACACTTTGTAAATTATAATATAGCTTTTAAGAAATATTTAACAAATTATTAAAAAATACATTTATAATAATGTAGGAGGGCTATAGCAGTAAAAAGAGCAGTTAGGGTAAATTCACAACTGAAATCACACAAGAGATTCGCAAACGCTTTTCCGAAGTATTGTCGTCTCGTAGACAATGCAAGGCTCTACTGCACCAATAACATCGGAAACCAACCAAAAGTAAGTTCATATTCTATTTAATTATATAAATATTTTACTATACATTGTTTTTTCCCCTGTTTTTTTTTTTGTTTTTGAACTTATTATTATATAATATTAAACTGAAGTTGATCGGCTGGAAAGACGGTAATAGCAATCTATTGGTCGATCGAGATCAAATCAAATGTTTGGAAACGTTAAGTGAAATCAATGATGAAGCGGATTCCATATATGAGCTTTATTCGGACCCCAAAATGTTAACTGAATCTGGCTCGGTGTGGAAAGAACTTGTGTTGAAACCTGACAGGATCGATGTTCAACGTGAGTTGAAAGTTGTGATCGAGAGAATTGAGAAGTTGAAATCGTAACATGCAGCTCAAAAGTCCCAGATCGGTGTTACATTTGTATCCAAAGCAAGGTATTAAAATGTGATTCTTTTTAATGCTATGTATTATCTAACACCTTTTAAATATTAAAAATAACCATTGATGTAACATTCGATTGTCGGGAAGATAAACAAAACATGTGAGGGTTGATTATATTGCAACAAGTGCTTTAAGTACGCTTAATAGTGTATAAGTTGTAATTTTGCAAAACTTGTTACATATCCGAGTAACATTTGGTCGTACACGGCCTTGTATGTGGTACTTGATCACAATAAAGTTCACCACATGGAATAAAGATCAACACGTGTCTAAGTAGACATGAACTGCACGAGTTTTGTGACACAATTGGGTATGGGCGTGACTCACCAAGCATAAGTTAAATTGCTAGAGCACGTGTCACCTAGTTTTAGGCTAAAAATGTGCGATCAATTAGCCTCATTATCGCATACCTTGAGTCCTAAACGCTTGTAAATCGATCGGGAGTGTTTCGAAGCAATTTTAAGTTGTATATGTGCCTTGAATATGTTGATTCGGGTGTGTGCTACGAGTAGGATAAACACAATAATGATAGGTTCTATTGAAGTCATTGTAGATAAAACACAATAATATATAAATGGGTATGTGCCACGAGTAGGCTAAAAAGCGAATTTATATAGGGAAACGATGAGTAGGATATGATGATGTGTGTACTTAAACTCGTGTGAAATATGTATGTATGTCTTGAGTGATGTCTTGAGCAATAAATTATGTGTAATAACAACTTGATCAAACTATATGCTGATATATATCGAGTAAAATGGCAATGGAGAATAGAGCATCACCATGAGTGGGTGACACGAGATTTCGCGAGCTGGAGGACAAAGGGGCATGAGCAATCACCACGAGTAGGCGACATGTGATTCATCGTGAGTAGGTGGATGAGAATTTGAGTAATCGAGTAGGTGGATTGAGAATTTGAGTAATCACCTTAAGTAGATGATATGTGATCATGAAAATAGACAGACAAAAGGAAATGATTAATCACCATGAGCAGGTGAATGCGTAAGAAATGAAAAAGAACCAGTTTTAAAATAAGTTAATGATTTATATATACAATAAAAGGTAATATAATATATACTCATGTGGAATGATAAAAAAAATCACCCTTCATCAGATCTCATAGTTCCTTAGGACAAAATCCATATTTTTTAGTTTTACATCAAAATCTATATCAATATTCATTAAAAGCTTATAAGTATAATATTTTTACTACATACCGTCATTTTCAGACCATAATCTGAATCAGCCTATTAATGATCAGATTTTTGAATGGTTCAGCACTTAATGATTTAGACTGTTTGTTTTGCGAGCAAATGTATGAATGTTTCAGACATTTGCCTCTGAATGGTTAAACATTATACTAATGCTGGATGGTCAAGATGTCTAATGCTGAATGATTAAGACCTCTTATCTGAATTGTTCAGATATTTGTCTTTGAATAGTTAAAGAATATACTAGCTCTTAATGATTCAGAGCTGTTAATAGTTTAATCATTTAACGATTCAAAGCTTTTAATAATTTAATACTTAATATTTCAGAGCTATTATTGATTCAGCACTTAATCATTTAAAAATTATCAAACAGCCCATTAAACCTCTACAAATCGGTGCTCAATGTTTCACGAATTTACATAAACATCGTAGCCCAAAACTCAAACTCACAGGCCCATCATGCCCATCTATAATGAAATCTAAATTTGGGCCCAAACCCTAATCCTATATATCCGAAGAATCCTCTTATGTCACCGCCATCGAAACCCTAGAAGCCGATCGTCTCAGAGAGCAACAGTTTCGTTTCAGCAGATCGACAATGGTAATCCTCAATCTAGTATTCCTTTATTTTGTCGATTTGTTGATTTGTTGTTCGCAATTTGATCCGTCGTTATGCCGTCGTAGGCGGAAGTTGAAGTGGACGTCGCGACAGCTGGAGCGCCGAAGAAGAGAACGTTCAAGAAGTTCTCGTTCAGAGGAGTCGATTTAGATGCTCTGCTTGATATGTCTACTGATGAGCTTGTGAAGCTCTTCACTGCTCGTGCTCGCAGAAGGTATGAATTTATGCTTTGATTTTACCAAACTGTTATGGATTTGGACGATTGCATTTGTGATTTGTCAATGATTTTGTGCTTTGGTAGGTTTCAGAGAGGATTGAAGAGGAAACCAATGGCTTTGATTAAGAAGCTCCGCAAAGCTGTATGTTTGCTTTATCATTTTACGATGATAGTATTGATTTGTGTTATGTGCTACCATTTGTATCTATTGCCTGAAATTATTATCCCCAAGTTGGTGAATTGATTTATATTTGCTTGTTATTCTCTGAATTTTTAAGATGTTCATAAAATCTTGTTATTTGGGCAAACAAAGCAGTAGTGGATTCTATAGGAATATAGGTTATTAGATATGCTTTGTAATACTTGTAAGAAGTTATTAAATATAAATTCTTCTAATTGGCTATGGGTTTTCTTAGTTTTAACTAAATTCAATGATGTTAATGTTATACATGTTTATTTTTCTTGTTTGTGTATAAGTTTAGCATTTAATATATACAGACGATTGATTCTTTGTATGGGCTGCAAAAATGTTTTAGTAACTTACCATTTCTGCATTGCTGATAAGCCTGATTTGTGAATGTTATGTGAACAGAAACGTGAGGCACCACCTGGTGAGAAGCCAGAGCTTGTGAAGACTCACTTGAGGAACATGATCATCGTCCCAGAGATGATCGGGAGTGTTGTGGGTGTGTACAATGGCAAGACTTTCAACCAGATTGAAATCAAGCCGGAGATGATTGGTCACTACCTTGCTGAATTCTCAATTTCATACAAGCCCGTTAAGCACGGTAGACCTGGTATTGGTGCTACTCACTCTTCCAGGTTTATTCCATTGAAGTGAGGCTATTTCTTGGATGATTTACTCTCCTTTAACTATGTTTGGAATGGAAGACTGAGTATTTTTGCTCTCCGCATCTTGTAGTTTTTTTTCATTTCACAAAGTATGATGTTATATGACAATCATTTTTGTTTTATGAATGATTCAATCTTTGCCTATTTTTGTTTTTGAATGATTCAGTCTTTGCTTAAATAGCCCTCAGGTTTGTATACATCAGGTTAATGGTTGGGTCATTGAACCATTCACAGGTGGCCACATCAATCTTTTGGTAATATGTGCTTCATTTGTAATGCTTTTACATGTGTTGAACCGTAAAAAGTAAGTTGTTGATCTATAAAGTCTGTTTCTGTTCTTGCCCTTGAAGATTATGATTGTTTACATCATTTTCAGTGGCCATCTTTTATGATTGAAACAAGCGATATGAACTCCGGTACGATGATGCGAAGGTGAGATTTGAGCAAAAGTGCGATAATAAACGAACGGGATCCTTGTCATTCGACCTCAGTAATCATGGCTGAGTGCCATGAGGAGGGTAAAGCTTGACAGGATCTAGATTAGAAATGAATGATAACAAAAATATGAAATGTGCAAACGTGCGAATGAATGGATGAATGTTAATGAACCATCATAACAACGAAAGAAGCGGATCCTTGTCATTCGACCTCAGTAATCATGGCTGGGTGCCATGAAGAGGGTAAAGTCTGACCGGATCTGGAAAGAAGTAAAAGATGACGAATGAACGAAGTTAACGAACGTAATGGAAAATATAATTATATTATCTATATGTAAGTATGTGTATGATCATGAATGAACGTAAAGCATAGTATGTTTGAAAGAAAGTAAATAAACGGTTTTTGACGAAAAGAAAAGTATGTTTTATTAAACTAGAACTCAATCAGCAATGCTGACTTTGATGTGTTTCCAGTCGGCAGATATGCTGCTGAGGATGGCATGGGGCGACCACTTAGTTCCTTTGGGATGGCATATTGTT
The DNA here is from genome assembly GCA_024085815.1 of Flaveria linearis. Taxonomy (NCBI): domain Eukaryota; kingdom Viridiplantae; phylum Streptophyta; class Magnoliopsida; order Asterales; family Asteraceae; genus Flaveria; species Flaveria linearis. Next base: position 100,988,525 of record CM044004.1, read on the forward strand.
ATAATGCATTTATAATAAAACGATTTTATGTAATGAACTGTAATAGTATTTTGTCAGAGCAAAGATGAGAACGGGGAACCTGAACTACTAGAGGTCCCTGTTTACGACTACTTTGTAAGATCATTTTGTTGAAATGAAAAGAATGTTTTAATGTTTCCGCTGCAATGTTTTTATGAAGAACGATAAAGAATTATGTTTATGTGCGATGAATGACCAGCTGTAAGCATCCTGGGAACGGGGCCTTACAAGTTGGTATCGAACAAAACATCAAAGAATCAATTTTATGGATACGCTGCCACCATGAACATTCTAAAAATATTAAATTAAACATGCTCTTAGAGCTTTTTCACGGTGATTGATACTTAATCATCTCAACATCTAAACAAACAAACAAACAAACATAACCCAGTATATCCCATTAAAAAACAAGGTCTCGAAGGGGTAGGTGATGACAAGTCTTTCCTCTATATTGAGAGATAGAGAGACCGCTTCCAAAGAGACCCCCGACTCGAAAACGACATCAAACAGATTATATAGTATACAACACGTAGGTTTATATCACATAAGAGTTTGAATAAGCATAGATATATTCATAATCATAACATACATCGCATAAGCATAAGCATACCCATAAGCATAACAACCCGAAGATAGTGCATACATCAAATAAAAACATGTTTCACCTATAAAGGGCAAATGTCGATAACCTACACGTCACACGAAAGTCACGTGATGCATCACACGATACATCAAATAAGCAACATGCTTCAATATCTGTCATTTTTTATAATACATCTTCGTATTCTAATCGATACCTGATTCAATAACCCGTCCCTTTTTTGTGTGTATGTAGTTTTTTAAATATTTAGTTAACGCAATAATTAAAAATATTACATTGGTGAAACGAAATTACATACTGCGTAAAAAAATTCAACAATTAAATTCTTATGATTAGGGTTGATATTTCTGATACAACTCAATAATATAACATGACTTGACAAAAAGTACATGAGTTATTGTTTAGAGTAATGAATTCGGGTCATGCATGTTTATTTTTAAATAACATGATTAAAAGTGTCTAAACTGGCTTAACTCGCTTAACCTGTTATAACACGTAGCACATTTAGTTTATCATTTTAAATAAGTTAATAGGTTGATTCAACACGTTTAAAACTTGTTTATCAAATCAAAACAACATAGTTTTATAAATTATTAAATACGGATTGTAATTTTGGTAACCTTTCTTTTATCATGTTATTATTTCTTACAATCTTAGATTTGTGTTTAATGAATTGTTTTAAGCACATCCTGCCATTTATGTTTAGTTATTGAAATGTTTATATTTTTCATGTTAAACCTGTCATGTTATGTCATTTGTGTTATGAAACTAGATACTTTCAACCTTCTTAAACATGTATATTTTAGTGTTATTATTTAACAAAATGACACATTAATTTAAAATCATGTCATTTTCAATTTCGCTAGTCATATTATTTAACAAAATGACACAATGTTGTGCACAAAGATCGCATAGGCAAGTGCTATGAATCACAATACTTTTGGTTACAAGTCTCTCTAATCACGCTTAATTTATATGTCTAATCTATTCAAAAGTTGAGTGTTTTTTAAAAATAACACTGTTAATAAAACCAGAAAAAAAAAGTTAATTATCTTCTTCTAGTTATACATATATAAAAATATACATAACTGTTAAAACTTAAAACTCAAAATTGGTAATCACAAACGCTCCGGTGTGACGATGTATTTCATGGGTAGTGGAGTAGCATTAGCATACGCACCTTTTCGTCCTTTTCGTCTCCCTATTATTTGAATTTTGTATCGTCTTCTTACATTCATTGCATCAGTCGAACCAAAGCTAATTTCCTTCCTTTCAGGTTAGATGTTTTTGTTTCTTACTGCAGATCCCTTTTCTATGGTTCAGTTTATAACTTTATGTCATGTGTTATTGGTTGTGACTTATGATTCCATCGTATTTCTATGAATTTTAGCATTTTCTGCTGTTTGATTTTCTCTGGCTAGGTTTATGCTGTTATATAATATTTTGAACTTGAGAATTTATTCCATCAATAACAAGTAATCACGTGAGGGAAAATTTGAGGGATTAGGGTTACATTCAACGAGTTTTATGTAATAGATTTTGTTGAGATATGATCGAGAAGCTAGATCAGGATATTATGATCTCAGTACTGCTGAAAAGACGCCTTTAGAAGTTTGGATGTGCAATTACACTGCTTTTCAGAAGTATTTGGCTAGAAGTGATCTGTATTAGGTTTGACGTAATCAGATTTGGAGAATCATGTAAGAAATTGGTGTAAGAAAACCTATGTTATGGTAAATTTGGTATTGTATATCTACCTATCCTTGGCTATTATTAGCTGATTTTGAAGTTTCATTAATCATTTTCGGAGTGCACATACAAACACACACAATAAGACTTCACTCTAGTGACAACAATTGGTTCAAACCTTGATGTACAAGTTACTAGAAGGAAACTTGTATGCCATGTTTCTAATGTACAAATTTGATGTAGCTTATGTGTGAAGGGGTTTAAGGGGGAAGCATGATCTTAGCAGTTAGCACTAATTGTTACAACTGTGGGACTGTGGGTAGCATTTAGCAATGGTTGTATTATATTTCATTATGTTTAGAATTCAAACACCACTAAGAAAAGCGTCATTGGAAATACTTTTTTTGTTTTTGAGTTATGAAAACGAGTTTGTGAAATCATTGGCATCAGCTATAGGTTTGTGAACTTGCTTTTCATGGTTATTAGTTCACAGAAGGCATTCTCTGTGGCCAGCATGTATTGACCTTTGGCTGTAATGAATTTAGGGTTTCAGAGGGTATGACCCTCAGCCCTTCATTATTATTTAGTAAATCTATAGCAACCATCAACCTTATCATAACTTGGTCTCAGTTCAGTAATCTTCTATTTATCACAAATCTCTGCAATATGTTAGTCATTTTAAAAAATGGTATCACATATGCACTTGCCTTGGTGATTTATTGCATTACTTGATTAGTTTCTCTAATGCTTTACTTATGACATTATAGAAAGTGCCAATAAAAAAGAAGACAACTTGATATTGAAATGAACATGCATTGCTGAAACTATCAAAATGAAAACTGGCTTCTACTTCAAAAATTTACGCTTACTAACTTTTGGAGTTGTTAGGTTAAGGTAAACATCTTATATATGGTCATTTGTAAGGTTATAAGCCAAGTATTTAATTGGGATATAAAATCTCCAAACAAGATGAAGTACTAGAAACCAAAGTTTCAAACTTGAATTGTAGCTTATATCATTATTCAGTAACGACTATCATTCTAACTGAATCTCACATGATACGCTCAACTGAATCTTAAATACATATTTCAATCTGTGATGATTAGTGATGTGCAAACGTTTATTTTGAAAGTTGGACTAACAGAGCGATCCTAGGAGCCACTGATCTTGCTTGTCAATATTTTTGCAGAAGGAAACAATGTTGCGGGAAGTGGAATGCATCCAACATGTAGTAATTCCAACAAAGACATTGACACTAACGGAACAGTTCCCACTAGTTCAGTTGTCACCAATCTTTTAAAACAGTTAACAATATACAAAGCTGTAGAAGACGTCGGTTACTTTATAGGAGTCACCAAACTAAAAACCATTTGCAAGGGAAAAAGCAACGATTCCACGAAATACACAGATTTTTTGGTAGGCTTCAACTGTCGGACCCTTTTGCCAATGAAAGGTGAAGTCATGATTGGCATAGTGCACATGATAACCAGATTTGGAGTTTTCTTGAAATCAGGACCCATGGAGCTTGTTTATCTATCAACCCGAAAGATGCCAAATTACTACTTTGTTGATGAGGGAAATCCGTTTTTCTTAAGCAATGATTTGTCAAGGATTGAGGAGGGCGTGGTGATCAGGTTTGTGGTTCTTGCAACTAGGTGGAGCCAGAGGACCCGTGACATTAGTGTTTTGGCTAGCATTGAAGGTGGATCACTCGGGCCGGTTGCTACAGCCGGTTTGGACGGGTTCGATTTGTAGTTTGTTTATGATTGTGAAGTCAACTGGGTCAATAGATGTATAGATGTTTTTGGGGGATGGAGGAAAGTAGGAAGTTGTTATCGTTTATACTCTGTAAAGCTTACATCAACATCAAAGTTAGTTATTTGCCTTTTGGAAACTAAGTAACAATTACATTACCTGAAGTTAGGGCTAGGACCATTAAATAGTGACACCTTTGAATTGTTACATGTATTCATTTTAATATCAGGATGATCTATCAACTTTAACATTATGTTTTATTATGTTTTTAAAGTATTACTTGTTTGTTGAGTTGTTTGACTTGAGCTTGTGGGTTAACTGTGACTAAGGCGACGCAAGTACTTGGTCCAATTTTGTTACCACAGGTCTAAGGTTCTATTGACGGCTCGTTTGATCAAATACCAGAGTATTAATATTTATGTCTATGATAACACACAAGTGTTGCTTTTGTATTAAAATACATTATAGATACCATGTAAGAACAACTATACTCATTATTACATTTAAATCACAAGTATTATTGTTTCTCGACATGGTTTGTTTTATACCTTTTTAATTGTCATAACCACATTCAAAATGATAAAAGACAATGTTTCTCTTTCAAAGACATTGTGTCATTGTTACATGAAACCAGTTAGGACACCATGATGGTTGTTATTATTTGATTAACGATCATTATTGCTTTAACTCATCCGATATCATCATTCTAGATATATAAATATTACAGTGTTACATATTGTCATGTTAAATTGTTAATAAATACTGATAGTTAATTGTTATTGATTTGATTTTAATTTAGATATTCAGAAATTAAAAAAAATTAAAATATAAAAACTTTAATCTTTATCTTCGAATAGTATTCCCGAAAAACCAGATCATTTAGAAAATATGGTATTCATACATACTGCATCTAAAAAAATGATAAGTAAAAGTATAAATATATATTTCGATTAAGTACTTCGGTTGCTCTATACAAATCTTTATTAAACCGGTGATTATCGTTTCATGATTATTATGTTAAACGCAGAATGTTTCATATATATATATATCTTTTTCTGTCGTTAAAATATCAGTTTACTCGATGATCAGTAATAAAGTAGTGGTAATAAAACAAAATATCATAAAAATGTTTTTATATGATGTAAAAAAGAAAACAAAATCAAAGACAAGGAGACGACCACATAAAAAAAGGAGAGGGGACAATGCCCATGCCCCGTGGGCCTTGGGATGTATACAGTATAATGAGTGTTCATAATAAATAAAAGATTAATTTTTAATTTTGTGGTACGTCATTTTCTCAAGTACTCCTCCTAGTCACAGATCATGTTACGTTTAATCCTGCGTCAGCAAGTTGATTTATAGAAGCCAAGGGACGAGCTGTTTACACAAACAATGAAAACTACATGAGTTGATAAATGCCTTAAACACATAAATGCCAACAAATTCTAGGACGAACTTTACCCTCGTAATAGACGGGCTTCATATATATCTAGATGACCGAACACTATCCCTACACGTGACCACCCTCCCTCACAATGTACATGCCCGTTGTACCGTCTTTGGGAAGATTTTTTTTTTCTATCTCTCTACTTTGTTTCGTATGATTTCTCTTCAAGTCTTTAGTGTCAGAGAATGACTAAATTTAATCATATTTGAGATTAAGAGTTTAAATCTCACAACATGCAAGCATAGATGTGCAATTAGAGTATGTTAAAATATGTTTTGAAAAGGGAATGGAAACTTTACTTTTGTAGGGGTATATGAGATTTAAATAATCTGGATTATTACTCATTAACCGGTAATAACTCATACATATAATTTAGCCCGTGACACTCTTAGTTTTTTTATTTCGCTCAAAATAATAATTATTAACAAAATGAAAATATATAAAACAATGTCGAGCGAAAATAAACATAAATTGAGTGTGAATCTATGATATCTAATCTACCACGACTGCTATTATCGGATAACGAATTATAGGTTGAATTACTAAAACACAATTTAACTTGTTTATAGAAATAGATCTTAAACAATATAACGACATGAAAATCAAAAAGTTATGCATAAACAACGAACAAACAAACATGTATTGATATAAAACTACAAAGAAATCATACATCCTATATTGCATACATCACTTTCAAGTTTCAATTACATGTATGTATAATATAATAATAACTAACACGGTTACATGATTACACTAGCCCATGGAGTTCCCACTGTTGAACACAGAACACTGACCAAACGGTCTCGACACCGGACCACCGGCACTCGCCGGACACGCCGTTAGCCCCACCGCCGGTGGGACCATACAATTATAACTCAAACACAACGCCACCCCATCCGGCACCACCACCGTCGTCTCCGCCGCAAACTCCGTCAAGTAGTTATGCTGCAAATACAACGTTGTAGTCGTTCCGGCGACCACATTCTTCACGAAATCCTCCGGCACTTTTCCGGCGAAATGGTTGTTGTTTAAAAACAGCGTTTCGACGCCGGAGAGGAAGGCGGGGATCTCGCCGGAGAGGAAGTTGTGGCTGAGGTCGACGGTGGAGCCGCCTCCGTACGAGGCGGAGGACGACGGTGGGATCTCGCCGGAGAAGTTGTTCCGTTGGAGGTACATTGATGAGAGAGATGATCGGAATAATGAGTTGGGTATGGGCCCACTGAAGTTGTTCATGCTTAAATCGAGATACACTAATATGATGACGGTACGTAGTTTATTGGGCCCCATAGACCGTTACTCGATAACGACAAATAACGTAGCGTCTCCGGCAACTTCTCCGGCAGCTTTCCGGAGAGCATATTATTTCTCAAATCGATATGGATAATTTGTGAGTCGCCGGGAAATTCCGGTATTTCTCCGGCGAGATTGTTGTATGATAGAACAAATACTCTCAGCTCCGGTAACGTTGACGTTAGCTCCGGTGGGATTACTCCGGTTAGTCTGTTGTGGCTGAGATCTAACGTGTGGAGGTTTTGGAGCTCAGAGATTGTCGCCGGAATGTCTCCGGTGAGGCGGTTGTTGGTGAGGGATAGCACACGGAGGTTTTTATTCCGGCGACCGATTTCAGACGGGATGAAGCCGGTGACGATGCCGGGGTAGAGAATAAGCTGAGTCAACTCGGTGAGTTGGTAAATCCCGGGGGCGGAGATGGTGCCGGCGAGTCCGGGTGAGTCAGCGAGTCCCGTGCCGAGGTAGAGAGAAACAACCCGTAATTGGCCGTTGACGACGGCGCAAGTGACGCCGGAGAAGGAATCACAGGCGTTTTCCGGCGAGGTGAAGTTCCAGGTGGAGAAAAAGCCTCCGGTTTTGACGTCGGTGAGGGTGTAGGTTATTTGGTGAAGTGCATTGAGATCGGAGGAATGCAGTTGTTGTTGGGTTGTGGGTGAAATGGAGATGATGAGGGTAAGAAAGAGTGTGAGTGTGAGTGTGAGTGGGTGTGGGAGAAAGTTGCAGATGTCCATTGTAGCTCCGATGAAGATGGAGGAGATTACAGAGGGGTTTTTTTGTTTTGTTTTGTTTTGTTTTGTTTTGTGGGGGTGGTATATGATGTCAAAGAGAGCGTTTGTCTGTTTGGTCAAATTGGAAATGGAGAGCCACAATTTTTATTTTGGAAACGAACTAAAATCCAGATCTCGGTATATATAATAAAAGATAATAATAATTATGTTATCTTTAGGAGCATATGTTTTAATAATATTTAGTTGAGTATTATAAAAAATGATGGGTGTACATGACCTTCGATTACTAGCTTGAAATGTTTTTTTGAACTGCAAAAATAAAAGTAAAAAATGTAAAAAAAAATCGGGAAGCTGTCAAGAAAACACGAAGGAAAAAATATATCTGAGTTGTTGTAATTAAAATACATGTTTATTTAATAGATTTAGTTTATTTTGAACTTTTATTATACGATATAGTCAATTTATGTAGTCATTAATGGAACGGTGTATACCAATATACCATCACAACCTTTTCTTCTTTTATAGTGTTCATGGTACATCTTGTAATAAAGTTTAAGCTTTCAAATGGTTATGACTTTTCACTAAGGGATATTATATGGAGGTTTTGGGTATAGAGGATTATTACAGTTAAATTTGGAGTTATTACATGAATGTTTGAGTTAATTTTAATCTTAATTTTACTCTGTAAGATTTAACAAAAGTAATTATTTTTTTAAAAGATTAAAAACATTATTTAAATCTAAAAGATTCATAAGTTATTTCAATTCATTTCAAAAATAAAAGGTTTCAAGTTGGAGCAGAGTGTTTTATCACCTAAGTGGGTTTCCTCATTAAGCATGGTCTCATGTTCGGGACTGCCGGGAACAAACTGATGTACGAGCTTCCCTTTGAATAAGTGTCAGCCTAGTACCCCAATATTTCGTACTTAAGTAATAAAGATGATTGAATGAATCAGTTGTTAGATATTTTGACTAATTGACCAATGTGATCATAAGACGCAGAGTGCACGCTTGTTTGAATTTATTATAACTTTTAATATAGAATACCTCATAAATAATGAGAGTTTCAAGGGGGCAATGCCCGTGGGTCTGAGGTCCAAGAGGCAAAGCCCCTTGTTGGGATCAAGCTGTGAAACTTCACATGTAATATTTCAAATTTGTACAAGTTTAATCACTCTCTTTTTCTTTTTTCTCTTATGGTTCACGATTTTAACACATACATATATTCATACTTTGATTTTTGAACTTGAATTTTATCCGATTGAACATTTATTATGAAGTCAAATAATTTAAATTTGAAAGTGAACTTACGACTCTTAAGTTTTTCAAGTTATCAATTATATTATTACAATTACTCTATATCACTGATACGTTAGTGTGATTTAATTAACCATTAAAAATATATATCACATTACTGTGAAAAAGAAACTAAAAAAAAATCTATTACTAAGCGCCTGAGCTCACTGATATATACATCAAAGCGCACTAATGCCCGTGAACCTACCAAAACGGCAAAACGCTACGACTACCGCACCGTCAACCCACAACCCCCAACCGGATCAGAGCTACAACCTACGTAGCTTTCACGAAACTCACTTGTAAGTATCATTTTCTCAATTCACTCTTTTAATTGTTCGATTTTTGGTTAAATCTTTGCGATCGTACTCCACTTGTCAAATTAGAATTAGGGCAAAAACAAGTGTTATATCTCATGAACTCGTGCTGTAATTGAAGTAATTTTCTGTTTTTGTGTTATGTGTAGATCTGCTTGTTTGCTCTGTTTTTTATGTGTGTAACCCAATGCAACCACCTTCTTGGTCCGTGTGATCTTTGAGATTGTAGTTAATTTTTTGAATGTCATTTGGTTTTGTTTGATAATGTTCTGATTAAGTTAGTTTTGTAGTTGGATTGGTAGCGTTTGAGGAGAAATTTGGATGAACAGATTGAAAAGGTAATGTGGTGCACAGGGTTGGTATTTGGAGTAGATATCTAAGTACTTTACATTTTTATAGTCTTATTCAGCTCATAATCATTTGATCTAGGGTTTATTATACAGGTTCGTTCTCTGTTTCCTTGTTTTCATAATCTTTTTGAAATAGAGGGTTACTGGAAAATTTCATTTCTGTTCTGTTTAGAGATTGTAAGTGTAATAATATGCCCTAACCCCATTTTGAGGTAATGCAAACTCTAAAAGTCTAGGCGAGCACACTCAGGTTTTTAGTGAGGAATGAAATCACATGAAAAGAAACTTGAGCATTTAATATCAGCATCCATTGTACATGTCTCAGTTAATGGTTCCCCGCCTGACTTCTTATTGATGTCTATAGATGTTATATAATTGTTGTGTATCAGTTATTTCATTGTCAGGCGAGTGTAGTGCTATCTAAACAGAATCGCTGATGTCTTACACTGTTACAAAAGAAATTTCCTTTTTGTGCAGAAGATCATTTATGCTGAAATATTTATGTACTATTATTTGAAGTCGTTCTTTTTTGAGAGACTACACAGTTTCATCTATTGATTTCCCATACCCCGTAACTACTTAACTGAATGCTCCTGGACCCTTGGGGGTTCAAGGCATGTTTCGGGGCAAATGCTAATATTGATAGTTCCGTTGGGTTGAAACATAATGGTTAAGGTATAATGTGTAAAAACTTAATTTTTTTTTGTGATAAATTTGATGAGGATGCAGAGAAAACATCTTTTCAAAAACTTAATTTTTTTTTGTGATAAATTTGATGAGGATGCAGAGAAAACATCTTTTCAAAAACTCAATTTTTTTGCTGCAATATATTTTGGTGCATGGAGATAGAATATAACTGTGATTGTTGTCCAGTGGTTCAACTAATTATAGGGTGCTGCAGCTTCCATGATCTGTGATATGAATGAGTTTATTTGGGTTGTGCTTTATCTCTAACGGGTCAAATTAAAAAAAATAGCTGAAAGGATGACATGCCAAATGGATCAAACATGTTAAGAGTTGTCCTAACTTTACTTTCAATGCATACATCCTCCTATATACTTATATTTATAACTAATGTAATTTTTGTTATCATAATAATATGGTAACTGTTTATGTTTTCTTTTTGGTTTAAGAATGGCAAAAAGATGTTTGCAGTCAAAACCAACTATCCTTTGATCTATTTTCAGCAGTACTTAAAAAGACTTTAACTCGCGACATTTACACCCCTTGGGACCTAAACATCTTTTTTTTTTAACGGCTAATGTACGATCCTGTTTCGAAGGATAGATGTTATCTTAATCGGGCCTACCTATCGGTTTCCCTGCCGGGACCGCACCCCAACCCTCTCAGGAGTAAACTCATTGCTGAGAAAACCCCCTAGCTCAACTCTGAGCATTTTGCTCAGAGTGAGACTTGAACCAATAACCTCCCTTATTTACATGTCATGGGTACCTCACCTTAACCACTTGGGCGAAGGCCCAACCATCTTGACCTCTAATATTTTGCCCGTTTTACAAGAGAGTTGGTTTGAACAGCCTGCTAAGTCCTAAAGACTTTTTTATGAATAATATAAAATTAGTTGACCATCTTTAGGACTATAACCTGTATAACTTTTTGGAATGATGTTGATTTAACCATACCTAACTTCCAATCAATGTTCCTTATGTCCCTGGTGGCTTTAATATTTCCTTTGACCACTGATCGACCTGCCCCCGTTGTTGTCTTAGATGTCACTTTGTAATCCCCTCTACTTATTCAGGTCAAGGGTTAAATATTCAATCTCGGATTTGGTCATTTCAGTTATAAAACAACCCCCCCCCACACACACACATACACACACCGACATTGAATTGATGAGAACCCGTCAAAGGAATGATAACATTCTCTCTTCTTTGTCCCTCTTAGCTGTTGATTGTTAATGTTCTTTTATTTTCTCTCTTATCATAAGTCTGTGTCACATAAAAATGACTTGAGGCCTTCTTTTCTTTAATGATTTGAGCAAGTGAAATTAGAAACATTATGCTATTTTCCATTGTGCAACTAAAATCCAAATAAGTTCAAAATTAGATTTCTCTTTTTCTTTATGACAGGCAGGTAAGATTGACAAATGTTTCTCAAGGTACAGTTGAATTGGAATGTGGTTATACCAGCTGAAAATCTCGACATCAAAGGATTGATGTTACAAAAAGCGATTCTGGTTCGTTTGTTGGATGACTTTTCTGCTAAGAAAGCTACCAAAGATTTTGGGTATCTTTTAGCGGTGACCACTTTGGACAAAATTGGAGAAGGAAAGGTAAGAGAACATTCTGGTGATGTTTTATTTCCTGTCAACTTTACTTGCTTGAGCTTCAAGGTATTCAGGGGTGAAATCATTGAAGGAGTGGTTCACAAGATTCTAAAACATGGAGTTTTCATGAGGTGTGGACCAATTGAGAACCTTTATCTATCTAATCAGAAAATGACTGATTACCAATATCAGATTGCAGAAAACCCATATTTTCTGAATGTAAAAACGGGTTCCAGAATTGAGAAAGATGTGACCCTGAGGTGCGTTGTGATTGGGGTCAAATACATGGAGGCCCAGAAGGAGTTCCAGGCAGTCGTTGGCTTGGAGGGAGATTACTTGGGTCCGGTCTAGTACCGATCGCATGTGGTTCTATGGTTTGACTTCTTATGACTAATAATTCTGCAAAGTTTGACCTACTTTGGTGTTCTGTCAATGTAAAAAGATCAACATTGATGTAGTAATCCTGCTAGCAGGTTCTCTTTCATTTCAATGTTGTTTTCTTGCAGTTTTCTCTTTGCTGTCATCTCTGGACCCATTTGACCGACTATTCATAGGTTTATGCAAAATGTTCCTTTAATGTAGTTTGCAAAACTTTAGGCTGTGACAATTTATAGCACATAATGGTGGAACTTGAAGTCTATCTGGTCCAAATGGTCTACGAGTTAATGCAAAGTTATTAATTTTTTCCGGACCGTGCAAACTTTAAACTTTTAAAAGGTACATTGCAATATAATGTAAAAAACACCCTTTTCCACTTAATGCATTTTTGTTTTCAATTGTTTGAGATCTTTTGGGAATCTTTTCTATCAAGTTGTCATTTGTATCGTGTAGAACACAACCAAAAAAATGATGTCTTTTATAAATTGTTCATTTTCAACTTAAATGTTCTTTTGCTCACAAGGCACAAAACCACGAGGGCGTCCGTTGGGTTGGGACAGGGCATGACCTTGACAGGAACTGCAAAATTAATAATGTGGGAACTAAAGGGGTAAAATCACCCAATAAATTCAAAGGTACTCTTTAAAACTATGATAACCACTTATATTTTATTATTGTTTAGTCGTGAAACCTTTTATATCAATTGAATAAACCAAATGGAATTATGAATTTGAATATTATTTGATAAATCCTTCAAATTTACATGTTACTTCATATTAACTTAAAAAAAAAATCAACATATCAGTTGAATAATAAAACTTGAGTGATTTATATATACATTTTAAACATATGTCAGTGACTTTAATGAAATATTAAATAAAACTTGATTTCTAAATAGCTCGAGATATTCTTGAAACTAGACAACCAAAACAGTATAAATTGATCCTGTCCAATATCCGATTGTGCACTAGGAAACAATTTGGTATGTAATAGTAAACCCAAAACAAACAAGATAACTTCATGGACCTTCGATTGGAATAGTTTATCCTGATTATTCTATTATATGACTACTTGTGGCAAGATACGCAGTTTATTCCACAGTTTATTCCCCATTGTTTATTTTATAAAACCATAAACGGATAAACTGATAGACATAAATCCCAAACACCATAACTTAGCACATACATACAACACAACAATCCAACTTCAGAGATCCTGGAAACAACACCAAACCTAACTAAATTTGACTTTGATTCTAATGCTAGGCCAATTTGATAGGTTGAAAACACGAACACAAATTGTACAAATCGCGTTTAGTGATCTAGTGTACGCAGTCTTCATTTTGTGTATGGATCATATGAATCTGTTTCTGAACGGTTAACTTAAAGTCACAAGCCAGATTACAAATATGAAATCGAACAATGTCAACAAATTTTCATAGAAAGAACATAATTATCAATCAATCTGTTTATACATCAACACTACTAGCAATGATCATTCGACTGCTGTAAAGCTGTAAACCAAATCGATATTGTTCTTCAACAATTCAATCAAACCTGCATATACGATCCTCGTGAAGGTCCGTCTTCATCAACAACCGAAAGCAACGCTCCGTATGGCGATTCAGTATCATCAGGAGTCATCAATATCGCGTGTAAGCTTACCACAAGAGCAGATATCAAGATCGACACGAAGATCTTCCACCAAACACCAGCCACAGCCACCGCAACGACCGTAATCACGCTCAACACAATCAGAACCATCCGATCGCCGATTTCGAAATCGAAAACCACCAACGGTTCATCTCTAACAACGAAGAAGTAGATCCAAGCGACGATGATGAGGACGAACAAAATCGCAGTAATTGGGCGAAAAATTAGGGTTAGGACGAAGATCAACAGGGAGATGATGGCGTAATTTCCACGAAAGGTGTATATGTTTTTGTTGAAACGGAGAGAGAGTTCGGAGATGGAGAGAGGGAGAGAGAAGGAGGAGATCGAGAAGAAGTCGTCGAACCATGGGCGGATTGAGTGGCGGATCTCCGCCGTGGAGGTGGTGGCGCCGCCGCCGGCTGCTGCCGTTGATGATGGTGTCATGGTGTGAGTTTGATTGTGGATGAAACGGAAGTTTCTAGGGTTTATGGTGGTGATTGAAGATCAAAAGGTGTAGAGCAGTGTGATCTCCGTCGTGATCATGGGTTCTTCCGCCGTGAGTGGTGGAACTGCGGGTCGGCTGGCGATAGGAACCAAAGTTTGGTGTGACAATGACTACAAGACAAAGTTAACAATATCATATGTTTATTATATTCATTATATTTTACAACTTATCAAGATCAGATTATTATTAAATTGTGTGACCCGTTTAAATACGCTGCAATGGGTTCACAAATCTCTCATCAAACCATTTATCCTCGTCAAAACTCAATCCGATTGAACTATTTCATGGCGGTATCGGTGACGACATCAGCGGCCACCTCGTACTCCACACTTGCTACCAAACACAACATCTCTGTTCTTACAAATCATCATCATCTGAAAAAGAACTGTACAGGTTTTTCATCTGAAAAATATGTTCGAATTCGTCACTTATCCTATTGTTTAATTAAACTTCCCATCAAAGTTTCGGCTACTACAGTTGTGACTTCGGGGAATGGGACTAGTGAATTGAGTTATGGTGCTTTTCCTACTGTAGTGAATGTTGATTTAGGTGAAAGGAGTTATCCGATTTATATTGGATCCGGTCTCCTTAATCAACCAGATCTTCTACAAAGGTATAGTTAAAAATGTTTAACTGTTTCTCTATTTTTGCTCTGTTAATTATTTTACCTATTTCAATAGCTTTGGTTGCTTGAATGGTCACTTAACAAACTCTTTTCTTATGATTAATTCAATTCACTCAAGTGATCACTATCTTGTTAAATTAATTGTTCATGGTATAGTGAATTTAAAGTACTAAATATATAGATGTGAAACTATATACATACAACACTACTTCACCTGATAAAAACTTTTATTAGATGAGATGTCCCGAATTCACACCAATCATATGATATATTAGTTTAAATTAATTTAATAGTATAATATAATAGATTTAACTTTAAAAAGATAAAGATGTGAACTTATCATTACTATCTCAATCTTGTTTCTAGCTTACTAAACAAACAAACAAACATACCCAGTGTATCCCGCTGATAAACAGGGTCTGGGAGGGGTATGTGGTGACAAGTCTTTCCACTATCCTGAGAGATAGAGAGACCGCTTCCGAAGAGACCCCCGACTCGTTAACAAAGGCAGTACCCATAACAATCATAATACATATCATACAAGACATAGGTAAATAACACATACAGAATTAGATAGTGCGCACATCATAAAAAGCGACGTGTAACACCCAAAAAGGGTAGATGACGAAAAACTACACCTGACGCGGGAGGTCCCGCCATATGTAACCGTAACCCGTCCCACCCACAAATCCCACTAAAAGTCCTTAATTTTATTCGACTTCTCCACTCACTCCTATCCTCGATCATGTGCTCAGAGAGGTGCAAGTCTATCATATCTCGCCTAATAATCTCATCCCAAGTCAACCTAGGTCTACCTCTACTCCTCCCACCCTCTACGCTGATGTTCTCTACTGCTCTAACAGGTGTTGTCATCGTTCTCCTCTTCACGTGCCCAAACCATCTTAGTCTTCCCTCTCGTATTTTATCTGTGATACATGCCACCTCTAGCCTCTGGCGAAAGACGTCGTTTCTGATCCTATCCAATCTTGTGTGTCCACACATCCACCTCAGCATTCGCATTTCTGCGACCTCTATTTGTCTCTCTTGCGATTTGGCCCAACAGTATGTGCCATGTAGCATAGCTGGACGTACGACCATTCTGTATAGTTTTCCTTTTAGTTTTGGTAGGAACCTCTTATCACACAGAATCCCTGATGCTGCTCTCCACTTGCACCATCCTGATTGCACACGGTGGGCTACATCGCTATGTATCTCTCCGTCTTCCTATATATACGAGCCAAGGTATTTGAACCTACCCGTCCGGGGGACCGCCATGCCCTGTATACTTTTTTGGGTGTCCTCTTCAGCCTCACCACTAAAGTTACAATGCATGTATTCTGTCTTAGAGCGACTTATCCTTAAGCCCCTGCATTCTAGTGCTGCTCTCCACTGTTCTAATCTCTCGTTAAGCACCGTCTTAGATTCTGATATTAAGACAATATCATCCGCAAACAGCATACACCATGGGACTGACTCTTGTATAGACTTGGTCATCTCGTCCAACACTACTGTGAAGAGGAATGGGCTCAATGCCGATCCTTGGTGGAGTCCCACTTCCACCGGGAAGAAGTCTGTGTCTCCGACAGGTGCTCGTACACACGTTTTTGCCCCGTCATACATATCCTGTATTATTTTGATATACCTCTCTGGTACCCTTCTAAGTCGTAGACTTTCCCAGATGAGTTTCCGCGGCTTTATTCCCTGTAATTTGCGCAACATTGGACATCTCCTTTTTCTTATATATGGGGACTATGACACTGCTTCTCCACTGCTCTGGCATCTTTCCTGTCTTAAAGATAGTGTTGAATAAGTTCGTTAGCCATTGTAGGCCCTCATCTCCAAGGCACTTCCACACTTCAATCGGAATGTTGTCTGGCCCCACCGCCTTAGCCCTTCCCATTTTCTTCAAAGCTCTCATAACTTCATCGACTGTGATGCTTCTACAATAATACTTGTTTTGTTGCGTCGTTTGATTTGTTTCATCGATCTCCGTTTGTTGATTACGGTTCTTTATGTTGAAAAGGTTATCGAAGTAAGTTTTCCATCTCCCCTTGATGTCTTTCTCCCTCACCAAGACCTTACCATCCACGGCCTTTATAAACTCCACCATTCTCAGGTCCTGTCTTCTACGCTCCCTTGCCTTGGCAATCTTAAACATGTCATATTCACCCTCTTTCGTCTCTAATCGCTTATACATCCTCTCGTATGCTATGTTCTTTGCCTCTGATACAGACTTTTTCGCCTCTCATTTAGCCTCTTTGTATTTATCTTTTAGCTCGGCTCGTTCTTCTTCATTATTACATTGTAAAAGCTCTCTAAAACTTTGTTGTTTAATTCTTATCTTCTCCTGTACATTTTCGTTCCACCACCAGGATTCCTTATGACCGACTGTCCTATTTGTTGTAGTCCCAAGCGTTTCTTTAGCTGCTTGAATGACTCTAGTTGCCATAGCCTCCCACTTTTGGTTAGCGTCTTCCTGTGGCCCACTCAGGTTCATTGGTATGATTTTATCTCTAAAGATGGTAATCTTTTCATCTTTGAGTTGTCCCCATCTGATCGTCGGTCTACTTCTCTTAGTTGGTTGGACCATTGCTCTCTTCAGTCGTAGATCTGCCACCAACATGTGATGTTGAGTGATTACTGTCTGTCCCGGTATTGTCTTGCAGTCCTTCCACGAGCTACGATCTTCCCTCCTCATCAACAAATAATCTATCTGTGTGTGTCTCCCGCCGCTGCTAAACGTGATTAGATGCGAGTCTCTTTTCTTGAAAAACGAATTTATGATGCTTAGTTCATGCGCTAATGCAAAGTCAAGAAGCTCCCTACCGACATCATTCCTCAGACCATACCCGAAGCCTCCATGCAACAACGGGAAATGATCGTTGTCCTTACCGATATGCCATTAAAATCTCCACCTATGCATATTTTTTCTTGTCGCGGTATGTCTCCCATAACGTGATCTAAACTCTCCCAAAACTTCTTTCTTTCCATTTCTCCTAATCCAACTTGTGATGCATACACACTAATTGTAACACCCTCAATCTCATAACAATAATATAATAAGGAGGGTGCTACTAGTTGGGTTGTTATAACAATTCAGAGACTACAAACGCAGCGGAACTTTACATATATTAAAAAAACTGTTTACACGTTAAACATGTTTACAAGACCTTAACCAACATTCTAAACTTTGTTAAGGCTTTAAGTACTTCATTTCCCAAAAACCCAACTTTTGTGGCCAGTATCGTACACCATAACCGGAAGCTAACTCTGTGGGGGACCATCACGAGCACCTCTATTACTACCTGGCATGCATTAGAAAACAAACACAAAATCAGATATACTGGTGAGTTCTAACATACACCACATTTCAATAGTAACAGTTCATCAACTGTTATCATACCGAATGATCCACACACACTCATCAGTCCATTTATTCATCCTAGTATTGATATGCATATCGAATACCCACAAGGTATTTATGGACATCTTTAATCAATTTTAATTTGGTGGGTGAAACCTCCACCTCGCGCGTTGACGGGTCAAACCTCCGTCTAGAATTTGGTGGGTGAAACCTCCACCTCGCGCGTTGACGGGTCAAACCTCCGTCTATAAATGGCGTTGACGGGTCAAACCTCCGTTTATAGTTTGGTGGGTCAAACCTCCACCTCGCCATTAACCACAATTTACCACGTTCGACTCATATTCACATCTTTCTTTATTTATATGCATGCCAGTGCCCGATTTTGTCAAACAACATTTATCAAACGACATTAACACATAAAAAAGGCAATTAGAACTCACCTTAATGTTTTCAACAAGTAGTTATCAATCCAAGTATGCTAGGGCAGCTAAAACTTCTCTTTCTCAAAGCAAATCTAAAACAATAACCCTAACTTAGCCAAATTTTCCCTAGCTGACCACTTCACACGACTAAGGCTATGCGACTGGACTCATTCGTGCGACTGAACATGCGACTGAGCTTAGTTGTACGAATGGACCATGCGACAGAGGTGCGAATGAGCTATAACAGGGTTTGTGCGAATGACCTCCATTCGTGCGATTGGTGCATGCGATTGAACTTCAGTCGCACGTTTGAACAATGCGATTGACTCAGTCGCACGAATGGGTCATGCGACTGGGCTCATTCGCCTGAAACGGATCAGCACTGTGTTCTTATCATATTTGATCCAAAAATTCAAGTTTTAACCGTTTAGATTATACCATATTCACAACAGAACATATACATCTCATTTACAACCGTTTCGGGTCCTTATTTCATCAATCTTCACAAAAACTAGGACCCGAACCTTCACTTTTCAGTTTAACAGAAAGATTGAATAGAAACTCTAATTTAAACATGTTTTTGGATCAATTCCCACCACCCACACAGCTTAACATATTCAAAATCGATCCGTACCAAGTAAAACTTACCAAAACGGGGCTAGTTTGATCAATTTGTGGCAAGAGCAGGGTGTTTGGGTTCAACAGGAGCAAGGGGATAAAGTTACAGCAGATAAAATCTGCTTTTCAACCCCTTAACCGCCCTACTTATCCTTCATGCCTATTTTTAGCCGACATACTCAATCGCACGATTGGACCATTCGCACGGCTCAATCGTACGACTGAGCCCATACGCCCACCATTCGTGCGATTGAGCTTCATTCGCACGTTTGGCATGCGACTGAGGTTCCTTCGCACACATGTTGTGCGACTGAACACTAATCCTAATAAATAAATAATTATCAAACTTTTTGGATGTTACAAGTCTACCCACCTTATTTAGGGTTTCGTCCTCAAAACCTGACTAAAATAAATGGGGGTAGTTTCGTCTCATCTCCTCTTCTGGTTCCCAGGTTGACTCAGATCCTTGGCGATGTGCCCACTGCACCGGACTAAGCTAATACTCTTATTTCTAAGTTTCTTCTCTTTACGATCCGTAATGGCCACAGGTTGTTCAACATAATTGAGCTTCTCATCAATCTCAATATCATCTAATGGTACATATTGAGTTTCATTAGCTAAACACTTCCGTAACTGAGAGACGTGGAAGGTTGGATGAATAGCACTTAATTCTTTTGGCAAGTCCAACCTATACGCCACGTACCCTACTTTCTCCATTATTTGGAAAGGTCCAATAAAACGTGGACTTAGTTTACCCCTCTTTCTAAATCGAATAATACCTTTCCATGGAGAAACTTTCAGCAAAAAGAAATCCCCAACTTTAAATTCCAATGGTTTTCTTCTACGATCTGCATATGATTTCTGCCTACTTTTCGCTTCTCTAATACGATTTCTGACTATTTCAAACTTTGACATTGTTGCTTCAACTATTTCACTTTCCCCAATTCACGTTGTCCCATATCTCCCCAATATAGTGGAGTTCTGCACTTTCTTCCGTACAACATCTCAAACGGGGACATTTGAAGAGTAGCTTGATAACTGTTGTTGTAAGCAAATTCAGCTAAAGGAAGATGACTATCCCAGCTCCCTCCAAAATCAATACTACACGCCCGTAGCATATCCTCCAATGTCTGAATAGTTCTTTCACTTTGACCGTCTGTCTGGGGATGATAGGCTGTACTAAAGTAAAGTCTAGTTCCCATGGCTTCGTGAAATTTTCTCCAATACCTGGAGGTAAATCTGGCGTCTCTATCAGATGTAATACTTTTCGGAACTCCATGTAATCTAACTATTTCCTTAGTAAAGATATCAGCTAGCCTTTCTACCGAATAGGTTTCCCGTATTGGTAGAAATAAAGCACTCTTGGTTAGCTGATCTACCACTACCCAAATAGTATCATAACCTTTTGGTGTACGGGGCAATTTTGTTATGAAATCCATAGTCAGATCATCCCACTTCCAAACTGGAATAGCTAATGGCTGCAATAATCCATAAGGTTTCTGATGTTCAGCTTTTACTTGGGCACAAGTCAAACATTTATTACATACTGCATCACATTAAATTTCATCCTTGGCTACCAATAATCTTGCTTCAAATCTTGGTACATCTTAGTCATGCCTGGATGAATGGAATACCTAGATTTGTGAGCCTCATCTAGTATCATATCATGTAAAGCCAACGGAACCCACATTCGACCAAATCTAATTTTAACACCATGGCTATTTTCTTCTAAATATTTTCTTGACCAACCATTCTTTCTTTCTTAATATTTCCTTCTTTTAACGCTTCCAGTTGGGCTTCTTTTAACTGTTGCATGAGATCGGGAGTAATCACAAGTATATGCAAGTTATATGCTTATATGTTCATGTTCCTTTCTCCTTTCTGCTCAATGCATCAGCAACCACATTTGCTTTCCCGGGGTGATACAAGATTTCACAATCATAATCTTTGATTAACTCCAACCATCGCCTCTGTCTCATATTCAAATCTTTTTGTTCAAAGAAATATTTCAGGCTCTTATGATCAGTAAAGATGGTACACCTCACTCCATATAAGTAGTGTCGCCATATTTTAAGAGCAAAAACTACAGCTGCTAATTCTAAATCGTGGATTGGGTAATTGGCTTCATGGGTCTTCAACTGTCTCGAAGCATAAGCAATAACTCTCCCACGTTGCATTAATACACACCCCAATCCTTGATATGATGCATCAGAATATATTACTAAATCATCTACACCTTCTGGTATTACTAATACTGGGGCTTGTGTCAATCGATTCTTCAATTCCTAAAAAGCAGCTTCCTGTTCCTTATTCCATTCATACTTAACATCCTTTCGAGTTAACTTCGTCAATGGGGAAGCAATTTTAGCAAAATCCTGAATGAATCTCCTATAGTATCCTGCCAGTCCTAAGAAACTGCGAATTTCTGAAGGACTTTTAGGAGTTCCCCAGTTCAACACAGCTTCAATCTTTGCAGGGTCCACCAATATTCCATCCGCATTCACCACGTGACCCAAAAATTGCACTTCTCTTAATCAAAATTCACACTTCGAGAATTTTGCATACAACTTATTCTTCCTCAAGGTTTCCAATACTTCTCGAATGTGACAAGCATGATCTCCTTCGTTCTTAGAATAGATCAAAATATCATCTATAAACACAATTACCGATTTATCCAGCATCGGTCTACATACTCTATTTATCAAATCCATGAATGCAGCAGGAGCATTCGTTAATCCAAACAACATCACCAAAAATTCATAGTGCCCATATCGCGTACGAAAAGCTGTCTTTGGTATGCCTTCTTCTCTTACCTTCAACTGATGATACCCAGATCTAAGATCTATCTTTGAGAACCAATTAGCACCTTGGAGTTGATC
Organism: Flaveria linearis; assembly: GCA_024085815.1. Lineage (NCBI taxonomy): Eukaryota > Viridiplantae > Streptophyta > Magnoliopsida > Asterales > Asteraceae > Flaveria > Flaveria linearis. Next base: position 101,010,745 of record CM044004.1, read on the forward strand.
AAACAAATCGTCTATACGGGGTAATGGATATTTATTCTTGACAGTCAGCTTGTTTAGTTCTCTGTAATCTATACACATCCTCAAACTGCCATCTTTCTTCTTTACAAATAAAACTGGAGCACCCCACGGCGAAGAGCTGGGTCGGATAAAACCCTTGTCTAATAATTCCTGTAATTGCTTTAGGAGTTCCTTTAATTCAGCCGGTGCAAGTCTATAAGGGGTCTTAGCGACAGGTTTTGCCTCAGGTATTAAATCAATTCTAAACTCAATTTCTCTATCAGGAGGTATACCCGGTAGATCCTCAGGAAATACATCGGGGAAATTACAAACTACTGGAACATCTTCTAACTTCCTCGTCTCCTTAGCAGTATCAACTACATATGCTAAGAACGACTCACAACCCCTATTCAATAATTTCTCAGCTTTAATCATAGATATGACCTTCACCCCACTATCATGATCATCACCAAAAACCGTTACCGAATTACCATCTGGTGCTCGCAACACAATCATCTTTCTTTTGCATATTATCTGAGCCTCAAACGTAGATAACCAGTCCATTCCCAATACTACATCAAAACCTCCAAATTTCATCATATGTAACCTAGCAGGAAATTTTACACCTTCTAGTTCGACAAAACAATCATCTATTACCTCACTAACAACTATAAATTCATTAGAGGCGGTTTCTACTGAAAAGGCAACATCTAGCTTTGATGGTTTAACTTTTATTAAGGCATGGAATTTTATTGATATGAAACTTCTATTAGCCGCTGAATCAAATAAAACTCTAGCAGGTACATCATTAACGAGAAACGTACCCGACACAACATCTGGTAATGCCTTAGCCTCCTCCGTAGTCATTGTAAAGGCTCTCCCCGCAGTACCGCTACTACCACTCATGCTGACTTTACTCGGTCCTCCCACTGCACGAATAGGAACCGGTCCAGGTCTAAGCTTTGGACATTCAGATTTCATATGTCCCATCTCCCCGCATCCATAACACCGAAGTTCTGGACATCTGGAAACAAAATGTCCAGGTTTCCCGCATTTACGACATGCTGGGTGATTCAGTCTACATTCCCCTCTATGAACCTTCCCACATCTATTACACCGAGGAGGGGGACCTACAAAACCCCTAGCATTAAACTTTCTTTTCTGCGGCCCACTCTGTCCATACATAGGCCCAGAACTCAATAAAGTTTCTTGACGACGAACCACTTCTTCTTTCACCGCAGGTTTCTCGGACTCAACAACTTCCTCATACATGTCCGCAGCCAAATTACCGTGGCTTGATAAGTAGAAGGAGAATTAGACTTTACCAACATTCTCACCTTAGGAGGTAATCCCTGAACATACCTAGTAATCCTCTTTGTCTCAGGAATTACTAAGTGATGTACCAAACGAGCCATTTCTTCAAATCCGGAAGTATACTCTTTGTGACTTAAACTGCCTGCCTGAAATTGCAAAAACTTGATCTCAATTCTGTCCATCTCGCCTTTCGGACAAAACTTTTCTATCACCAGTTCTTTAAAAGTTTCCCACGTCATCTGACTTACGGCGGCCTCACCCATGGCCTGTTCCACTGTATCCCACCAGTACAAAGCTTCTGCTTGAAAAGAATGCACTGCAAAGCCCACCTTCTGATCTTCCTTACATCTACTAAGTTTAAACGCCGCTTCCATCTCTCGTAACTATTTGTAAGTTACTACTACATCCTTCTGGCCTTCAAACTTAGGCGGGTCACATTCCTTAAAATGCTTATATGATATTGGTTTCTCCACTACAGGCTCAACAATAATAGGTGGAGGAGTTGGTTGGGAAGATGATTCACCACCTTTCCTAAGGTCACTTAACATTTCAGGTAAGGTAGTACGCAACACTCAGGCGACTTCATCACCTATAGCCGCCTTAAGTTCATCACCTGAGATCCAGCTTCAAGTCTAGAATTTGTATTACTGGTTTCCTCCATTATGATCAGAAATAAACCATAATCAAATAATGAGTGATATCAGGATGCTGCATATAATGTAAATTGCTCATAACATTGGCCAGGTGTTATCAATTATTTACTTATTCACATCATCCTGCCTCTTCTCATTACCCTTTCATAGTTTATTTCTAACCCTATCTAAACCACAGAATCACACATACACATAATACTAATCATTTAATTCAACAATCACTTTCATTCAACACTTGACTGAATTATTACCAACAATTAAATACTCATTCACACAATACTTCACCCCACTTCCGGTTGTAGATACTGGCACTTCCCACATTTTCAGTTAAAGTTTGAAACAATTAAGTGTTCAAATCTCTTTAACCTAGGCTCTGATACCAACTTGTAACACCCTCAATCTCATAACAATAATATAATAAGGAGGGTGCTACTAGTTGGGTTGTTATAACAATTCAGAGACTACAAACGCAGCGGAACTTTACATATATTAAAAAAACTGTTTACATCGTTAAACATGTTTACAAGACCTTAACAAACATTCTAAACTTTGTTAAGGCTTTAAGTACTTCATTTCCCAAAAACCCAACTTTTGTGGCCAGTATCGTACACCATAACCGGAAGCTAACTCTGTGGGGGACCATCACGAGCACCTCTATTACTACCTGGCATGCATTAGAAAACAAACACAAAATCAGATATACTGGTGAGTTCTAACATACACCACATTTCAATAGTAACAGTTCATCAACTGTTATCACACCGAATGATCCACACACACTCATCAGTCCATTTATTCATCCTAGTATTGATATGCATATCGAATACCCACAAGGTATTTATGGACATCTTTAATCAATTTTAATTTGGTGGGTGAAACCTCCACCTCGCGCGTTGACTGGTCAAACCTCCGTCTAGAATTTGGTGGGTGAAACCTCCACCTCGCGCGTTGACGGGTCAAACCTCCGTCTATAAATGGCGTTGACGGGTCAAACCTCCGTCTATAGTTTGGTGGGTCAAACCTCCACCTCGCCATTAACCACAATTTACCACGTTCGACTCATATTCACATCTTTCTTTATTTATATGCATGCCAGTGCCCGATTTGTCAAACAACATTTATCAAACGACATTAACACATAAAAAGGGCAATTAGAATCCACCTTAATGTTTTCAACAAGTAGTTATCAATCCAAGTATGCTAGGGCAGCTAAAACTTCTCTTTCTCAAAGCAAATCTAAAACAATAACCCTAACTTAGCCAAATTTTCCCTAGCTGACCACTTCACACGACTAAGGCTATGCGACTGGACTCATTCGTGCGACTGAACATGCGACTGAGCTTAGTCGTACGAATGGACCATGCGACAGAGGTGCGAATGAGCTATAACAGGGTTTGTGCGAATGACCTCCATTCGTGCGATTGGTGCATGCGATTGAACTTCAGTCGCACGTTTGAACAATACGATTGACTCAGTCGCACGAATGGGTCATGCGACTGGGCTCATTTGCCTGAAACGGATCAGCAGCTGTGTTCTTATCATATTTGATCCAAAAATTCAAGTTTTAACCGTTCAGATTATACCATATTCACAACAGAACATATACATCTCATTTACAACCGTTTCGGGTCCTTATTTCATCAATCTTCACAAAAACTAGGACCCGAACCTTCACTTTTCAGTTTAACAGAAAGATTGAATAGAAACTCTAATTTAAACATGTTTTTGGATCAATTCCCACCACCCACACAGCTTAACATATTCAAAATCGATCCGTACCAAGTAAAACTTACCAAAACGGGGCTAGTTTGATCAATTTGGGGCAAGAGCAGGGTGTTTGGGTTCAACAGGAGCAAGGGGATAAAGTTACAGCAGATAAAATCTGCTTTTCAACCCCTTAACCGCCTTACTTATCCTTCATGCCTATTTTAGCCGACATACTCAATCGCACGATTGGACCATTCGCACGGCTCAATCGTACGACTGAGCCCATACGCCCACCATTCGTGCGATTGAGCTTCATTCGCACGTTTGGCATGCGACTGAGGTTCCTTCGCACACATGTTGTGCGACTGAACACTAATCCTAATAAATAAATAATTATCAAACTTTTGGATGTTACACTAACTACAGCCACTACTTCGTCCCCTATTATTATCCTTAAAAACATAAGTCTATCGTCGTATCTTCTAACCTCCACCACATTATCTTGAAGTTCTTTGGCAACTAGAAAACCTACTCCATTTTTTGTTCCATCTGACCCCTGAATACCATAGTTTATACCCATTACACTCCTTTGCCCTCCCACCCCGCCATCTAGTCTCCTGGAGGCACGCTATCTGAACCCTACGTCTCCTTAACACATCTATTAACTCTAATAACTTACCAGTAAGGGTTCCTACATTCCACGATGCCAGTCGTAATGTATAACCCTTTTTCCCTGTAGTTGCATCTTTCGTCACCGAACATGATCTAGGGGCAACATAATGTCTCCTGTTACCTATTATACCTCACTCACTCAGCGTGACAAGAAACACCTTAAAAAGAGGTTGCCACACCAATAAAGCATAAACAAAAGCAGTCACTCACGCAAGATCAACAAAACACAGGTAACACACAATCAAAACCAAGAGCAGAAATATAACAAGTCACAAGACACTGTAACAGGCACAAGCATAGGGGATGGCTCTCCCTATTTAAACCAGAATGCTGGTACTCCTAACCCAACCAAACAATCTAGACGAAAGAACTATATATATATATATATATATATATATATATATTTTAGAGCAGACTACAAGGTTATTTTAGCACTAAACATGAAATATAAAAGGGTGGAAAGATCTCACAGTGAGGGGTTCCCAAGTTAGGGTTCGTCGAGCGAGTGAAGTCCGTAACCTTCAAGGGTTACAAGACTCACAGAAAACCAAGAGGAACAACAACTCGTAACCTTCTAGGGTTACAAAGTTATTTTAGAATCAATAACAAGATACAAGCCGTAACCTTCTAGGGTTACCAAGTTGAATCCACCTTCACGCACGCGGGTCAGATCAAGAATCCTTCAATTTTAGGGTTTCCCGTAAAACCCAGACAGATCCGAGAGTCGCCACGCGGCTGGGGAGGCGGTGAGGTGGCTGCGATGGTGGTGGTGGTGCTGGTGGCTAGCGGTGAGATAGAGAGCAGGGGGCAGCGCGGGCGGTGGTGGCTAGCGGTGAAGGCGACAGTGGTGAGGGCGGAAGTGGAGGTGGGGTGTGTGACTAGTGCGAAGGCGACAGTGGTGAGGGCGGAGATAGAGGAGGAGGGTGACAGTGGTGAAGTAACCTAGCCAAACAATCTGTGCGAGAGATCCGTTTGGGGGAGAGGGAGAGAGAGAGAGAGTTGGTCGCCGGTGGTCGCCGGTGGGGTTAGGCCGGCGGAGGTCGCCGGTGAGGATAGGTCGGCGGAGGTCGGCGGTGGTCGCCGGTGGGGGGGGGGGTGGTGATGTGGTCGGTGAGAGAGAGAGAGAGACGGCGGTTTGAACGTTGGTGATGCTGTCGGTGAGAGAGAGAGCGCTTCGATGTTTGAATCAAAGGATGGTATTTATGTGTAATAGGACATTGGTAAAGAAAAATAAAAATAACTTCCAACTACATAATAACAACTATATAATAACAACTATATAATAGGACATGGTAAAGAAAAATAAAAATAACTTCCAACTACATAATAACAACTCATTAACGTTAAAAAGGATCTAATTGCCCATATAAGCTTTAACATGTCTCCTCGATAGAAACAATTAGCTTGAAATAAAATAAAATAAATAAATACTAGAATTGATAATTTGAAAACATGTTGTTAAAACGCAAAACGGCAAAAGTGATATTAATGCTCTAAGAATACTCACACTATGTATCCTTTATTTATTTGAATGTTTTCCTTATATTTCAAGAAGTTATCTTAAATGGTTGTAAGTAAATTAGAGATAAAATATTACCATTCATCTATATTTTTAAAAAATAACTGTTAAAATCTTATAAAATTTTTAATATTTTAAAAAGTGATTGTTATTGTATGAGAGAAAATAATAACAAATTTATAAAAAAATATTATTAAAATAAAAACAAGACATAAAAAAATATAATTTTTAATGTAATTATAAATATAGTTAAAAAAAACCTTATATGAATGATTTAAGACTGTACAAATATTTGGTTGAGCCCAATGCAAACAAGGCCCAACATTTGATAAATAACTTTCTGATCCAAAAGTGTCTGTACATCCAGAATTCCAGATTCCAGAGGTCGTCACACCTTTGAATTTGGTTTTTGGTTATTTGAATCGTAAATTCTGTTTTGGTTCGGTTAATGGTTCGTTTATTTGAATAACCGAATGGAATAAACCTGAATAAACCAAATAACAACCCATTTAATAGGATAATCAAACCGAATAAACAACTTTTAATAGGTTAGAAGGGTTTATTTTGTACAAATCTCCTATTCAGATGAAGAGACCGAAAACTTTCAAACCGAATAAATGGAACCAAATAACTAAACCGATATCCCAAGTGAATAATCGATGATATCTGCGATTAACTTTCTCCGTTTCTAGCACCTATGCTGAAACAAACCTAGACACCTCTCCGTTTTCGATCTCCAACTTAAGATCGAATTCAAATTGAGAATGGGTTGAGATTCACAAGCACTATTAAGCTAAGGGGTAGTCATGGATTCTTCTAGCTCATTTTTGTCAATATTTGATTGTTTACACTTTGTTTTCTGTTTTAATACACATTATTATATTACCTCATCAATACCAAGGTACATCATACAAGTCATTAGATGAATTAATTGATATTGAGATATCAAAGTTGCCTCGCCTCTCAATTTTAATGAAAGTTGTACAGTGAGATTATAGGTCTTAGCAGAAACAAGGACCTTGTGCAGATTATCATTCTGATTCATGAGTTGTGATCAAGATGTTAAAACATGCAATAGTTCTAGCTTTAATACACTTTAACCCTATGATAGCATTGTAATTTGGAGCATATTATGACATATTAGGTTCATTAGTAACTTTCAATAAGTTATGCTGCTATGGTTGGAATGCCTTTCGATACACAATGAACTTTCTCATCAGTTTACACCTCGCATCCTTTGGACTAAATCATGACATGTTGTTCTATCCTCTAGACATATTCATGGGAAAAGAGTTCTTGTGGTCACTAACACCACAGTGGCGCCTCTATACTTGGATAAAGTTGTAAGTGCTTTGACAGTTGAAAACCCTGATGTTACAGTTGAAAACGTGATTCTTCCCGATGGCGAGAAGTACAAGAACATGGTAGGTAATTGAGACTTCTACGTTTTTTCGTTCAATTAGTGGTGACAATTTCAGCCCATAAACTAATTATGAATGGGTCAATTCTTGAATGTTTTTATCTCAAGCTCTTGATGCATAGAATGTCCTAAATCATTTTACTCAAACATTTAGATTATACTTTTTGTAATCATATTTGACACACTACTATACAATTTGTAAAAATCTTGGAGAATAAGTGTTGGCACAAAAATTACCCAAACCTGACCCGCCCATTTTGGCACCCATACATGCGTCGATGGTGGTCTTATGCCTAAAATGAAGGGATGACCTTATTTGTTTAATGTAGAACACTCTGATGAAAGTGTTTGACAAAGCCATAGAGTCTGGATTGGACAGACAGTGTACATTTGTTGCTCTTGGTGGCGGCGTCATTGGTGATATGTGTGGTTATGCAGCATCTTCTTTCCTACGTGGAGTTAATTTCATTCAGATTCCCACAACTGTCATGGCACAGGTGTAATTAATCATCTTGCTGATATATCCTAAAATGTCACATTGGCTGGAAGTTAATATATAGAGTTGTGTTTGCTTGCTGTTAACACCATTCAGATGTGCATTTCCAGGTGGATTCTTCTGTTGGGGGAAAAACTGGAATTAACCACCGGTTGGGGAAAAATCTGATTGGTGCATTCTACCAGCCTAAATGTGTGCTCATAGATACCGACACGTTAAACACATTACCTGATAGAGAATTGGCATCTGGACTTGCCGAGGTCGTCAAGTATGGGCTTATTAGAGACGCTTCCTTTTTCGAGTGGCAAGAAAAGAACATGCACGCTCTAATCTCTAGGTGAATACACTTCCTTCCATAATTTGAATATCTAAAAAGATAACAAACAATTCTAACAATTTGAAATGCAATTTCTGTATGAAATCTGCATTTTTTTATTTTCTAAGTGGCTCATATTTACTTTGTAGGGACCCTGATGCATTTGCATATACTATTAAGCGTTCATGTGAAAACAAGGCTGAAGTTGTATCTCAAGATGAGAAAGAAAGTGGACTCAGGGCAATAGGAAACTTGGGTCATACGTTTGGGCATGTGAGGTTTTGGTTTATGTTATGTTATCTTTGCACAAAATACTTGTTTTTTTTTCATCAAGGCTGGTCTTTCTCATTGTAAATTTTGGTTACAGGCAATAGAAAGTAGTTGTGGTTATGGAAATTGGCTTCATGGAGAAGCAGTTGCATCTGGCATGGTATTGTTTCTTTGTCACTAGTAGCGGCGGCTTAATGCGCGGGGTGGTTGGGTTGAGTAATGGGTTAACCGTTAACTGGCTTGGGTTTAAGGTGTAATCTTTTAGGATGAGTTTAAATAGGTTGACCCACAAACACTATGTCATAATATTTATTAAGTGACTTGTGAGGTAGTATGGATTAAAGTTTATGCTTTGGTCTTAGGCCCCTCTTGAGTCATTGTTTTTTATACATCATGTTTGAGATAAAACATAACTCAAATAGGCTAATTATTACTAAATTTGTTGAAATTGACACACTATGTTGTTCACGTACCTTTAAATTTGCAACTGTCTAACCATGTCTTTTTTTTTGTGTGTGTGTGTTTTATTTTTTATTTATTTTGTAATTCAGGTAATGGCGGCTGACATGTCATACCGTCTTGGTTGGATTGACGAATCTATTGTTGAACGAGTCAACAACATCTTACAACAAGCCAAGCTGCCAACTGCTCCTCCTGCGATGATGACTGTGAACATGTTTAAATCTGCCATGGCGGTAACTTAAATTAAAATTATCTCAAATCTTTAATCATCGAAAGCTTCTTGTTTTTAGTTCTTTTTTTCATTAAATTTGTTGGGCAGGTTGACAAAAAGGTAGCTAATGGAGTACTAAGGCTCGTCCTCTTAAAAGGTCCTCTGGGAAGCTGTGTTTTCACAGGAGATTATGACAAAAAGGCCCTTGATGAAACCCTACATGCGTTTTGCAAACATTGATTGTATATTTTGTATACATGCCATAATATGGTATATAAGTTAGGTATCAAGATGAATTTTAGTTTTTTTAGATAGCTTGGAATTAAGATAATTGTTACTGTGTTAGAAACTTTAGTACCTAAAACCAACACAGGCTTAAGAGCCTAGATTTGGATGTTGTGAGATTTTCGTTCATCTGAGCATGCGACTAGTATGGATATGATGTGGTTCACCTGGTTATGGGGCTAAAAGAACATAATTGATGTTTTGATTTTTACATTTTTAAAATTGACCGCTTTGCTCACGAATAGTTGGGTTAATCACTAGTTTTGAACATGAGTGGATGGCTTGATTTAACCATTTATGTATTAAAATTTGTAAACAATTATATATATATATTAATCGGTGAAGGATTCTACAGTAATAATATTATTAAAATAGTTATAACAATATTTAAATAACTAGTGTTTATTCCCCGTACGCGCGTTGCGCGTCTACGCCAGAAACGGATGCACACCAAGGCAACCGACACCAATTTTGGTGAATCATCACAGCCATATGTAAACATCATCGACTTTACCAACCGACAACTATATTCAGAAACAAAATAACTCTCAACGTGACTTACACATCATCATCGAGCAAACAATTTAATATCGCCAACATAAAGTTTAACATGACCAGCAAAGAAGGAAGTATACACAAACGCAATTTAACATGGTCAACAATACAGCAGCACAAGCACATGGCATCAACAAAAGTTGTTTAAAGTGCTTGGAGACTCAGAAGGCGACCTCATTGTGGCTGCATCTGACACAGATGCCACGCCAAAACAATGAAGCCTTACACTCCTTCTGCATCACGGTCTCAACGGGATTAAACACGGATCTTAGATGAGTTTGCACCCATCTTCATCGATCAAACAGAAAGCAGGGTTGAAAAGGGCCACGAAATACATGAAAAAACCCGAGTGCACAGTGTTTGCACCCTTTAGCACTCAGATGCGTACAGGTGATTTGGGGCATCGTCATCGTGCATATAATCACAACCCACCACAACAGAGAGTCTGAGACCCCAGAAAAGCTGATCTCACAAATGCTCACATTTATTATCATCGACCAAACAGATACCATGCCATAAAAGGCCCTTCCGCAACCGTTGGCTGTAATCCTGATCGCTTAGCGTGCATTCGAAATCAGAGAATACCACCAAGGTATAGGAGGGTTGCCTTGCCGGAAACGAACAACTAAGAGGCAAAGGCTGTCACACGGCGGCAACCCCCCAAATCCTCGCAATTTGGTCTGAACTCAACAACAATCCCGAAACGTGGGGAGAGAACAGGTTCACAGCCGCCAAGGGAGGAGGGCGGTAGCAATACCTCCCGGCTACACCCCAAAACCACCTCCACAACCATCCGTGTCTCTCTCTATGTCTCTCTCTATTTTTCGAGAGCGACATCAACGACGGAGAAAGAGACGAAAGACACAGGGGCGTTGGCGATAACACCAGCTGGTGACCGGTGCAGAAGCCGAGGCCCGCCTTGGCGGAAACGAACGACCACCACCACCACAACCAGAAAACCCATTTGAAACGACTCAACAAACCCCTTTTAAACACATGCAAGGGCCTAAGCGCAAACCAGATGACGGAAGACCAGCAGCGAGGGAACAACCACCAAGGCGGAGAGCCGGCCACCAAGCCGAAACCGTAGCCGCTGCGGCCACCAAGCCAGCAGCTCCATCTACACCACAAAATCAGCGGCGACCGATCTTCCCTCGCACCTCCGTCGTCTACCCAGCATTGCCACCGTTGCCTCGGGATGAAGATCAGGTAAAGAAACCCTCACAAAGAGGGCAGATGAAGAAGGAGGACAGATGAAGTATATACCTAGCCCCCACCGTAGATCCAAGAATTGAACGGCCTAGATTTCGCAAGTTACTGTTCATGAGCTTGTATTTTTCATTATAGGGTAATAATAACATATATAAATTTGTTTATTAATTTTTTCTAATAAACATTCTAAGGTAAACTTAAGATTTTTAAAATTCTAGGTTTATGTATCCGTACGAGTCCGGTATAAAATGTTTCCATACACACACACACACACACGGTAAGGTTTAAATGAGATCCCTGTATTATTGCCAGAACTTGCGAGTACCCGTCAAGATCAATAAAAATCATAATTTTTTTTGCAATAACATTATTGAACATATACATGATTATGATATTTTATGCATACGTATGAATTCGTAAATGTAAACAAATTTACATTGGTGTAAGTTTTACTTACAACTTTAAATTTATGTTTTTTTTACAAAACTTACAACAATGTAAAATTTTTTAAACTTGTAAATTTACACCTATACATAAAAGATCATAATTTCTAAATGTGTAATAATATTATTTAAACAAAAAAAATTATGATATTCATTTATATTGATAGGTTTTCGCAAGTTCTCGCAATAAAAGAGGGTTCTCGCTTGAATATTTTTCTATATATATATATATGTTTTAACATGATCAACGTTTCGATGTTCTCCTATGTTTTGATGTAAATTCTATTATGAAATGAGCGGGTGATATATAAACGCTTTTATTTGACGATATAAATATGAGTTACTATACGTTTCAACGTAAATTTAGTTAAAAAACAAATCGAGATGAATGTAAACTATATGTCATGCCACATACGATACAACTGCATGTTTTTTTATGTAGGTTTTGAGTTGAACTACTTTTGACATAATTTTGTTTGGAAAAAAGTTGGGTTAAGTATAACACGTTTTTATTCAACGGGAAAAATTCGAGTTACTTTACGGTTAAACGTAAATCTATTCCAAAGACAAGCTGGGTTTAGTCTATACGTTATCACGTCACGTACAATGTCATCACATGTGTTGTTGTATTCGCGTTTTGACATATGAGATCATTGTAAAATTACCTGCGTAGCGCGCTGGTTAGAAAAACCTAGTTACTTCAAAAAGCAAAAAATAAAACCAAAAAATAATATAAATTAATAAATCATAATATATCAAAAAACAAAATACAAACAAAAAAACAAAAAAAAGGAAAAATCGAAAAATATTAACTTATGACTATATGACTAATTAAGACTCTATAAGATAAAAACATTGCAATCTGTGACTACAAATACATGTCTTATGATAAATATAAACTGACTGATTTAATATTTTACAAATAAGAATGTTGTTATGGCAAACATAATAAATACAATCTCCATGCTGTGAAACACGATAAAAGTTATTTTTACCAGTCATAATATTCAGCGGCGGAGCTTGAACACGGGAATAGGGGGCCGGGTCGAAATTAGTTTTTTTTAGGGGGGCGAACTCGAGTTTTATATAAAAATTTATACTACCGAGCAAAAAATTTACACTATCGAATTAAAGTTTAACACTACCGACGAAAAAAAGAGGGGACCATTTGTATTACCCTTGGTGTTGCGACAAAAAAGAAAATGAATATGTGATTAATAAGAGAGGGTGAGGGTGACCCGCAGACAACAGCATTCCTTCACCTACCACAACCCTTTATTCAAATACACCGACTGCAATGGCTCCACACATTTCTCACCAACCACAACTCACCCTCAATCCGATCAAACTCTTCAATGGGAGCACCACCGGCGACGACGACGACGGCGATCGCCTCCTACTCCACCAACCACAACCACCTCTCTCTCTCCACCAACCGCCGTCTCAATAAGAACGCCCTAGGTTTTCTATCTCAAATCCTACCTGTGCGAATTCGTCCCCTTTCCCTTTCTGTCTCTCGTACAGATAAACTTCCGATGAAAGTATCGGCGACTTCCGCCGCCACTCCGGTGAGGGAGACTAGCAAATCGAGTTCCAGTGCTGGTCCTACTATTGTAGATGTTGATTTAGGTGATCGGAGTTATCCGATTTATATCGGATCTGGTCTCCTTAATCAACCGGAGCTTCTACAGAGGTATGGTTACCTGTTTCTCCCGTTTCCTTTTTTTAATTATGCAGTTCGATTTTAGTTCAGGTTGCTTGAACACAACCAATTACCGTGATTGATTCAATTTGCTCAAGTAATTGATATCTTGTTAGTTTGTTGTTTTTTATGTGATTGGAAACTTATAGTTTGCAATGCGTTTAGATACATTTGTTTTGGGTTAGAAACTGTATCTCTGTTGTTGGGATGTGACTGTGTGTGATTCGGCCCTTGTGCAAGAGGTTATTTTTTGACGAATGTGTTATGGTAATACTCATGAAATAGTTCCTGATGGTAAGAGCACATAGGAAAAGTTAGATTAGCACTTTTGAATCATGTAAAGACAGTGTTCTTTGTTTGGCATGAGTAGAGAATTAAAGTAGCCGTACTCAGTTGAAGAACTGCAATCATGCAACATAGATCAATTTAGATTGTTTTAGCAGTTGAGTTTTTATGTATTTAGGCCATATGATAGTTCAAGGTGTTAATAACCACAGGTCCACAGCTAATGAAGGTGCTGAAAATTTTACAAATGTATGAGTAACGGTTTACACAAGAGATTTGTAGAATCCGATTTAAGAAAGATATGTTTCAGACCAGTTCTTAGGCCAAGTGATGCAAATATCTGAGAGAGTTAATAGCTTTGGAGTAGTGTTTTGTGAATAACAGTTAGTCAGGCTCAAGGAAATGTGCACAGTCATGGATTCTTCTTCGTCATCCGGGCTGGTTTTTGATTGTTCACACTTTGGCTTTATTTTTCTGCTCATGTTATCATTAGTTATTACCTCAACAATGTAAAGGTATATCATACATGTCATTAGATAAATTAAATGATGAGATATCAAAGTTGGTTCCACCTCTCACATGTAATGAAAGTTGTATAGTGAGATTATGATTCTTAGCAGAAACAAGGATCGTGAAGCATCAAGCATGTATAGATTATCATTCTGATTCTTATGACTTGCTGGCATACTATAATATAATCAGTCTATGCTGCCATGTTGGTAAATAAGGCTGCACCTATTTTGTTTAATGCAAATCTTGGAATGCCTTTGATGTTCCACAAATTTTCTCACCAGGGTACACTCCAGTACTCCAGATGGTTTGGCCCTAACTCATGACACCTTTTTTTATATTCTCTAGACATATCCATGGGAAACGAGTTCTTGTGGTCACTAACACCACAGTGGCGCCTCTATACTTAGATAAAGTAGTAAGCGCTTTGACAGTTGGAAATCCTAATGTTACTGTGGAAAATGTGATTCTTCCTGATGGCGAGAAGTACAAAGACATGGTAGGTACTTCGAGGCTTCTACATTTGTACATTTTATCGGATGTAGCAATTTTGACCAAGTAACTTATGAATGGGTCAATCACGGGTGTGTTTTTATCTCAAACGGGCTGAATAAAAATATGTAAAACTAAATAGGTTGATAGTCGCCTTAAGTGTTTTCTAATGCATAGAATCTCCCATCCTTCTAAATCATTATATTTTAAGCTAAATCAAACAATTACTCTTATCGCAATAACATTATTTTTATAACCATATTTGACTCACTAGTATAATATTATAAAAAATCTTGGTGAATGAGTGTTTCAGGACTACTCAATTCAAATTTAAAAGCCCGCTTGACTCATTATCTAACCTGTGTTCTGCCCATTTTGGCATCCATACATGCATCTATGGTGGTGTAATGCCAGAAATGAAGGATTGAACTTATATGTTTGATGACAGGACACTCTGATGAAAGTGTTTGACAAAGCCATAGAGTCTCGATTGGACAGACGGTGTACGTTTGTTGCTCTTGGTGGGGGTGTCATTGGTGACATGTGTGGTTATGCAGCAGCTTCTTTTCTACGTGGAGTCAATTTCATTCAGATTCCCACAACTGTCATGGCACAGGTGTGATTAATCGTCTTGCTGAATATTTTACGTTCACTGGCGCTTGGCAGTTAATATTTAGAGTTCTATTTGCTTTTAACACCTTTCAAGTATGCTATTCGTAGGTGGATTCTTCTGTTGGGGGCAAGACTGGAATTAACCACCGATTGGGGAAAAATTTAATTGGTGCATTCTACCAGCCTCAATGTGTGCTCATAGATACCGACACGTTAAACACTTTACCAGATAGAGAATTGGCGTCAGGACTTGCTGAGGTCATCAAGTATGGGCTTATTAGAGATGCTCCTTTTTTGAGTGGCAAGAAAAGAACATGCAAGCTTTGATGGCTAGGTAAATATGCTTTCATCCCCATATGCTTATCTACAAAAAAAAAGATAAACAAGTGCAATTACTGTGTGAGTTCTGCATATTTCTTTTGATAATTGGCTCATTACTTTCGTGTTGTGTTGCTTTTGCAGGGACCCTTATGCTTTTGCATATGCTATTAAGCGTTCGTGTGAAAACAAGGCTGAAGTCGTATCTCAAGATGAGAAAGAAAGTGGACTTAGGGCAACACTAAACTTGGGTCATACATTTGGTCATGTGCGGTTTTGGTTTTGATATATTGTCTTTGCATAAATACTTATAATCTCTTTATATTAATCTAAATATAATTTTTGGTTACAGGCAATAGAAACTAGCTACGGTTATGGACATTGGCTTCATGGAGAAGCAGTTGCTGCTGGCACGGTAATTTTCCTTTGTAGTGACGTAGAGGTGGCAAAATGGGTGGGGTGGTTGGGTTGAGTAATTGGTCAAAATGGGTTTGGGTTGGAAGGTGTGATTTTTTACTGTGAGTTGAAACGGGCTGACCCACTAATGCTTTGTTCCTGTTATAAGTTATTTTAAAAGTAAATTATCAATGTATAAGCATGTTTGTGAGGGTTTTTTGTAATAATCTCAGGTAATGGCAGTCGACATGTCATACCGCCTTGGTTGGATTGATGAATCAATTGTTGAACGAGTCAATAACATCTTGAAACAAGCCAAGCTGCCAACATCTCCTCCTGAGATGATGACTGTTGACATGTTTAAATCTGTCATGGCGGTAAGTTAAAACCAAGATTATTATCTTTTTAAATACGAAAGCTTCTTGTTTTTATTCTTTAAATTTCTTGGGGACAGGTTGATAAAAAGGTGGCCGATGGATTGCTAAGACTCATCCTCTTAAAAGGTCCTCTTGGTAGCTGTGTTTTTACCGGAGATTATGACCGGAAGGCCCTTGATGAAACCCTACATGCATTTTGCAAATCCTGAAAATAGGTATCAAGATGGATTCATATTTCTTTTTCAAATAGTTGGTAATGAGCCCAGATTTGGAAGCTGTGGAATTTTGGTTCATGTGAATATGTGATATAGATTAGTGCTTAGTGGGTGGTTGTTAGTCTATTGGGATTGGCTTTCTTGATTTGGTTTGGTGAGTAACATATGGGTTGTGTTTTGAGTCTTCGTTTAAGAAGTTGCGACATGTGAATTTTGATGTATTCATGTGTATGCTTTATGCTTATAATCAATGAGTCATTGAACTTAAATCTTTTCCCCTGAGCCCATAAACAATGATAGAGACTAGAGAGTAGAGCTGCACATCGAAACCGGTTTGAAGAGCCGACCCGAAGACCTGAACCGGAACCGACCCGGTTTGAACCCGGAAATCCCCCAAACCGGTTCCAACCCGGAAAAAACCACCGGTTCGGGACCGGTTCTGAAATTTTTACCCCAAACCGGTTTGGAACCGGTTTTGATCCAACCCGGTTTGGAAACCGGTTCAAAAAACCCGGTTCCAACCCGGTTCCGACCGTTTTTTTTTGAACGTTTTAAAACGGCTATATGGCCGTTATAACCTCGTTTTTGACCGTTTTTTCAACATATTTTGGACCATTTTGCCCTTATATGATAGTATAAATAGGTAGTGGGTGTAATGGTTTAGTCACAACACTCAAAACTTCAAAAACGCTCGAAAACGTGCTTAAAAACGCAAAAACGCTCCTCACTCTCAACTTTCTACTCTCTCAATATCTTGAATTATGGCTTCTGAATCTTCGGTTCCAATCGGTGGATCCTCAAGTGCCGCTACCGTTGTTAGAATTCTTTCAACAACGAGAAACCAAGAGATTTGGTGTAATTTCGACTTATGCGAAATGTCGAATGGTCAACATAAAGCTCGATGCAAGGCTTGTGGTTCGTTTTTCAAGTCGGATTCAAACTCGACTTTGAGAAATCATATGACCAAATGGTGCAAGTCTTTGAAAAGTACACCGAGTCAAGGGCAAACATCAATCGGAAACGATGGTGGTTTATGGAACTTCAACGTCGATATGGTTCGAGATAGAATGACAAAGTTTGTAATTCAAGAAGGATTACCTTTCGATCACTTCGACAACCCTCGGTTAACAAAATTGATTCAAGAAACTCTTCAACCACGCTACACTCACGTAAGTCGCACCACTCTTAGACGTGATTGTTTAAATATTGGAAACAAGCAAAAAATGATTTAAAGGTTTTATTTGAAAATTTACAAACCGGTGTGAACTTAACTACCGACGTTTGGTCCGCCCCACACGGTTTACCGGAATCGTACCTTTGCGTCACGACCCATTGGATAGATCCAAGTTCGTGGCAAATGATGAAACGTACGATTGCGTTTGAATTATTTGGATATCCGCATACCGGTGAAAATCTTTTTCAAATTTTAGACTATGTAATCAAAACGTATAAATTAGAAAACAAAATTTTTTCAATGTCATTTGATAACGCCTCGAACAACACATCCGCCGTTGAAAAATTGAAAATAAAATATAAACCGGTTTGTGACGGCGTATTTTTTCATTCACGATGTGTTGCACATATTATTAATTTAGTTGTGCAAGATGGTCTTGGCGTACCTGAAGTGGAAGATTTTAAAACGTCTTTCAAAAACATGTTACGTGACGTTTTTAAAACTAGTAGGAAAATGTATGTTAATTATAGAAAAATGTGTCACGATACGAATTCCATTTGTTTAGGACCAAATTGGGATGTCCCGACTAGATGGAATTCGACTTGGAAAATGTTTAATAGTGCTTTACGTCAAAAAGAAACGCTTCATGTTTTCCACGATGGTCTTGCGATGCGGGGTCGGGTTGTTCCGTTTCCGTTAGAGGGTTGGGAATATATTCAAGAAATAACTCAATTTTTAGAGCTTTTTAAAAACGCAACTACAAAATTGTCGGGGGTTTATTATCCGACAAGTTGTCTAACGCTTCATCAAATTTATTTAATGACCCATAAATTAAGTGAATATGAAGAAAGAAACGAAATGTTTTCGGCAATGGTAGCGCCGATGAAAGAAAAATTTAAAAAATATTTCATTGAACTACCCCCGGTTTTTACGTGTTCCGCCGCACTCGACCCGTGTTTAAATGTTTCGGGGGTAGAAACTTTAATAGATGAGATAACTTATGATTTAGATTTACATGATTATGATCCATTTTTAATGTTAATACAAAACAAATATTTAATGAAACTTTTAAAAAATTGTTTAATGTTTATGTTGAAAAATATGGTGCAACATCAAACATCCACCGACAATCGAACGTGGAATCGAGTTCGTCGAGCTCAAGTAGAGACCCGATGATTAGTTTATACAACACTTAGAGAAATGAAAACAGTAAACGTCAAAGGGGTAACACCCCAAGTAGCGAACTCGGGAGATATATGGGAACCGATTTTTTAGCCACTATGTCTCCCGATGAATTTTTGAAATTCGATATTCTGACATGGTGGAAAGGAAAGGAATCACAATTTCCGGTCCTATCCGCCATGGCACGTGATTTACTAACCGTCCAAGCTTCCACGGTAGCTTCGGAGTCTGCGTTTTCTGTTAGTGACAGGGTTTTATCGATTAGAAGAACAAGGTTAACTCCAACATCGCTAGAGATGTGTATTTGTTTAAAGGACCACTTAGATGCGGCCGAACGAAGACAACACATATCAAACCTTGAAGAAGAAACACCGATTGAAGAAGAAATACACGAGCACGAGGTACAAACCGGACGATCCTCACCGCTATCCGACGAAGAACTCGCTTATGATTTGTCTCAACGCATTGACACACAAACTGACGAAGACGATTAGATTAGACAAACTTGTATTCGTAATATGTATATTTTGTTTTCTTTGGTTTAATTTTAATGTAATTTTTATTGTTTATTTTTCGTAATGAATTAATTATTTACTTTTATAAATTAATGTAATTTTTATTGTTTTCTTTAGAAAAACTCGAGTATGATTTTTAATTGTTTACTTATTAAAATAAAAATAAAAACGTTGAGACAATCGTATATAATTAATCTACTCTAATAAAATAAAAACGAAAATAAAACGCGTACAATCGTATATAATTGTTTGTATAAAACTCGTATTAATTGTTTACTTATTAAAATGAAAATAAAAACGCGTCCAATCGTATATAATTAATCTACTCTAATAATTTTTAATTAATCAAAATTTGTAATTAATTTGTATATAATTTAATTAGAAGGTAAAAAAAAAAAAAAAAACCGGGTTTTCCAAACCGGGTCTTAGACCCGACCCGGTTCGGTTCCAACCCGAACCGGTTCCAACCGGGTTGGGTTTGATGGGGTTGAAAACCGGTTCCGACCCGAACCGGTTCTTGGTCAAAAACCGGGCTCCAAAACGTTGACCGAACCCGAACCGGGTCCAACCCGACCCGGGTTCAAAAAAAAAAACCGGTTTGTGCACCTCTACGGGCTCTACTAGAGAGAACCATTTCGGCCCAACTACATGGAAATGGGCCTATTAGGTTGTTCTTTTTATTAGTAACGATTACAAGTTACCAAACTTCATATATTGAATATTTTCTTATAAACACACACAATTATCTTTGTTTTAAGCCCCAACTTGACACCGCTGATTTCAAACCACCAGTCCAACTGTTAAGCTGACAGATCGCAGACTAACTGGAATCATGAATCAAAAAGCGAGATCGATCACTTTGTTTTGGTTCAGCTGATTTTAATGATTTATGAATACATTTTGCATAGATCTTAAAATTATTACAATTAGATACTTTTTTTTTGAACAGCTTAGCCCTGTTTATAATTAAATGCTTAACGAGGGCTATTTATCGGTATTAAACATTTGACTTGAACAAGCCGTAGATAATCTTACCTGAAAAAGTATGATTACAAATTTATGATTTAGGACAAGTTCGGACCCATTTGACTCGTGGGTTGATGCAAACATTCATATCTTGCTATTGGAATTTGGAAGCATAATGCCATAAACGAATAAACCTTACGCAAAACATTTGACGTTTGAAATGGTTAAAGTGATATATAAATCAGTAAGTTTGTTTATATATTAACCGATGATCGACAATACAAAAAATTCTAACATAAAGACCTAATGAATATCAACATGTAACATCATTTAATCAGTTTTGCTTTGGGTTTTCTTGGTCTCAACACCAAGATGAAGGAATGGTTTACTATTATTACTAGGTTCATTCTAAAACCTGTTTCATGTAGTTTTTGATGGCCATTTTGATAACTATACACCGAATCTATTAAAGTTTTCATAGAGAAGTGGTTTTTACATTATCAATTTTGATTTGGTCACCTGCACGAATAACTTTTTAAGTAACATTTAGAAAGAAAAACTCGAAGTTTTGCGTACGCGGTACGCCAACTACTCAGCTAGTATGCTACAATCTTAATTTTGATTATGCTCGAAAATGTCAACAATTAATTAACAAAATTGCTGTAGAGAATTTGTAATTTACCTATATGTGAAATTAGCAAAGCAATGAACAGCGATTTGGGGTATTATGAGAATTTTGCTTTCTTCCTCAACTAATGTGCTGCTCACTTAGGTTTAAATGGGTTTGCAGCCTTCATTCACCCTCAACCATCTTGCAGTTGGCTTCTCCTCAACCTTGTGCCGATGGCCAGGCGGCTCTCACGACCGTCGTGTGGCATCGTTGCCGTTTCAGCCGTCGACTCCACCGCCTTGAGGCGGTTGTTGGGACAGACTTGAGAAAGGGGAGACAGGAAAAACTGCGGGGGCGACTTTGTCACGGTGGGTTTGCAATTTCAGCCGTCGAAGGTAGTTCTAGAGCGATAGACTCCTTGAAATCATGGATGTCGCTGCCCGGAGTTGCCATTAACGGCTTTCTCTGTCGGCGGCAACAGACTATGTGGTTGGGTGATCTGTTGAGACATTTGTCGTTGGGTTGTTCAGTAAGGGTTTTTCCATCTGAGACCATACGTTCTGGTTGTTCACTGGCTGTGATGATACCACATAACTGTCGTTGGTTGCCCTGGCTTGGTGACCGTCTTTGGTGTGCAGCCATAACCCTATGTCGGTACGGAGCCAGCTTTTAACCTTCACGTGTTGTGGCTATGATGATCTAAACGTAATATTATAAACATGTGCGTTTGTCTGAGCCTCGGTTTATTGTATCTAAGACGCGCAATGCGTGTCCGGTGTAGAGATGTAGAGTCAATCTCATGTGTGATAAGTGAAGTACAGGGACTGTTATTGTCAACTTGTAATAGTTTTGTATTGTTTAGTTTACTTTGTGATTCTAGTGTAAATCCTTCAAACTATGAGGGTGTAATGTGTAGATTGGTTGTTATAAGTCTGTTAGAAGTTGTTGTTGGGTTTGACCTTTACTTAAGGTGATTGAATAGTGATATGAATGAATCGAATCTTGTTCTCACTTTCTTCTTCAATTTCAAGTTTCTTTTGGTGTTAATTCAACAATTGGTATCAGAGCCACGGTGGAGGCTCTCGATTGAAAAGAAGCGAAGGTGATCTGAGTAATCAGAGGTGAAATTGAAGATCGGCAATGGTGACTACAAAGTTTGATCTTGAGAAATTCGATGGGAAAAAACGATTTCGGTTTGTGGCGAGTGAAAATGCGCGCATTGCTAGTCCATCAGGGGTTAGTTGGGGCTCTTGCCGGAGAAGCAAATCTACCGACAGACCTTACAGCTAAGGAAAAACGAGAAGTGATGGAGAAGGCTCATAGTGCGATAATTCTATCGCTCGGTGATCGGGTGCTAAGAGAAGTGTCGAAAGAAGATATTGCAGCAGGTATATGGACTAAGCTTGAAAGCTTATACATGACGAAATCCCTGGCCAATCGATTGTATTTGAAGAAACGGTTGTACACGTTTAACATGGCTGCAAACAAGACACTGGAGGATCATACAGATGAGTTTAACAAACTCATACTGGATCTTGAAAACATTGACACGAAATTGGAAGATGAGGATCAAGCTATCATCTTCTTGACTTCGTTGCCTAAGTCGTATGAGCACTTCGTTGACACTTTGATGTATGGTCGAGAAACTCTTTCAATGGAAGAGGTTCTTGCAGCCATGAATGCCAAAGAGTTGAAGAAACGTAGTGATGTTCAAGATGATGTTAGTGATGGACTGTATGTTCGGGGAAGATCCGAACAGAGATCAGCAAAAGGCAAGAGTCAGTCACGCTCCAAGTCCAAGTTTAGGAGGCGCTGTTATGTGTGCAACTCGGAGAAGCACTTGAAGAAAGACTGCCCAGAACGAAAGAAAAAGGGACATGAATCAAGTTCATCAAAGGGTCACAGTAATCATGTGTCAGAAGAATTATCGGATGGTTATGATAGTGCTGATGTAATGAATGTAACTGTGGGGAAAGTCGAGTGTGGATGGATACTAGACTCGGCTGCTCGTTTCACATGACACCTAGTAAGGAATTCTTTAAGGAATTAAAGTTGCAAGATCTGGGTGAAGTCAAACTTGGAGATGATCGGCCATGTAAGATCCTTGGTTCTGGTACAATCTCATTCAAGCTTGACAATGGGTTAGGAGTGGACATAGAAGACATCAGGTATATTCCCAGTTTGAAGAGAAGTCTGTTGTCTCTAGGTACCTTCGAGAAGTTAGGGTACTGTGTTGCATTGAAGGGTGGCAAGGCCAAAGTGGTGAGGGGTGCTCTGGTGGTGTTAACAGGTACTAGGAAGGGTAATAATACCTATGCATTAGATGGGGAAGCTATTCCATGTGTGGCTTGTACTGCTGAGTCTAAACAAGACAGTTCATTATTGTGGCACAGACGATTTGGGCACTTGAGTGAACAAGGTCTCATAAAGCTTAGAAAACAAGGTATCATTAAAGAGTTTAAATCTAATGGTATAGGGTTCTGTGAGACATGTGTACTAGGAAAACAAAGGAGGGTGCAGTTCAAGAAGGGGAAATATGTGTCCAAGGGTATACTAGACTATGTACATTCCGATTTGTGGGGGCCTGCTAGAGTGGAAACCATTAGTGGTTCTAACTATTTTCTGTTTATTATTGATGACTTCTCTAGGAGAGTTTGGGTTTATGTCATCAAACACAAGAATGATGCCTTTCAAAAGTTTGTTGAGTGGAAGGTTTTGGTAGAAACTCAAACTGAAAGGAAGCTAAAGAAGTTGAGAACCGATAATGGATTAGAATTTTGTAGCAATGAGTTCAATCAGTTCTGCAAAACTCATGGTGTGGCTAGGCACTTGACTGTACCAGGAACCCCTCAGCAGAATGGACTTGCTGAGAGGATGAATAGAACTCTTCTTGAACGTGTAGGATGCATGAGGCTCAGTGCTGGATTACCAAAGGGGTTTTGGGGTGAGTTGGTGACCACTGCAGCATATCTAATAAATAGGTCTCCCTCAAAAGCATTGGAGATGTTGACACCAATGGAAAAGTGGACTGGTGTAAAACCTGACATCAGTCACTTAAGGGTAGTTGGGTCAGTAGTATACTCTCATATTGCTCAGGATAAGCTGGATGCCAGGGCCCAGAAGTGCATACTTCTGGGGTACCCTGAGGGAGTAAAGGGGTACAGGTTGTGGAAGCTGTCTGGTGGTAGGCCTCGGATCATTGTGAGTAGGAATGTAGAATTTCAGGAGGATGTGTTCTACAAGGATGTTGTGGGCCATGATCATAGTAATGGTTCTAGTGAAGGTCTATACCAGGAGAAGGTTGAGATTGAGGTGGAGTGTAAAGAAAGAAAGGAAGTTGACTCATCTTCCAGTTCTCAATCAGGGCAGGGCTTTGAAGAAAGTTCTTTGGGTCCAAGTATTGCAAGGGACAGGCCACGGAGGAAAGTAGTTGCACCTATGAGATATAGAAATGATAGTGATTTGTCAGCTGTGGTGTTTGCAGCTGCAGAGGAGGAAAGTCTCTATGAGCCTATATCATATAAGAATGCTATGTGCTCTGATCAGAGTGGCAAATGGTATGATGCAATGGTGGAAGAGATGAGGTCTTTGGAGAAGAATGAAACTTAGGTTCTTGTTGATAAACCCAAGAATCAGAAACTTGTCTCATTCAAATGGTTATATAAAGTGAAGGATGGAGTTCCAGGAAGTGAAGGGCCCAGGTTCAAGGCAAGATTAGTGGCAAAGGGGTTTACTCAAAAGGCTGGGGTAGATTACAATGAAATTTTCTCACCAGTGGTGAAACACACTTCTATTAGAGTTCTCTTGTCAATCACAGCTGCATATGATCTTGAATTGGAACAATTAGATGTTAAAACAACTTTCTTACATGGGTTCCTAGATGAGAAGATATATATGCAGCAGCCTGTTGGTTTTGAGGTCAAAGGCAGTGAGGATAAGGTGTGCTTACTCAAGAAATCTTTATATGGACTTAAGCAGTCCCCTAGACAGTGGTACAAAAGATTTGATGAGTATGTTGTGTCTCATGGGTTTTCTAGAAGTGCATATGATAGTTGTGTGTATTTCAGAAAATGCACAAGTGGTTGTTTCATCTACTTGCTTTTGTATGTAGATGACATGTTATTAGCATGTTGTGATATGAAGGAGATAGTTGCCACTAAGAAGTTGCTTATGCTGGAATTTGAGATGAAAGAATTGGGGAAGGCTAGTAAAATACTTGGCAAGGAGATAACTAGGGACAGAAGTCAAAGATTATTAAAGCTTTCACAGACATCCTATGTGAATAAGGTGTTAAAGAATTTCTCTATGAGTGAATGCAAGCCTGTAAAGACACCTATGGATATGCATTGTAAGTTGTCTTTAAAGGACTGTCCTAATTCAATTGAAGAGGTTGAGTGCATGAAGGGTGTTCCTTATGCTAGTGTTGTAGGGAGCCTTATGTACTTAATGGTATGTACAAGGCCAGACCTTGCTTATGCAGTAAGTCTAGTGAGTAGATACTTGGCTAATCCTGGGAAAGTGCATTGGTCAGCAGCTAAAAGAATTCTAAGATATCTTCAAGGTACTAAGAGTTGGGGGTTAACTTTTACACAGTCGGCTGTTGATGATCAAAGTATCACAGGTTATGTTGATGCGGATTATGCTAAGGATTTAGATAAGGGGAGGTCTGTTACTGGTTATGTGTTTAAAGTCATTGGGAATGTGGTGAGTTGGAAAGCTCAACTTTAGCATGTGGTTGCTTTATCGACCACTGAGGCTGAGTATATTGCATTGACTGAGGCTGTTAAGGAGTCTTTGTGGCTTAAGAGGCTTGTTGCTGAGTTGGGTATTGGGTTAATGACACCTGTTGTGTACTGTGATAATCAAGGAGCAGTACAACTTACTAAGAACTCTATCTTTCATGAAAGGACAAAACATATACATGTTAGGTTGCATTTTATCAGAGAAGTTGTTAGCAACAAGGAAGTGATAGTGAAGCAAATTGGTACTGAAGAGAATTTGGCTGATATGTTAACTAAAGGATTAGCTGGTTCAAAGTTTGACTTTGTGTTGATGAGCTTGGAATTGGATAGTCTTATGAGATTCGGACTCTAAGGTGGAGATTGTAGAGATGTAGAGTCAATCTCATGTGTGATAAGTGAAGTACAGGGACTGTTATTGTCAACTTGTAATAGTTTTGTATTGTTTAGTTTACTTTGTGATTCTAGTGTAAATCCTTCAAACTATGAGGGTGTAATGTGTAGATTGGTTGTTATAAGTCTGTTAGAAGTTGTTGTTGGGTTTGACCTTTACTTAAGGTGATTGAATAGTGATATGAATGAATCGAATCTTGTTCTCACTTTCTTCTTCAATTTCAAGTTTCTTTTGGTGTTAATTCAACATCCGGGTTACAAACGCTAGTTATAATTAATATAATTTTTAGCTTTTTAGTTAAACTAAGGTGCTTTATACATTTTCATAATTTTAGTATCTATTAAAAAAAGCTTAATTTACTAGAATCAAACTTGACTAATGCAAAAATTAACTAGATTTTGATTGGTCTTTTATTGGGAGAGAACTGATCTCGGAGATCATTTTTCTTAACAATATATTAGGAATGTGATCTTTGTTAAAAGATGTGATTAGTTGTTAGTGATCCCATGAATATACAATTTTATTAAAGATATCCGAAGCCTAACACACATCGGGATTTGCATGTGATTCTAACCACCCTCACACATTAATAAATCATTGAAATGAGGATTACGTTTGGTAAAATAATTGGTGTTGGACTTAAGACAAAGCTATGTAATGTAGTTATACTAGTTTCTTTAGCTTTTCAAAAGCTATGAAAAACTACACAACAAAATTATTTTCTCTACATATATAAGTTTTACTTTTGGAAAATCAAAAGCTTAAACTTCTCCTTACCAAAACTAAGTGTTATGGTTAAGTGGGTGTAAATAAAAAATGCAACCATGTAGGTAGTGTTGTGCTTACACTCACTAAACACGTGTTATGGGTTAATGATTGTGATTGGAATAAATTAAAAAATGAAGACATGGAGGGTTTTAATTGGATTATAATTTAAGAAAGAGCTCCAACTCCATGAGTGTGGTCGCGTCGGGGGAGGGCCATGCCACATGGGGGCGTGTTCTACATCATGAGCTGTTGAGGTGACAACCGCGCCTCCCGCTTACGAAGACATAACACATAGTCTGAATAAAGTTAAATCTTTTGGTTCAAAAGTATCTTACTAACCTCTTTTGTTTTATAAAATTTTCTCCCAGTATTGAAGTAAAGACAACTAGGTAAATATAGTAGAATTAAGGTTGGGTACTATTAAGTATTGCTTTAATTTAGAATCATTTAAAGTTTGTGGTGTATTTATGGGTGACACTTGTTACAAAGAATAGCATAGAGTGGCGAGTGAGGGTGGTGTATCTTTAAGTTTATTGTAAAAGAGGGGGACAACAAGGTGAGGTGGAAGCGAGTTGAAATTTCACCTTCTTAATATAGCTTAATTGAATCTCAAAAAATGAATTGTTTTTTAATGTTTTGTATATGAACCTTTTTAAATAGGGATTATTGCTATTGATTCGATTATTTCCAAAGGACGTGGCGGCTTGCAAGAATTAATTATTAGAGACAAATAGACCCTTAAATTAGCAATGAGCAGAAAAGAGACAATAATTGAATAGATTAATAATACCTATGTCTAGAACTCAAATAAATGAAATTTAGATATAATTTTTTTTTAATTGTAGGCATTAGCCAATAGCTTATGACATATAATTCCAACAAAGTTTAGAGGAAAAGTGGCATATGCTATTACAAAGATGATGCAATTTGATTATTTTTACTAATCGCATTCTTACAAATTCATGATTCGTGATCGAAAAACAAGCCTAACTATGTTAAAGGTGGAGTAAGATAGTAGGTCCCTCTTCCGTGTATCCTTGATTAATGCACTTTCAAATGTTATGTTTCAATTCTTTATATAGTATTCAGTGAAAGATAATACCCACGTATGATTCATTATTGTAAGTCAATCCTGATCCACTAATATCAATAAGGAGCATGTGAGGTAGGTGATGCAGGTGATGTGAAGGAGAGAGAGCCTCAACTAATAGGAAAAATCCGAAGCTCAAGTCCTCCACTTGAAAAAATAAGTTCAAAAAAATATAGTAATTAATTTGGTTAACCATATGACTATGACATTGTGTTTAACCATATATATAAATGCTTGTTTTACGTTAATGCGTGGCGAAACCACGTAACATATAGTAATAATGGCACGGAGCCATGGACATAGTTATAGTTTTAAAATAACATAACTATAAGTGGTAAACCAACATAATTTTTACTATGATTGTAAAATCACCGTTACAGATGTTAAAACAACAAATTTCACATCGAATTATGCATTTTGAAAAAAGTATATAGTCATTTTACACTAAAATTGAAAGTAAAAAATACTCGAATATTACAGTATAACATTTTTGAAAATATTTTTATATAAGAAAGTTACTACGTATAAGAAAAAACGGGATTTAAAAATGTTTTAACAATTGTGGGCTTTTTCAATATTGTCTTTCTAACCTCTTTATTTCCTCTACATAATTTTTGACAGTTAATCTCTTTTAAATCAATGATCCATAATCTTTTCACATGTTTCAGTTAGTATTGTTTTTTCATTTCAACATTAATAAAAATACTAAATAACACACTTTATAATGTTATTTATAAAATCAAAGCTTTAGCATTATTTTAATTTAAAAAACTTATAATAAACTCTTAAATTCTTTTATAAATACATGTTATATATTAGAATAACTCTTATAAATTAGAAGCATATTCATTGATCATGATACGCATGGCATTATTTTCCAAAGTTATTGTATTAATTTTTCGACGAAATATAGAAGATTAAAAGTAAATGGTCATGGATGAATAGCCCCATAATTCTATAAACATGCACATGCATTTGTTCCCTCCCTACCACTTGGGCCATGGATATTTATTATTATAAAGCTTGCAGCCTCATTAATTATTATGGTTAAATAATTAAATACTCGTTTTATTTAAATATATTATTTAACTAGGCTATAATTGAATTTTATTTAACTAGGCTATAATTTAATATTGTTTAACTAGGCTATAATCTGTATATGACACGAGCCGAATAAATTAATGTTAAATAGTTAGCAGTAGATTTTAATAAAAAATTAAAATATTTCAATCTCAAAAGAAAATCAAAATTTTGATTTGATTTACAGCAAGTGTAAAACTTTGGAATATTAAATATAAGTTTTAAAAAACATATAATATATAAATAAACATATTAATTTTAAATATAAAATCCAAATAAATAAAAATTAAGATTTAATTTACGTATATTATTTAACAATGAGATACTATTGAGAAAAAAGAATAGCGATGTCACAAATTAATTAAAACTATAACACATGACGTGATAAATTTACTTGTTTATCAAGTACAAATGTTAAAACTATAGTAATGCATCATACTTGAAATTAGGTGTATAGATAGAAATTACATAACAGGGTTAAGACATGCATGTTTGAATACAATTTCAAAAACATGAAATTATGTACAACATGAACAACGAATTTTGAAAATATGAACAACAATTTATAAACGTACTCTCGAAATATGTGTTGTGAGGCAACACAGTACGCATAGAAGATTCAATATTGTTTTCTGTCCATTACAAATGTCCCAAATAATTACCTTTCAATAAATATTCTATATACTATCAAACTTAAGTTCTTTTCTTAATTAAAGTAAACAAAAATAAAAAAAACATATCCATACACATTAATTAAAACATTAACAGCTTAATCCATCCATGTACGTTCTTTGATGATACTGAAGTTAATTGCCATGAACTTGATTCAAGATTAGGGTTTGCTTTAGATATGAGTTTAGCACCTGTTCTTGCATTTCTCCATCGCTCTCGGTGCTGCAAATCAATATTTAACATATTTCCAAGATTAGGGTTTACTTTAGAATGATCGAAAAAAATAGCTAGTCATATTCTTGCCAGAAATTGTCAGAAAGTCGGTTTTCTGATAAATTATTTTGTTAGAAACTTCAGAGTTTTCTAGTATCGTACTAACATTAATTGAAGATGATGTAAATAAAAAGTTTTGTAGGGAGTTGCTTACCGAGTCCAATAGCATCTGATCCCTTCATGATTCGAAGTCGCTTGCAAGAATCAACAAACATTCTGGACAAAATTAATAATTAAGATGAGATGGAATTGTTGAGAATCACTGTTTTGTTATATGAATTTATATATGAATATCTTATATATATATATAGGATATGATCAAGAACTTACTCCCATGGTACGTCACCTACAAGCATCCAATCACCATCTTTATCTTCATAACTTGGAACATACTCAGAACTGTTCAGAAGATCCATCAACTTGTTCCCATTCATGAAATCTATCATCCCTTGGGATCCATAGTCTCCTGCAACATTGTAATTCACCAGAATTTTACAAATTATATATATATTGGTAAAGATCAAGATGTTAAACAAGAATTAGTTATTCCATATCAAAGTGAGTAAGTTAATTTATGTATAAATATTTAATAACCTGATCTGATAATTAGTTGCTTCAACAAATTGATAAAGCAAATTTCAACTACTTGAATATGCAAGTTTAGTTATTTAATGATAAACAAATTAATGAACTAAAGGCGTATATACGTACCCATGGTGAATGAACTGAACATCTTGGCTAAAGCATCAGACAGTTGTTGATAACTTTCATACAATTTGAGGTCCACTTTGCGAAGATATGGGGCTCCATCCATTGAAACCTTCACAAACGCCGCCGCTGCGCTGCCGCCATGGGTGGTTGTCACCACCTCAGTTTCTTCATTGTTGCACTTCTGTGCCATCACATTCTTGCGATAGTTTCTCACTGGTGGCCATCCAACCACCTGTGCCCTATTAAACCAAATTTAAAAAAAAAAAAAAAGAATAAGTTAAGAGTTATAATATATACTCCAATAATAGTATGATATATGTTTTGCAAATATACGTATGCTTAAGTCTTAAGATTCTTTTTATCTCACATCAAGATTATTATATCTATTTATACTTATTATGAAAACATAGTCAGTTAAATAACAAATTGTTAATATCTTTTTAACAACGTACAAACCTTATCTTAAGTCAAACTACTACTAATTAACTAAATAGGTTTGAACATTATATTCAATGAAAGAACAAAAGTGTTACTTGAATAGATGCATATATATACATGTGAAATTAAAATTTTAGATTGATCAGATACATATATATACTTTTATGCATCAATACATATGCATATGTACATATATGTATGTGTGTGTATATATTATTTAAACAAAGAAAAAAGTAGCTTACTTGGCTGGTGGTTTGTTCAAATCTTTGTTGTTCTTGGTTAAATTCTGCATTTTCTTGTTATCATTGAGATCAGTTGAAGAGGAGTGATCATTTGTTTGAAGATTGAGAATAAGATCAACGGTCTGCGAGTACCCGCGCTTTCCGGTGACCTTTAAAGTATCCGGCTCACAGCTACCGGCTCCTCCGCCGGGCAAACCAAGGCATAACTCCGTTTCCTTGAGGTGCATCATCTTTTCTTTCTGATTTCAATATCAAAACTTTCTTTTTATACTGCTAGCTTCTTGATTCTACTTTCAATTCTTTCTTATTAATATCTGCAGAAAGATATACATATACATATACATATATGAAATATGTATGTATATATATGGAGAGAGAGAGAGAGAGAGAGAGAGAGTTGCAACAAGAAAGAGAAGTGGAAAAAAGGTTGATGTGAATATATAAGAAAGGGTTGCATCCTTATGCATAATGAATTGACGGATAATATGTAAATACGTGGTTGTATTTGGTGTGTAGATCTTCTAGGATCAAGTGTTTATTTTTATAGTAAATTAAATAATTCAAGTGTCACACTACTAATAATTTCTAGTTTATTACCGTATTCTTTCTTTGAACTAAAAACAATAATATTTAGGTCTCGTTATTTCAATGTCAAATGATTGAAGTTTGATTAAAATAACCTGCATATTTTAAATTTAGAGCTTGTTTGTACGGTAGATGATATATGATGAAAGTTACATTTTTGGACTAATTAAGGATTTTGTTTTCCAAATTGGACATGATCGATGCGTATTAATTTTTTTGCACGTACAACAATAAATTAATCAAACTGATGGAGTTTGAACATTTTAATAGGAGGGTGTGAGCAAATATATAATACATGTAACTTTGGGAGCGAACTTAATATATAAACTATCAGATTAAAAAGTAATATTACAGACGAAACAAAAGAAGGGAGCGATGACCTGGCCTCTATATATTATATATTATATTACCAGCGGTGAGTGTAACCGCTGGTGAAACTCATCTGGACCGTTGAAACTTGCTGAGATGAAATCTTGGCCGTTTAAACTCGACGGTTACGGGAGTTACAAGGTGGTTTTTTACAGTTTTTTTGGACAGTTAAGCGATGCGTCAATTTAGGAGAGGTTACAGGAGGTTACATATATAATGACGGTTCCTTCTTCCCGCTTCATTTTACTTTTCTTTTGTCCCCACGATTCGCCGGTAACGTCCCCTTCAACCTAAGAACCTTAATATATAGACAAACATTTTATTTTTTTGTTTCTACAAATCATATGTAGAGGTGAAAGCTTTCTGAAGATCGATGGTGCCCTAAGTTCTCTCATCCGATTCACTCATCCCATGGCTGGTAAACATCCTTTCAGTTTCTTTAGAATGAAAAGACTTTCCATCTTCATTTTTCTTTCCATAAAACCTAAATCAGGTTTTTAAGATCAACTTGTAGAAGCACAAGTGGTTTTCATCTGATCGATGATATCAAGATCAACTCATCAATCTAAATCAAGTTTCTTATTATTTAAACTTTTGATTTGATGTTATCATCATTTGTAAATAATCATCGATTCATTAGTATGAATCATTTTCAACATACAGTTGTTCTAAATCATGCAATTTGTTTAATCATGATCATTGTTTGGATCTATGATTCGATTTCAACTATTTTGTGGTTAATTGTTTTGATTATGTCGGTTAATTTCCCGTTTACTCGTGACTATTAGGTGTTGTTTAACAAATTTCGGAAGATGTTAGTATGCC
Source organism: Flaveria linearis (assembly GCA_024085815.1). NCBI lineage: Eukaryota > Viridiplantae > Streptophyta > Magnoliopsida > Asterales > Asteraceae > Flaveria > Flaveria linearis. The sequence goes on from CM044004.1 coordinate 101,043,817, forward strand.
AACTGAAGAACTCTACTTCAAAAGGTACACTGATTAAAGTAAAAGTGATGATCAGGATGATTAGAAAACAAAAAATTGAAGTATAGGTAACCCTAAACATATTATTTTATAACAATTTAATTGAGAATTGTGACAAACTGATATTTGATTGTAATATTGATGAATTGGAATTGCAGGAATCACCCCTATCATCATCACATCTTGTAGAGAGTACTTAGATCAGAAAATTTGGAACTAAATCCACGACCAGCCTCAACGAGTTGAACCATAGAAAAGGAGGTACTATCCATGACTCATAGAAGAGCTGAATGGATTTGCTTTTTTGATTTTAAGGTTTTTTTCATCCATTTTGTTCGTGTGTGAGTATTTTTTAGTTTCTTGTCTGCCCCTTAATTTTAGTTGTTGATTTACAGCATAAAATCTCAAAATGGATGAAATGGGCCAATAAAGGTAGGAGCATGAAAATGGCATGTTATATGTTATCGTTTGTCATCGCTGTTGCAAATGTAAGTTCAGGTGGTACTAAATTAGTGGTCATATCAGTTGAGAATTGAAATGTTAGGTTCATGGATAAACTTGGATTAAAGGGGAATAGTTTGACTCTTGCAGGAAACCAAGAAGTAAAGACAGAAGGATATCATGACTGTTGTCATCATCAAACAAGGTTAGATTCATCAAATTTACCTTCTATTTAACATTTATATGTATACATTGTTAGTCATTGTTATACTAGTGTCGCATTAGTCTTTTGGCCGTATATTGTTTGTCATTGTTATATTAATTTTGTAGTCTTTTCACTATATATTGTTAGTCAATGTTATACTAATGTTGCATTAGTCTTTTGATCATACAAGGGTGTGTTTACATTGTAAATTGGTTATTTTACCCATCTAAAGTGTATTTTTGGTTTTAATCCAAATTAAAGTATGATTATGATGTGCTTTTGGTTTGACGACCCATTAATTTTTAATCCAAATCAAGGTGTAATTTTGGTGTGTTTTGGGTCTAATAGCCTACTAAGGTATGTTTTTGGTCTAATGGCCCATTAAGATGTGTTTTTAGTTTTAATCCAAATATAAGATGGTATGTTTTGGCCTAATGATCCATTAAAGTTTGTTTTTGGTTCTTGAACCATATTAAAATGTGAATATGGTGTGTTGTTCTAATGACCCAGTAATACGTGTTTTTGGTTCATAAACCATATTAAAGATGGTTATGGTTTCATTTGGTCTAATGGCCTCTCAAGGTGTGTGTTTGGTTTTTAAATCATAGTAAAGTGTGATTAAGGTGTGAAATGGTCATTTAACTTAGAAATGGAAATACTATTATGACCATAAATTTGTGAAAAGGAATGTAACAGTAAGCGCTAAGCTTTTGTTCATTCATATGGAGGATTGAAGTCTTAAAAGAAGTTATGATGATTAAAACAAGCTGCTTTGCAGACATGGGATTTAAGGTGCCGATGGAACCTTCACATTAATTTGGTTTGATTAATTTAAATGTTGCGAAAGAATGAAATTTTAAACCAAATTAAGGTGTGCTTTTGGTGTGTTTTTGGTCTGATGGCCCATTAAGGTATGTTTTTGGTCTAATGACCTATTAAGATGTGTTTTTGGTTATAAACCCAAATAAAGATGGAGTGTTTTTGGCCTAATGACCTATTAAAGTTTTTTTGGTTCTTAAATCATATTAAATGTGATTAAAAGGTGCTCTTTGGTTCTTAAACCATTTACTATGTTTTATGTAAAAGTGTTGTATTTGGTTGATACTTCATTGATGTTTAGTTATTCTGATTCTTTTTGTACATATACATAGGATTTCAACTTTTAAATTAATCATTTACTATTGGATACGAGTTGTATTATATATTGCCAACATTTACACTCACTTTGACAAACCATTGGATATGTAGCTATTCTCACAAGAGAGTCTACCCCCAAATGGAGGGGTGCTCTGTCTTTCAAATATACTTTGCTTGTGTTATTTTATATGAGTAAACTTGTGTGCAACTATAACAAATACATGTTTGACAGGTTTTAGTCATGGGTAGAGGACGAGAGAAGCGTTTGTCTTCTAAACGAGATAAAATTTATGTTATAATATTATTTCTCCGTCTGGGGTGTTGATTTACATTAGTTGCTTTCTGAATTTATCGAATTATTTTTGAAAATCAAGCATTCTTAGCAATCTCTTGCCAAGTCAATGCTGAAACATATGCAACTATTGTTTCTGATTACGTCTTCTTCGTTTGTATGCTTAATTTATAAATCCATTCAATGCGCGCAATTAGTTTATTATTGTTGCATATAGTGCACACATATTTATATGTTATTGATATGTGGCGATTGTTTTATAGGCTAATATTGAAAATGTGATGACATTACTCATTTGTTGTTACTTGTAGTTGCAGTCTCACTCGAGTGCTTCGAGCCGGTACTAATTTCTATATTTATTTAGGTTTTTCATTACAACTTCTAAACCTTATGTTGTGCTACGATGGTGGTGGCTAACATGGTATTCAACCGTATTTGATAAAAAAAATATGTTGTTAATGGGATAGAAAGAGTACCTTGAATTATAGCTGTAACATCTCGTATTTTACGTTAAATAAAAATTTAAGGCGTTTAAACTTATGAACCATTGTGGTCATATACGAAACTTATAGGTGGCTCATACATATTACGTTGATTTTTCTTTTAATCCTTTAAAAGATTATAATGAGTATAATTATATAATAAATAATAATAATAATAATAATAATAATAATAATAATAATAATAATAATAATAATAATAATAATAATAATAATAATATTAACAATAATAATGATAATAATAATAACAATAATAATGATAATAATAATAACAATAATAATGATAATAATAATAACAATAATAATGATAATAATAAAAACATCCAGGGGCTGTTTTGTAATTGTTGAAACCTGAAAACTAAGTTATGACATGAAATAATAACATTACAAAACCCCAGGGACCATTCTGTAATTATTTCAAAATACCCAAACCGCCCCTTCCCTCCCCGTCGGATTTTCTTCTCCGGCAACCTTCGCCGGCGAACCCCACAGCAGCCAAAAACAGTTGGTTTTAAACAAATTAAACGCTCCCGACACATTCACGTGGGAGTTTCGAACGCATGCATCAAGTTTAATTGAAAAATCCGAGTGCGATTCGTCCCTGTTCTCTCCACGCGATGTCGGTCACTTTTGCAGGTCACAGATCGCACTACACCTTAAATTAAGTCAAATAAACTCGTACAAACAATCTTATATCTAATCCTAATCAGTTGGTGAACTCAATTGCATCAAAAACAACTGAAAACACTCCTCTCGAATACTCCACTGCTGTCGACCTGCAACTCGCTTGAAAACAGCAATCCGAACCCTCTAACTTGCAATTGATAGTGGTCCTTTCATCATTTGATCCATTAGAAGCTTTCTGTAAAGCTAATTCGAGTGGCATTGCCATTTACATCTTGAACCAGCTTCGACAAAGTCGCGACCTGTTCTTGGGCTCTCTGTCATCAAAATCGAACTTAATCCAGGTAATTTAACACATGTTTACGATCGTTTTATCATGGGGAACAAAAGCCCCATGATTTCAGAGGCAAACAACATCGAATTTAACCTCAATTGAACTGATTTCAAGTTAGGGTTCATACGAGAAATTGGAGTTTCTGAAATTATGTTTAAAAGATTTAAAAACCATTCACTAACGTGGCCTTGTGCCTTTGGTTCACTGGTAGTTGGGTGTGTGTATGTGTTGGAGGTCCCGGGTTCGAACCCGGCTACCTCCAACTATTTTTTTTATGCCTTTTAAACCTCTTAAAAATTTCAGAAAAATTCCTGAAAATTATAAAAATAAGTTTTATAAACCTTAAATATTTTTCTTTACATCAAACCAATTTCTGCAAATTTATTTCTTAAAATATATTAATATTTGATTTTATTTTATTAAAACAAATAATAAAACTAGTTAAATAACTTATAAAATAGACTTTAAAATTTGTTTATCTTAACAAAACATTACAATTGGAGTATTTTCATGTTTTAGTTATTAATTATTATTGTTTCAAATAATAAATAATTATTTGTCTTAAATAATAAATAATATAAGTTTGTAGAAATTATATATTTTATAATTTCATAAATCATTCTAAAATATTATTCTCTTATAAAATATACTAACTAAAGGTTAGATTAATAATTCGTTATTAATCAAAACGTTATTCCAATTAGTCTTAAATAATTATAAAGTTTTATATATATTAAACCTTATCAATTTTTATACTTAAAATTCATTCTTAAAATACTAAAACACATATATGAAATTCTTCTAATGGATCGAAACGCGAATAATTACTTTATAAATTTAATTACTCGACAAACCTCACAATTCCAATTGAAACCCTAGTTCACGTTAAAACATTAAAGCTTATTATTAAGACTTTAACCTTGTGAATATATAATTACATATTTAGGTGCCTTGTAACGATTCACGTTGGAACGACGCCTACTATTATTCTTATTAGTCGTCATTATATACTTATCTGACAAGTGAGTTTTCCTTGCCCCCTTTTACTTTATTTCACACCATTTTGGGGTGAAACATGATACTTATACATTACACACTTATAAACGTTTGAGACTTGTAAAGCACTTGCAATTCATCTTTATATTTTGTCATGGTTATTTATGTGATGTAAGTGATTATATGAGATACATAGTTTGTTACAATCATTAACTATTGCTAGCCTGGCGACGTCTTAGATCTTTGGGCCTGACAAGCCTATTTGGTGCTAAAGTCGATGTATTGCCGACTCCTAGGAGCCGTATGCTTGTGCACTAGGGAACCAAATACACTTAGCCAATCTTATATACTTGTAATCAAGTCGAGGTTTGATTGTGAAGATATGTGTTCTATAACCTTACTAGCTTATAACCTATGACATGAATTGCTACTTATAATCTTTTCATATTATGTATGAAAACTTGGGAAACTCACCAACTATTTTTAGTTGACCTTTTATTTTTATCATGTTTCAGGTAACACCCGAGTTTAGAGTGATCTCTTGAAGCTTGCAATAAAACTAGGATGTGGACCTAGTTAAATAAATGAAATGTTATGTTATGTTTGATATTTGCTTGAATGTATTTCATGATTGAGACTTATGTTGTAATTCCTGTTGAAACTATTAATCTGATTATTTACATTTAAACATAGCGTTATGTGGCTGTGAACAATCGTATTACTCACGCCTCGACGATTCCGCCGTCAAGGTTGGGGTGTGACAGATTGGTATCAGAGCCCATAACTATAGGGATTTAGGTTATTAGAAATGGTGACCTAGACTATAGTTGCATGAACCTCATAGAAAGATCTTTATACTTTTGTGGCACTCTTGGGAATGTTTAAATTCAATAAGTTTGACTATGATTCTTAAGTTTGTTAAGTTTCACCGTTCAAAATCTTATATGTTCCTTGACAAAGTGTGCAAGTCATTCCTTTAAGATTTTTAAGTGATAAACGTTGGTATTCCAAACGGTTCAATACAGTTAAAAAAAAATTTAAGGCGTTTAAACTTATGAACCATTGTGGTCATATACGAAACTTATAGGTGGCTCATACATATTACGTTGATTTTTCTTTTAATCCTTTAAAAGATTATAATGAGTATAATTATATAATAAATAATAATAATAATAATAATAATAATAATAATAATAATAATAATAATAATAATAATAATAATAATAATATTAACAATAATAATGATAATAATAATAACAATAATAATGATAATAATAATAACAATAATAATGATAATAATAATAACAATAATAATGATAATAATAAAAACATCCAGGGGCTGTTTTGTAATTGTTGAAACCTGAAAACTAAGTTATGACATGAAATAATAACATTACAAAACCCCAGGGACCATTCTGTAATTATTTCAAAATACCCAAACCGCCCCTTCCCTCCCCGTCGGATTTTCTTCTCCGGCAACCTTCGCCGGCGAACCCCACAGCAGCCAAAAACAGTTGGTTTTAAACAAATTAAACGCTCCCGACACATTCACGTGGGAGTTTCGAACGCATGCATCAAGTTTAATTGAAAAATCCGAGTGCGATTCGTCCCTGTTCTCTCCACGCGATGTCGGTCACTTTTGCAGGTCACAGATCGCACTACACCTTAAATTAAGTCAAATAAACTCGTACAAACAATCTTATATCTAATCCTAATCAGTTGGTGAACTCAATTGCATCAAAAACAACTGAAAACACTCCTCTCGAATACTCCACTGCTGTCGACCTGCAACTCGCTTGAAAACAGCAATCCGAACCCTCTAACTTGCAATTGATAGTGGTCCTTTCATCATTTGATCCATTAGAAGCTTTCTGTAAAGCTAATTCGAGTGGCATTGCCATTTACATCTTGAACCAGCTTCGACAAAGTCGCGACCTGTTCTTGGGCTCTCTGTCATCAAAATCGAACTTAATCCAGGTAATTTAACACATGTTTACGATCGTTTTATCATGGGGAACAAAAGCCCCATGATTTCAGAGGCAAACAACATCGAATTTAACCTCAATTGAACTGATTTCAAGTTAGGGTTCATACGAGAAATTGGAGTTTCTGAAATTATGTTTAAAAGATTTAAAAACCATTCACTAACGTGGCCTTGTACCTTTGGTTCACTGGTAGTTGGGTGTGTGTATGTGTTGGAGGTCCCGGGTTCGAACCCGGCTACCTCCAACTATTTTTTTTTATGCCTTTTAAACCTCTTAAAAATTTCAGAAAAATTCCTGAAAATTATAAAAATAAGTTTTATAAACCTTAAATATTTTTCTTTACATCAAACCAATTTCTGCAAATTTATTTCTTAAAATATATTAATATTTGATTTTATTTTATTAAAACAAATAATAAAACTAGTTAAATAACTTATAAAATAGACTTTAAAATTTGTTTATCTTAACAAAACATTACAATTGGAGTATTTTCATGTTTTAGTTATTAATTATTATTGTTTCAAATAATAAATAATTATTTGTCTTAAATAATAAATAATATAAGTTTGTAGAAATTATATATTTTATAATTTCATAAATCATTCTAAAATATTATTCTCTTATAAAATATACTAACTAAAGATTAGATTAATAATTCGTTATTAATCAAAACGTTATTCCAATTAGTCTTAAATAATTATAAAGTTTTATATATATTAAACCTTATCAATTTTTATACTTAAAATTCATTCTTAAAATACTAAAACACATATATGAAATTCTTCTAATGGATCGAAACGCGAATAATTACTTTATAAATTTAATTACTCGACAAACCTCACAATTCCAATTGAAACCCTAGTTCACGTTAAAACATTAAAGCTTATTATTAAGACTTTAACCTTGTGAATATATAATTACATATTTAGGTGCCTTGTAACGATTCACGTTGGAACGACGCCTACTATTATTCTTATTAGTCGTCATTATATACTTATCTGACAAGTGAGTTTTCCTTGCCCCCTTTTACTTTATTTCACACCATTTTGGGGTGAAACATGATACTTATACATTACACACTTATAAACGTTTGAGACTTGTAAAGCACTTGCAATTCATCTTTATATTTTGTCATGGTTATTTATGTGATGTAAGTGATTATATGAGATACATAGTTTGTTACAATCATTAACTATTGCTAGCCTGGCGACGTCTTAGATCTTTGGGCCTGACAAGCCTATTTGGTGCTAAAGTCGATGTATTGCCGACTCCTAGGAGCCGTATGCTTGTGCACTAGGGAACCAAATACACTTAGCCAATCTTATATACTTGTAATCAAGTCGAGGTTTGATTGTGAAGATATGTGTTCTATAACCTTACTAGCTTATAACCTATGACATGAATTGCTACTTATAATCTTTTCATATTATGTATGAAAACTTGGGAAACTCACCAACTATTTTTAGTTGACCTTTTATTTTTATCATGTTTCAGGTAACACCCGAGTTTAGAGTGATCTCTTGAAGCTTGCAATAAAACTAGGATGTGGACCTAGTTAAATAAATGAAATGTTATGTTATGTTTGATATTTGCTTGAATGTATTTCATGATTGAGACTTATGTTGTAATTCCTGTTGAAACTATTAATCTGATTATTTACATTTAAACATAGCGTTATGTGGCTGTGAACAATCGTATTACTCACGCCTCGACGATTCCGCCGTCAAGGTTGGGGTGTGACAGATTGGTATCAGAGCCCATAACTATAGGGATTTAGGTTATTAGAAATGGTGACCTAGACTATAGTTGCATGAACCTCATAGAAAGATCTTTATACTTTTGTGGCACTCTTGGGAATGTTTAAATTCAATAAGTTTGACTATGATTCTTAAGTTTGTTAAGTTTCACCGTTCAAAATCTTATATGTTCCTTGACAAAGTGTGCAAGTCATTCCTTTAAGATTTTTAAGTGATAAACGTTGGTATTCCAAACGGTTCAATACAGTTAAAAAAAAATTTAAGGCGTTTAAACTTATGAACCATTGTGGTCATATACGAAACTTATAGGTGGCTCATACATATTACGTTGATTTTTCTTTTAATCCTTTAAAAGATTATAATGAGTATAATTATATAATAAATAATAATAATAATAATAATAATAATAATAATAATAATAATAATAATAATAATAATAATAATAATAATATTAACAATAATAATGATAATAATAATAACAATAATAATGATAATAATAATAATAATAATGATAATAATAATAACAATAATAATGATAATAATAAAAACATCCAGGGGCTGTTTTGTAATTGTTGAAACCTGAAAACTAAGTTATGACATGAAATAATAACATTACAAAACCCCAGGGACCATTCTGTAATTATTTCAAAATACCCAAACCGCCCCTTCCCTCCCCGTCGGATTTTCTTCTCCGGCAACCTTCGCCGGCGAACCCCACAGCAGCCAAAAACAGTTGGTTTTAAACAAATTAAACGCTCCCGACACATTCACGTGGGAGTTTCGAACGCATGCATCAAGTTTAATTGAAAAATCCGAGTGCGATTCGTCCCTGTTCTCTCCACGCGATGTCGGTCACTTTTGCAGGTCACAGATCGCACTACACCTTAAATTAAGTCAAATAAACTCGTACAAACAATCTTATATCTAATCCTAATCAGTTGGTGAACTCAATTGCATCAAAAACAACTGAAAACACTCCTCTCGAATACTCCACTGCTGTCGACCTGCAACTCGCTTGAAAACAGCAATCCGAACCCTCTAACTTGCAATTGATAGTGGTCCTTTCATCATTTGATCCATTAGAAGCTTTCTGTAAAGCTAATTCGAGTGGCATTGCCATTTACATCTTGAACCAGCTTCGACAAAGTCGCGACCTGTTCTTGGGCTCTCTGTCATCAAAATCGAACTTAATCCAGGTAATTTAACACATGTTTACGATCGTTTTATCATGGGGAACAAAAGCCCCATGATTTCAGAGGCAAACAACATCGAATTTAACCTCAATTGAACTGATTTCAAGTTAGGGTTCATACGAGAAATTGGAGTTTCTGAAATTATGTTTAAAAGATTTAAAAACCATTCACTAACGTGGCCTTGTACCTTTGGTTCACTGGTAGTTGGGTGTGTGTATGTGTTGGAGGTCCCGGGTTCGAACCCGGCTACCTCTAACTATTTTTTTTTATGCCTTTTAAACCTCTTAAAAATTTCAGAAAAATTCCTGAAAATTATAAAAATAAGTTTTATAAACCTTAAATATTTTTCTTTACATCAAACCAATTTCTGCAAATTTATTTCTTAAAATATATTAATATTTGATTTTATTTTATTAAAACAAATAATAAAACTAGTTAAATAACTTATAAAATAGACTTTAAAATTTGTTTATCTTAACAAAACATTACAATTGGAGTATTTTCATGTTTTAGTTATTAATTATTATTGTTTCAAATAATAAATAATTATTTGTCTTAAATAATAAATAATATAAGTTTGTAGAAATTATATATTTTATAATTTCATAAATCATTCTAAAATATTATTCTCTTATAAAATATACTAACTAAAGGTTAGATTAATAATTCGTTATTAATCAAAACGTTATTCCAATTAGTCTTAAATAATTATAAAGTTTTATATATATTAAACCTTATCAATTTTTATACTTAAAATTCATTCTTAAAATACTAAAACACATATATGAAATTCTTCTAATGGATCGAAACGCGAATAATTACTTTATAAATTTAATTACTCGACAAACCTCACAATTCCAATTGAAACCCTAGTTCACGTTAAAACATTAAAGCTTATTATTAAGACTTTAACCTTGTGAATATATAATTACATATTTAGGTGCCTTGTAACGATTCACGTTGGAACGACGCCTACTATTATTCTTATTAGTCGTCATTATATACTTATCTGACAAGTGAGTTTTCCTTGCCCCCTTTTACTTTATTTCACACCATTTTGGGGTGAAACATGATACTTATACATTACACACTTATAAACGTTTGAGACTTGTAAAGCACTTGCAATTCATCTTTATATTTTGTCATGGTTATTTATGTGATGTAAGTGATTATATGAGATACATAGTTTGTTACAATCATTAACTATTGCTAGCCTGGCGACGTCTTAGATCTTTGGGCCTGACAAGCCTATTTGGTGCTAAAGTCGATGTATTGCCGACTCCTAGGAGCCGTATGCTTGTGCACTAGGGAACCAAATACACTTAGCCAATCTTATATACTTGTAATCAAGTCGAGGTTTGATTGTGAAGATATGTGTTCTATAACCTTACTAGCTTATAACCTATGACATGAATTGCTACTTATAATCTTTTCATATTATGTATGAAAACTTGGGAAACTCACCAACTATTTTTAGTTGACCTTTTATTTTTATCATGTTTCAGGTAACACCCGAGTTTAGAGTGATCTTTTGAAGCTTGCAATAAAACTAGGATGTGGACCTAGTTAAATAAATGAAATGTTATGTTATGTTTGATATTTGCTTGAATGTATTTCATGATTGAGACTTATGTTGTAATTCCTGTTGAAACTATTAATCTGATTATTTACATTTAAACATAGCGTTATGTGGCTGTGAACAATCGTATTACTCACGCCTCGACGATTCCGCCGTCAAGGTTGGGGTGTGACAATAGCATTGTCCATATAAAATTTGTACTTGAAAATTTGACATAGATAGTAAATATATATGTAATAAATTTGAAATATATAGTGAAAATTTAACATCAGATAGTGAATATGTAATATATATTCCTTGGAATATAGAGAGAACTATGTTTTTGCACCAGATGCTATTTTTGTCAATTTGTTTGGGATATTATAGAGAGAACTATGTTTTTGCACCAGATGCTATTTTTGTCAATTTGTTTAGGATATTATAGATTTCACTATGACAATGATGTCATCTATTTTTTTGTTAGATGTTTTTAAATTTGTTTACTCATTGTCTTCTTATATTGTAATGTTTTTGTTATAACTGCGCACGGATGTTGATAATAAAGGTCTGCACGTTGATAATGAAGAGACAAGACGACAAATTATTACATGTCTACATGAGAGGTAAGTAGTGAAGATACCACAATTCCCTTTAGAACGGACTTGCCATTGAACAAGATCATGGGAAACTTAGACCTATGAGATCAAATCGTAAGCCAAAGAAATTCAATGACTATATAACTTATGCGGTTCATGAAATTTTCACACAACGTAGACTGTTTAACTTACATTTTCATTACACTAGATTATTTGTGGTTTTATGTTTAAGTTGTTTAGTGGTTAATTCTTACCGTTGAGTTGTGGTTGTCATATTATGGTTGGTTATTTACTTTTTGATTATATTAGGTATTTGTATTTTGGTGTTAAAAAGAGCTCTTTGTTTATAATGCACTTCAATATGTGATGACATTATGATGTTGCAGTACTCGGCCTCCGGACGGGTATAACGAGAAAGAAGATGGAGCTGTATGGGAAAAAAAATTGGACATAAAACAATTTGAGTTCCGCACATTTCTTTTTTGAAATTTTAACCTACCCCCATGAACATTTAACTTGTGCCCAAATAACCATTATTCTTTAATTTGATTCCTGACATAATAAAATCAAGACCCTAAAGTTTATTAATTTGTCAAAACTCATACGGTAGTCGTTAGTATTGTAATAATAATACAACAATACTATTTTTTGTAATATGATTAATTTTAAAAGAAGGTATTATTTTTAAGGGCTGGCAATTTCTGACACAAAACTGTTAACACGACATGACATGTAGTTAATAGGTTTCGTGTTTGAGCTTATCATGTTTCGTGTCATTAACAGGTCGACACGTTAAATACACGATAAAAATCATGTCTTGACATATCAAACACATGTTACCTGTTAACGCACATGTAAGACCTGTTTATATTTTTAGCTTATATATATTAATTATTTATTTAATTATGATATATGCTATTATTTTTCAAGTTCAATTAAAAACCTTATCCCTTTCCCAACAGCTTTAATCAAATAGGACTATCACAGTACCACCGACCGAGTCTCCAGCCTCCACCTGAGCCCTCTTCGTAATCTGTCTATTACCTTTTTAAGCTATGTTATTGATTAAAATAGACTTTTTATAGACTTTTATTTCATATATGTCAAGGTTATCATGCTAAAGATCATGGTATATTTAAAATTTCGATGGACTTCAGTCAATTTTTGTTTCACTAAACATGTAATTTTTATCGTGTCACTTAACAGGTCTTATCGTGTAACCTGTTTCAAAATAGGTTTGTGTTCGTGTATGGAAAAAAATGACAAGATTAATTATCATGTCGTGTCCGTGTCAGCACTTATCATGTTTATGTCTTATCGTGTTGTGTTTGATTTATTATGCCAGCCTTAATTTTTTCACATGTGTCACATATACATTTTATCAAACATAAAGCCAATTGTGTAAAAGCACCAACATGATAGTATATTATCACGATACGATACCCGGCCACCGGACGGGTATAAAACTAGTTAACCTTTGCCCCTGATAAATCATAATATGCCAAGAATCCAAAGAACCAAATATAAGGAGAACTAAGGGGCTTGTAACTTGCGTTCATGTGAAAACATCTTAATTAAGTGCTGCTATTACATAACGATCTATTAGCAACATCTGATTAACGAATATATAATGTCACTAGCTTTAATAAACCCGTGTATTACACGGGTTGAATCAATAAAATATTAATATAATAAAATTTATTAGTTATGTAAAATATTTTAAGATATAATATGACTGAAATTATATATGACAAATGATTACAGTAATAAAACTGTTATATCAAATTTTTAAAAATTTATTATTATTTTTTTCAAATTAAGTAAACATTTTTTAAAACAAACCGAATAAAAATGTTATTTTTCAAAATTTCCTTATTATAACTCCCAATTTAATTATTTTTGTTTTTAAAAAAGTTGATTTCTTTACTTTTTAAAAATACCAATTTAAAATATTCATATTTTAAAAAAAGTTTTATGCTTAAAAAAATTATTATTTTATAAAAAATTATTTATTTAGAAATAATATTAATAAATATCTATTTCTTAATTTATTAAATTTAAAAAGTGTTAAATAATATTATTAATAATTAAGGTAATTATTTAATAAGAGAGAGAGACGAGAAAATTTTGATAAGGATGATTATGGTGTTGACACGTGTCATCCGAATATACTCTTTTATTAAAGTAAGGAGGTAACAAGCAAGATCATAGAATAAAGAAAGAAAGTTTATTCTCTTTTATTGAGAGTGTTTGCCCTTCAATATTAGGGTGTTTAGTGGTGTATATATGTTACTATTAAATTGTAAAAATAAATAATAATATGTAGGAATTAATTTTGATAAGAAGCATTTACAACAACTTCTAATTAACTTTTTATTATTTAAATATGAATTAGTCTGTACTTTAGTTCAACAATATAGATGGATGATATATATTTTTCGATATTTTGTACCAATTAAGAAAATTTTAATATTATATAATTAATCTGATTGATATAATTAAATAGATTTGTTACTTTATAAGGCAAATGAAAGCTTTCAAATTTTTGACAGAGAAAATATATTGATTCTTGTAAGGGTCATCATCATCGTTTTGTTATATGTAAAATATACCTATGCTTAATGATGATTCTTTACAATTCTTTATGAAAAATATATAATAATAAAGCTGATAGTATTAATTTTTGAAATCAACATCTCTACCCATTGTGATAAAGTTAAGATGCATTTGCTCACATCTCATTATCACTAAACCTCGTTAAAGACTTGAATATTAATGAGATTTACTTGGTTATGATTATGGTTATGGTTACAAAAAAATATATAAAAAACAATAGTTTTAAGTTATAAAAACCACCAAATTTGGAAAAAGAAGATATATAATGATAAAAGATCGCTGTACTAGCTTTTTTGGGGAAAAAGAATATTGAAGATTGCATGATTAGGGGAAGTAGCAAAACGGCACTTGTGGTCCTTGAGTCTAATTAAAGTCCTATATGATGAATTAAACACCAGACCGTGCTCTTAAATAGGATATACTGGGTTTGTTTGTTTGTTTGTTTGTTTATGATGAATTAAACAAGTAGCTACCATACATAGAAAGCTTTTCACTTTTCAATTAATATATATAAATTTTACTTGAAGGATATAACTTACTAAAATGCTACCTATGTAACAAACTATTATGAGGAATAAACACTTATGCCACCATCATTAACTGATAAATGTATCTTGCCTTCGAGAAAATATATAAACATATATACGACCTTTATTATACATTAATACAATGATTGTTATATCTCTTGTCTTTGAAAAATAAAAATATAAGCACCATACCTGACAATACGACCATGCATTATCAACATTACCCGTGCCACACCTTCTGCCACATAGATCGTGCCTGGAGCTAAGATCGCTACACGGTGACGCCAAAATTGGCGCAAGCTAGGTTGGAGCTCAGTTGTGTATCCAACGTGAAGACAAGAGAAGAAGCCGCTGGGCCGCTAAGTCTACGTTATAGAGACCACCCATTCTTTTTACCGTTGCAATTAAAAAGATTAAAGGTTATAACACTTTTTTTTTATGTAAACAACAATAATTTAACAACAAAACCCATAATTCTCTTAATCTCTTTGGCTTTGAAGGATATGAGCAATATGGTTCGGGTGGATGGGAAATTCCGACTCAAATTAACCCAATAACCGAAACACAAGATCAAGCCTCATCAAGAACGCAAGATGAAGCCGCTTTGAAGCAGGCTCCCGGAAAAATTGTTTAATGTTATTTTTAATGTTACTTTCTATCATTTGAAGCCCCTTTAGAGCCCATCACAACACCCTTTAATACCCTTTGTCTTGAGAAAAAAAGTGTGCTTACGTATCGATCGCCATGTGACAACACTTTTCTTTAAAAACCTCTTATTTAGACAACATAACACAGAGAATATTAAGAATGAATTTGCTATTAAAACTAAGCGACTTATTATTATTATTTTTCATTTTTTTCTTACATACAATGGGATTACATATTTACATGTTTGACACCTTTACAAATTGTAGTAGATGTTTTATTACATATATCATTCCGTCTAACTCGTCAAGTAATTTAATATGCGAGCCTTGTACACATAACTACCGGTACAAAGTATATATGAGCTGCATACAAGTTGAACAAACAAATTAAAGTACGTACGTAGTCTAAAATATTCATAAAATGATTGATCGATCAATCTAAATAGTAATAAGATTCAAGTTCTTCCCCCCTTAATTTGAAGTTTCTGAGCACCATCCCATTCTTCCAAATGTTGACTTTCTTCAGGAAACACATTAATTCTAGATGCCGTAATTAAAGCCTTCCCATGTTCTTCTTCAACTTGCAATATGAACAAGATTGACGATCATATTAACCTTTAACCCTTATTATACTATATTATATTAGACTAACTTTAATAAACCCGTGTATTCACTACATGGAAAAAGCTTTTTTGCGGCGATAATTATCGTCGCAAAAAGCTCCTTTGTCGTCGCAATATATCTTTTGCGACGAAATTTTGGTCGTAAAAAATTCGCCGTAAAAGAGTGGTCGCAAAATGTTATTTGCGACGAAATTTGCGACGTTTTCTTTTGTGGGCTCCACTTATTATAAAAAAGGGGAAATTGTTTTGCGACGATATATTTTGCGACGATATTTTCTTTTTTGCGGCGATATATCGCCGCAAATTTTTTGACCAAAAACTTTTTTGCGGCGAAAAATGTCCATATGATTTAAAGTTTTTTGCGACGATATATCGCCGCAAAAAAGAACCTTTTTTTTAAATAATTTTGCTGCATTTGCCGCAATCCACCCAGATTTTTCTGGTACCAAACCTGTTGTTCAAAATCACTAAACACTATCAAAACCATCAAACCATTCGCAAAACATAGCATATGAACAAAATATTGTCATACAAAAAAATGTTTGAAAATATTCATAACAAACATCAAACTGAAAATATTCATAACAAACATCAAACTGAAAATATTCATAACAATCACCAAACACTATCAAAACCATCAAACCATCCTACGACGACCCACCTTCATCATTTTCTTCATCTTCTTCATCTTCTTGAGAATGACCACTTCTCTTCAACGCACTCTGGACTTGGCTTTGGATTTGACTTTGCATTTGTGTCATCATATTAGCCATCATCTATGACTGCCATTGTTCTTGCTCACTGGCCAGTCTCGCTGCTATCATCTCCTCAACCTCAGATTGTGAGAACATTCGCTGATCTATTCTATGAGGTGGAGGTGGGGGTTGTGAAGGCACGCTCGGTATTGGACCGATGCCACGTTCCCACCCGGGCCGCTCCCCCAACACCTGGCGCATGATCTGTTTCTCTGACATTTCTGGATGTTGTTGTTGAAGCGCGACCATTTGCTCCTTTATAGTTTATTCAACCCGTGTAACACACGGG
This sequence comes from Flaveria linearis, assembly GCA_024085815.1. Lineage (NCBI taxonomy): Eukaryota > Viridiplantae > Streptophyta > Magnoliopsida > Asterales > Asteraceae > Flaveria > Flaveria linearis. The sequence continues at coordinate 101,060,910 of CM044004.1, forward strand.
TTACTATAGCTAGTTTATATATATAAAGTTATATATATAAAGGAATGACTTTTCATCCATTACATTGTCTATTTTGATGCGAAATCATCGTTCTAACCATATAAGAGAATTAAATAATGGACATTATATATGATTCACGTAAAATATAATTGATATATTATTTTGGATACATAAATTATGTATTGCGTCGTCATAGCACTAATGTTTTATTTTACTATATATTGTTGTGCACAATTTTATAATAAATAAAAAAACAGTCACTCATTTTCTAACTAAGAAGACAAAATAATTTATTAGTTCTCCATGTGTTCAATCAGTTTGCCATCCAAGGCTGATGTCACAATCTTATCGGAACTTACAAGTGAAATGGAGCCATAATCTAATTTGATGGAAACCATACACAAAAACGTCTGGAAGTGCAAAGCCTTGGGCTTTGGTCATGGCCAGGTGCAAGACATGGATATGAAGCGAAGGTAGGACACAAACTTAACATGTAGCAACATATCAATATATATATATATATATATATATATATATATATATATATATATATATATATATATATATATATATATACAACATGGACAAGTGCCATAAGTTTTAGGGCATGTATTGTTGTTACTTAGAGACAGGTCACATCTACAAGATTGAAACATGCCTAATTGTGCCCTTGGTCAACTTCCTCACCCAACCTAGCTTCTTATAATTCATTACAAGTTTTGAGTGATGATCAGCAATAACTATGTGTGCGATCGGTAAAGGTAACTAAGTTAGTGTTAATATATATATTCCAATCATCAACTTTAGTAGACTACTAGATTAATTAACGATCAATAGTTTCAATAAACATTGTGATTCGATGTTTGCAACCTATAAACAAATCTTTCGTCTCAGTTTCTTAACGTAAAATTACATACTAGCTTGTTGTTGTTAACCATAAATATTATTAGAATTTTATTCCTCTTATAGTAGTGACATATGGTTATTATAGAGTTAGAGAGCCTATAATCACGATATATCGCCCGCATAGACATCGTTGGCGTAGCCTCATAGCTATACATATTAAAAGTCATTGGTATAGGGATCGTCAGCATTAGTTAGTCTATTACGATAACATGTCGTCGCTAGAAATTGTTGTCATTTTAGATTTAAAAAATTAAAAAAAACTTTGTTGTAATTAAATAAAAACTATTAATTAATTTGACTTTGTTACGATAACTTGCCGTCACTATGATTTCAATAAACTTCATCTTTTTACTAAACTATAATATTCTATTACATCTATTGAAATATTTAATATTTTTTAAATCTAATAGAATCTGGTTGTAAAAATAACTTGGTTTAAGTGCTTTATGTCGCACCTACAAATATCAATTATCAATTATTATGTATATACATAATCTTATATTTATGAATTAATGGTGTTTTAACTACTTATTACCCACTATGAATTTTGCAAAGTGATGAACAGTAAAAAGATCCATCTGGGCCGTTTCTTTTATCCTCTCGATCTGAGCCGTTCTTTTTTTGGCTATTAATACCCACTGGTGGAGATGTAGATGACGGTGGCCGGTTGGGTTTGTCGGTGGGTGTCCGCCTGTTGTTGTCAGCGGGGGTGATGGCGCGGCCGTTGGTGGCTGCATGTCACCTCAGTTGGCGACTTGGCGTTGTGTTGGTGGTCGGCATGTTTACTCACGTTTCTGTGCTCCGATATCGGCGGTGGTTATGGAGGCTGTTGCCGCTCTGTCTCCCCTTTGTTGTTGAGATGGGGCAGGTAGCGGTGTTCTGCCCATTGACAGTGTTCACGGTGGTCGTGCGAGCACCTTTGTTGCTCCCATCTCTTTATATCTTTCCGATGCCCTTTTAGGGTTTTCGGATTGTGAATGTGTTGGTGACGGTAACGATGACTATGTTGCTTCTCCGCCTTGGGTCGGGGTGGGGCGGTCGCCGTTGGCTATGCCGAGATCCCATCACGCTTTCTGTCTCTCTGTCGCCCTGCAGGTGACGATGGTTGCGTATGGCGATTGTTTCGGGTTGTGATTTGGGGCTTTTGCCTATAGTGACGGCTGTTCGCGAATCTTTGGTTGGTTTCATTATCACTGTGTCCGATGGTGCTCTGGTGAGGCCCTAAAAGCTTAGCCATGGCAGCAGTGCTTTTGCACTCCGGTAATGTGTTTTCTTTCTGATACACAACATGCAACAACTCTTTTGCTTCTGATGTTTAAAAAAATCAAAGATTATCAGGATTTGATTTGGTTGTTTGTTTGATGCGATTTGTGGGCAGTGATGAGTTTAGTAGTCTGAATAAACATTGGCTGAGGACATTTGTTAGTCATCGAAGGGTTGAAGGATGGCAGGTTGTTACCTGCAACCCGCCTTTCATCCGTAGACACTCTGAGCCCGACATTAGAATGGAAGCCACATCTGTTCGAGTCTTTATATTGTTGGTTTTGTTTCTGTATTATACATTTATAGCATTGCTAGGTTCGTCTTTGTTTGTGAAAATTCATACAAATTGGCGTGTTGATTGGTACTTTGGGGTTGTTCTTCAAGTTTAGTTTGATTTTGGCTTTTAATAGATTTGAGGGTGAAGGAGATGTCTTCTGATAACAATGGTAGAACTGCAAATTAAACTTTTGCAGGAAAATGGTTTTCTTTTGTTTGGACAACTGTTTGGAATAATCTGTTTGTTTTGAACCGATTGATAGGCGATGATGATGAAATAAAACATGACCATTGTTATGGCGTGGCAGATGCATTATTTGCAGCCACAATGCGTAATTGTTTCTGAGCCTTAAATTATAGTCTTTTGATCACCTAACCGTCATGTTTGAGCTTCGCCGCGAAACGCAAGCCGAAAAACAACCTAACACCTCAGTTTTGAAAATTCGCGTAACGCATTAGCTGGTCAAAAAAAGTTTAAACAAACTTTATCACACGCGCAACGCGCGTGTTGGATCTTAACTAGTTTTCTTGAAGTTTCAACTTTTTATAGCATGTAAAATTTTAAGTTATTTACTAAATCTATTTCTGAATTATGATTATCGTAATCTATCATTATGATGCTTATTGAATAAAAGTTAGAGATTTAAACAATATCTACAAACTTTCTTTGCGTTTTTTATCTTAAATTCATTATGATGTTATCTAATTCTTGACACCTGAAAAGTTTCCAAAATATTGTTCTATAATTTCTCATAGTTTGTTCTCCTAAGTTGTCGTCAATATATATTGATTCAAATAAAACTAAAATAAAGGTTTTCATTACGACTTAATTCCACATTTCTACCGATAAAATAACTATCTTCTTGCTCGATCAATAGTACGGTTAGCCGGCCTCGAGGTGGTTCTAAAACCTATTAGAATAAAAGGTTGTACCTTAATTAGCTACATATAAAAAGCGTTATATACGTTAGATTGATCTTTTATAAAGTAAGAAAATGAAGCCTTCAATTCCCATCCACATCTTTTTTCATGCATATATATTGTGTCCAAAAGATGTAAGCAAGACAGTTCATCTTAAGAGCTAGGTTATGTCAAAATTACATAAACATACGAAGGGACTACTCAATCCCCATTATTAGTTTTTAACTTTTTTGTGGTATTCAATATTATGTAACGAACAAGGAGAAGCAAAAATGTTTAATTCATGGTTGTATACTATATATAACTTCTAAATATACATATTAACTTGAAACCACACAACCACAGCTAATTGATAGCCCTCTATAATTCCAATATTATGATTCTAATAGGGTAAATTTAGGTATCAAAATTTCTTTCAATATATCATATTAATGAGTTTTATACGTAGATAATATTAGGTGTAATCATGTCCAGACCATTACATCTATGGACTTAAGAACCAGAAAGCTAGAAGCCTAGAATTATCCTCAGCTTTTGGAAATGCAGCTAGAAGCCTAGAATTATTCCTAAATAATCTATTTAAGTCCTTGTTCCCGGCATATTTAAATCTATATTTGTTTTAAATATAGCAAAATATGTAACTATACGGGTTTAATGGATATTCATTATTTTTGACAACGCATTACAACTGGTTTTTCAATATTTAAGTTCCATATGTGTCAACTATTATTATACAGGACCCATTGACCCAAAATAAAGGTGGATTATAATAAAGATACAAATAATAATAATAATAAATAAGATAAAATCTTCACCGCTAGAAATACGATTCTAAATGTTGGTAGAAAATGAGACATTGAAAGGCATTGTGGGGAAAGTCCCATGGAATGTCCCTTGTCATATTTAATTCGTCATCCTAACAATCCTGCCCTTCGATCTGTTCCGTACGTACCTAATTACAACTTCTATACGCGTTACTTCTAACGGTCCAATTTTTTATATGGATAAACGCATAATAATAATAAAAGTTAATTTTTTTTTCAACGACAAAGCTATTATACTCCTAAATTACTCCATATTACATCATTGGCTGAGTTTGAACCCAGAACATCCCTTCTAAGAGGCAAAACCTCTACTAATTGGGCTAGCCTAATATTGACATAATAAAAGTTAATTACATGAATTAATGGTTCTTGTGAGTAGTTTGTATTCTATGTATAGTTTCTAGATTTTGAAAGTCACACTGTTAATTCTATTGATCACACAATCGTAACATATATGATTTCTAAAGTGGATGAATGTTTAACTTTTTGTTAAATTTCTAAGAATTAATCAAATTACCCTTATTAATAAAATTTCAAATAAAATTCTCACCAACAAGGGCGATGGTGTTAGGTCTAGACAGAAACCATCATATTGGACCTGAATAGGGTCAATGGCAGTGGTTCTAGGAAGAAAACAACTTGTGGTAATGGTTCTGCAAAAAGTTAACATCAATAGTGATTCTGGGACAAGAAATATGAGTGACTATATTTCGAAAAAATTCTAGAAAGGAAAATTAGAAACATGACCACTCAAACAATGAGCGACAAAAAACTCAAATAGAGAAAATCAAGAGCAGCAACGAGAGCAATGAGGCTAGGGTTTGTAGTGGCAAAGACAATGGTGCTAGCTTTAGTTTGCCATAGGTCTAGATAATACACAAGCAATGAAAAAGAGCAAAAGGTCAGTAGTTTCTATGAGATGAGCAAAATACCCTAATCCCTTTGCGTGTTTTCGTAATATTAATTAAATACTTTTAATGAAGCTAAAATATAGAATGTTGTTCAGATTCGATCTTCTTTGAAAGCCTTTATTCAAAAGTCAAATTAAAAACTAAATATTATAACATACCACATAAACCAAATATACAACTGACAACATCCAACTCTACCAACTTTGAATCCAAACACCAAGTTATAACTTTGAAAAAGCCAACTTTATTTGGTCTATATCTTTTTCATTTATTTTATTACTATTAAAAGGTAACCACTAATATTTTAGAGGTTAAATGTAAACGCTCTCAGATATTCAGTTTACCATCCTAAAGATGTTAAATTGAAAAAAAAAAATAATTTTGTGATGAAAGAGGAAATATAATAAACGTGACCACTTGAATGAAAGTGCAAGACAAAATAAAATGATAGTGATGCCCATTTAGCACAAACTATTTTGTAAATTTACATTTGTTTACCAAGTTTTCAGTTTACCTTGTTTAAAAAAGAAAATCATAAGGTGAGACTAAAAAACTGATGTCTTGAAAAATGAAAACGTACGCACCTTCAAGATCCTTTAAATTCTCTTCTCAAATTAAGTCATGCATGACGTGAGAGGAGACATATATATAATTTACTACTATGCGGCCAAAAGAATAATTATTCTATTTTATAATATTCAAATAGATCAATAAAATAAACTCCATTTTTTATTTAGTTATATTGATTCAATTAGTTTACTTCAAATAATGTTTCTTTGGGGTATTTCATATTTGGGTTGTCGAAAATCCAATACTAAAGTCGCTATCTTATAATGAAATGATTAGTTGGTTAAGTCAATATAACAGTTTATTATGTACTTTTTAAGTAGTAAGTTTTTAGTCGGTTTAATTATTGTAAGACTTGAGACGATTAATGTTAGTCTGTTATGATTGTTAAATTGTGATTTTGAGGTTTTAGGATATATAAGACTGCGTATATTAGTTGCTTCAAAATCTGACTTCTCACCGAGTGCGTCATCTTTTATGTTTTCAATCACTTGTATCCGTAGCTTTACAAATTAATCAATTCTGTTGCTTTATTAAAAAAACACGTAGTTAAATAATCAATATAATCATTTGAAGAAAAAAAGTGATGCATGGTTCCTTTTGCCCGTACATTATAACTCGTAATTTATTTTATAATTATTATATTACAATCAAATTATTATGATGATAATTGAAAGATGTAAATACTATATGTTATAGCCAAATACATGGTACAGAAAATGTGGCAACTCGGGATTTTAGTTTGCTTTATTATAAGATAACATTAATAAAATTGTAAATAAGTTTGTACGAAGACAAGTGAACTTTCTTTTATATTTCTCTGAGAAATCATTCACCGGCATGTGCCAATTATTAATAGCAGCTTCTTAGAACAGGAAATGATTAATGATCGGAATTAATTATATAAATTTGTTGTGGAAGATAGATTCCAATAGCATTTTCTAACGCCGGCTTATCTCTATATATGGATTCTAATATTAAAAATTATTATTATCATCTACCCTTAACAAAACGACTTTCTTTTACATCATTTTCGATTTCTACTTTAGTAAAGATATCTTGGTGTTAAGGTGTCTCAATTTTGTCCAAGATGCCGATGGTTTAATTCGTACAACAATAATGTGGTTAATAAAAATAGATTAAGAGTTGATCTAAGAAAACTGAGCTAATCTAACAAATTAACCAACAATTAATGGAGCACGTACTAACTTAAATACAATGCCAACAGAGAGCAAGCGGGCAAGTCACTAGACGTTTATGTCATACTTATGAAATAAAATTGATATGTATCTATAAAATTGGTTTAAAGAGTCTAGTCAATAAATGCAAATTAAAATCGAATATCAAATAGTTGATAGTCACAATACACTACGCTTGTTTATTAATCTTAAACAAGTTTCCTTCTTTCATCAATCTGTGACCGATCGGAATCCACATTTTGTGGTCAAGATGTGCCGCTTGTTAATTCTCTTGAAGCGTCATAAATAATACAAAACATGATCTTTTGGGGAAATAGATTGACGTTTACCCTATACTTGAACCACTGTGATGAAGAGTGGTTGTGAATTTAAGTTAACATTATTATTTAGGGAATTTTCGAGTTGTCATGAAAATTAAGTCATACAGAACGAAATCAATTTGGTCCAGAAGAAATTTTGTACTTGTGGCCACTATATGATTTAAGATATATAGGTGGTCCAACAGACATTTCATTGGCGTAATAAGGTAACTCGAATTAACCAAATATGTTTCTACGAATTGGGAGTTTTGAAAATAATGAATTTATATCGAATTTAAATTCGAAATGTATTTAGAAAGCCAACCTAAAACAAGATCCGAATTCATTTTAATTTAAATTGAAGTTTGCTTCAAGTCCAATTCATAGACTAACCGCATCTAGTTTCCTTTATATTAGGTTTTATATTAGAAGAAAAATAGAAATATAGCAATTATCATAGTATACTTACTTTGTTTACTTAAGAAAAGACTAATTAAACCAAAATGTATTGAAGTTTATACATAATGTAATCATTTAAAATATACAATATTATCATCTTCAAACATATCATACCGACAAAAACAATAATACGAACGAATGAAACCTCACATCGTGTTATATTTTTTTTATTGCACTTTATAGCATGGAGATTGAGTATCTTGGTCCCGTTATCAATTTATCATGTTTCTTGGGTTGAATGGTTTCGTATGCATTTGGTTTCCATTAGATCTTTACTTTTGACGGTTAATAGCATACATCATATTCGATTACACAAGATCTCTGCTGGATAAGAGGATATCTACAAAACACATATTATTGTTGTGTTAGATTCGGGTCGATCTGGATAAGTTTAGAGGGTCAAAAGAAAGTTGAAAAGGTCCAGTAAATAAGAATGCGTGTTTTGAATGCATCAAGATATTAAAAGGTGGAAAATGAAGTTGAAATTGGTGGGTCACTTTATGTTTGAGTGCATTGTATAAAGTGGTCCTTAAAAGTATGTGGGTTCCTAAATTAATGCCTAGAGATTTAAATGCATGAAAAGGTGAACATTTATCCCCTTTATGAATGTTCTATGAGTTGTGAATAGGCCTATTATCACAAAGCTCTTTTAAAATATCTTTAAATTAGTATGCTAAAAAAGTATACGTATAGACCTTAAAAACAATTTCACAAAATTAGCTCATAAATACACGAATCGTGTTTGAGTCAAGGTGAGAGTTCATAAGAATTAAAGCCACGAAAACCAAAGAGTTACGTATATGTAATTACGAAAAATTATAGGCTACGTATGTGTAACTCAAAATTCATCTCGTCATGGTTGAAGGGATTTAAACTAAATATATATATATATATATATATATATATATATATATATATATATATATATATATATATATAATCACGTAATATAGTGAGATCATAATTTACTTAAATACAATTTAGAAAAATAAAAAAACTAAAATAAATATAAATTTTATGATTGTCTCTAGTTGTTTAAATACTTAGGTTACTATAAATGGTTATTGAACGTTGCATTATCTTTTTGTGATCATAATAACCATAAAACCTCATTGTAGCTCTTAAGTTTTAGTAGTTATAAAACCTCATTGTAGCTCTGAAGTTTTAGTAGTTGTAACAGCGAGTTATAGTTATCTATATGACTCGACAAGAATTGAAAATTCATATGTTGAGTTAGGATTAAAATACCTAGCGTAAAAAATTATTGGATCCGTCACTATGATTATCGTGGCCTTGGCTCTTGTCTACGTGAATACGTTTCGTAGGCTTCAAGCACTTGAAACCCGGCCCAAGTCCATTAGCATTTTTTCAAGTGCTCCAACTTTTAGCCCATTAGTCCAGTTGCTCCATCTTTAATTCAATAGCATTCTATCTTTATTTTTACGGAAATTTTAGGCGCACCGTGCTTTTTCTGGAGAAAACCGACCCAAGCTGTTACGGTTAGGTCTCCCCGTGACCGCTAGGTCAGGTGTGACATCTAGCTGTCACGGTTTATCCTACCCGTGACAGTTAGATCTGGGGTCAATGATTGGGTATGTAATTATGAGGGGTATTGATTGGGTATGTAATTATGGGGGTATTGATTGTGCGCAGGGGGGGCTATATGTCACGGTTTGGCCAAATATTTTTTTATTCTTTTAAAAAATATTTATTTTTATTTCGTGTATCTTCCTTAAAGATTAAACATTTATTTTTATTTCCGTAATTTTATCACTGTAAACTTGAGAATGAAAAGGCGGAAAACACCGTTCGATCGGAGTTTGATTTCGTGTATCTTCCTTAAGCATTAAACATTTATTTTTATTTTCGTAATTTTATCACTGTAAACTTGAGAATGAAAAGGCGGGAAACACCGTTCGATCGGAGTTTGATTGATTATCGATTACTAGTTTCACCGTCACATCATTTCTATCTTTTCGTGAATATATAATATAACTATTGTTCTTATGATCTGTATTATTTCGTTAGATATTTGAAGAAGCTAAGAAATTCTGCTATGAAACTGGTGTGAAAGTTGTTGTTGCATATGGTGGTGCACCGATTTATCCTCAGGTTTATATACTTTTAAAATCATTAACAAACACTATTTTATGGTTTTAATCATTAACAAACGTGCGATTCAGTTCATCTTTTTTTTTCTAATCTACTTAATTAGTCTTTGTAATCTGTTATCTTTAATCTTGATTCAGAACGCGTTGACTTTAATCTTTGTGGAGACAAAACGCAGCGCAGATACAATTAACATTATCACATGGTTAACCTAATCTGCTGCAATTCATGGTCATATTACAAGTAATTTTAAACAAGTTGGTTGTTATTTTATCACATGGTTAACCTAATCGTAAAATCAGTTGTTATCAAACATATACAATTAACATTATCAGCATTGCAAATATAAAGCAAACAAACAAAGAAACACAACCAAACAAACACAACCAAATATACAAATCATCATAACTGAAACTGCACATATATATATATACAACGAGTTTTTACATACAAAAAGAAATAAAATACAAACAAAATATCTATCTAATCCATCATCCCGGATCGCTGCCCTGACCAGACCCGCCCGCGCTAGATGGGCCAGCACCGTCATGGTCTAACCTCCTCGGTGGCTGTGACAACAACGGCGTACCCGAGGCGGTATAGTCCGCGACCATGTGCTGGATGACCCAGTCCATCATATCATCCAGCCTCCCAAACCTAACAAAATCAAAACACCACCCCCAAATTCAATAGCAATGCATGACGTATAATCAGTACGCCTAATAGGCTAATAGTAAACTCAATTCAAATAGTATGCACTCCTCAAACACAAAAAAAACCCAAATCTAATAGCAACACAGAATGTATAATTGGCATGAATATCAGTAGACTTGATAATGTAATACCTTATCACTAAGAACATCAGCTTTGTTGTGACGGATGTACTTGTAAAGCCCGAGGCGAACTGCAACCCGAGCGAGTTTTTCACCACTAACATTGCGCGCACGGAGGGTAAGTCAAGAAGAAAAAACTTGAGATTGCGAGCCCAAGAGCAGAATCACCGAGGTCAGGACATTCAAATCTGGAAGCTTCGGCTTTTGATAATGATCTCCCGAACCCAACATTGTTTTCGAATTAACGCGTTTTTGGAATGACGAAGGCTGAAAAATCTCGAGTGTGGATTATGAAATTGCGAATTTTTAGTTTGGAAATGGATATGCCGATTGTTCGAAGGTGAAATGTATATAAGGTGAAATTCTGGGGCACAAACCGTCACGGTTTGGCCTCCACGTGACGGTTTGTGCCGGGAATCCCGGCCTTTTGTCAAAATCACGTCTACGTCGTACCTTAAACTGAGACCGTGTACCCTAGAGGTCACGGTTTGGCCTCCACGTGACGGTTTGGTGACCGCTTTTCAACTTTAACAGCCCATTTTGTCATTTTGTCGTTTTGTTGTCAGGAGGTTACGGGGACTACCACCCCGAACCGTGAAAGCAAGACCATACTGTCACGGGGACAAACACCCCAAACCGTGACATCAAGTACATGCGGTCACGGTTAGGTGCCAAAATATGACCGCAAGACCTAACCGTGACCGTTTGAACCGGCCCACCCCCAAAAACCCTTGCGGTGTCCCCATTAGGACCCTTATCTTTAGCCATTAATTAAGATGTCACGCAGGAGCCATATTCTTGTACAACTTAGTTGATATAAAGTTAGTTTACGAAAACATACAACAAAATGATGTTATAAAAATCAAACTCAAAATAATATAGAGATATTATTGATATAATAGAGGGTAGCCCGCACCCTGCGACGGTTTTTTTAGGAAAAGAAAATTAATAAAGGTTTTAAAAATATCATCGTTTATTATAAATTTTAAAAATATTTTAAAACAAAAACATCTGTTACCCTAAAATATTTAAAAAGACTAATAGACAAAAGTTAAAACCAAAATAAAAACTGCATATATAAATTCAAATTAGAACAAGCATTTATTTGATAGTTTATTATTGTTTATATTTAATCTTTTAATTTACATAATATGTCATTAAATAACAAATTTTAATTATAATTAAAGAACTAAAATGTCTCTACTAGGTGTCTTAAAATTAAGTGAAATGCTTGTTTTGCCCTAAGTGAATTCTTTATAAGGTTGTATAGGTATTGTTTAGGCTCGCGCGAAGCAACGCTTGTTACTGAGTCTCTTCCCTGATGTCATAAGCTCTGATTAAAATTGGATATTATTATTGTTGATGTTATTGTTATTATTGTTATTATTATTATTACAACTATGAAAATATATCCTCATTATATAGTTAAGTATTTAAAAAAGATAATACTTATTTATAAATTTTAATATTAATTTAAAGTATTATAAATAATATAATATTTAATATAATAAATTAAATAATCTCATGTTATTGAACAATTAATGTATTTGTTCAAAGAAGTTTATTAGATAAATGACAAAATATGAATTATTGAATGGAGCGCTTGTACCTTATTCTTAAATACTTGTATTAAGCGTTTTAAATTTTAAGTAAAATTACAATTGTATCCTAAATAGATGTTTTATATAGTATTATAGATCATAGACGGTGTCTTTAAGAAGGAAGAAGGCTTAAAACGAGTCCAAGTGTCCATACATAAAGATCAATCGCATCTTCAATTCTTTGACTAGTCTTAGACCGTATGACCTTCAATTAATATCGATATGCACCTAATCTTATTACGTATATCATGTATTCTTCTTTTTGGGGGATGTGCATATAGTGAAAATGAAATACACGCATAATGCATTTAGTGATAAATATGTATTTTTTTTATGTGTGATGGGGTAGTCTTTAAATAATAAAACTGAAATTGAAATTTTACAACAATATCAAACTTATAAATAACCAAAAGATAAAACACCAACATGTCCAAGAAAATATTGGCACATGTTCTACATTGACAATAATCATGGTGGCTCGTGGAAGGTTTGAATTTCCCTCACGTAATGCGACAATGCTACAAATTATAGCGGCTTGTTCATTCTTTTTTAGTTTCATTTTTAGAACCCAATAGTTGTATACATATGCGAACAAGGTAATCAAAAAGAAAGAAGAGAAGCTCAAATTATTATTTAGTTTGTTTTTATCGTTAAATTAAAATTTCATGCTAACCATACATCAATAAAACAAAGGATTAAGGTCATTTGTAATTGTCCTTGTTTTCATTGGATATCACATCGGCAACACATTAAAAAGTATTAAATTGTAATAAAAATTATTAAATAATATATATGTTTTTAGAATTCGGATATTCAAAATCAAAATTTTAGATTTAAATTTAAGATCTATTAAATTTTCGGATATCTAAATTTATCACATGACTCAAACATAGTCTTCAAAACCAACTTTTAAACACACTTTTTACCAACTATTTCAACTGTATTTGCGTTGTTTTTATATAAAAAAGGTAAATATATGACACATAAGACACTTGGTAAATTTAAATGGAGAAGATACAAATCGTAGGTTACAAATTGTTATAATTACATATATCCTTGGCTCAAGTGATTAATGTGAGGTATTCAGAACATATAAATATGACAATTAATTAAGTTCTTGGGTTCAAGTCTTACTTTGAGAAAAAATATTTAAGGTTAAGCAAAAGTTTTTTCTAGTTATAGGCTTCCTCTTGAAGGGGTTGGGAGTGCGGTACCGGTTGGAAAACCGAGGTGGGCCTGATTGCCTGATTAAAATAAAATCTATCATACAAAGCAGGGTCATACTTAAAAAACAAAAAATAGTAGTAGGTGAATTTTACAAAGATTTTTACTGTGTTGCGTAGATCAAATCAGAAACCCTCCTTGGCGCCAATGAGTCCTAGATCAACTGCTTTAAAAGGAGACACCCTATGACTTTTCAAAGTGGAGGTTATGGGTTGAAGTATCACTAGGTGCAATATGCTCCAACTGGGTCAAGGGTTTTACCACAGTGAGCCTTTGGGTGGTGGGTTTCTCTTGGAATAGTGGGCGAGCCGGGTCATCAGCATTGTCTGTGTTCACGGGCGTGGGTGGCCTTTCGCCAATGGATTTATCTGGATGATCGGACTTAAAAATTATTTGTTAAAAAAAAGAAACCCCTCCTTGGCTACAAGCTAAATGACGTTGCTACAATAAATTTATTGGTTTTAAATCAACCGTAAAAACTGTAAAAACTTATTGATGCTTCCTTTTCTGTCGGCCGCCGACAAGTTTGCAATCGTCTAGATTGATAAACCGATAACGGTTATCCTACTTGCAAATCATATATTATTATGTTCATTTTTGGGAAAAAGACTTATAATGATGTTTCTAAGCTTATAGCCATTTGAATATTATGGTGATAAAATTAAATTTATTTAAACGAGAGGCCATAATAAAATTACTTTTATCTACGCTTTAACTACTCTATCATGATAATTTACGCGATCAAACTAAAAAAAACCCAATAATTTAGATAATACTATATATAAATAAAAAACTTAACCAGGTGATAGATCAATATATATGGTTTTAGTCGGTGTTGGTTTTTCTTTGTGATGTTTTTACTTAATTTTCAATTTGTTTTTTTGCATTAATGTTTTTATATAATTGAATGCTAACTTTGACTATTATAAAATCAAAATATAATTTTTCAAAAAGTTGCACGTACATCCAAGGTCACCATCAGATATTTGTAACTTCCATACCTCATATATGTTCATGCTCGATGTTTCTCTTAGTTATAAGTTGCACCTTGGAGTCTTATAATTTCAAGTCACTGAAAGTCAAAAGATATGAGTACCAACTTCATATACATCAAGGATGAAGACTTCCAATCTGAATTTGATGAAATTCAGGAAATTTTGTTCAAAAAAAAATCCATCCTGTTAGAAGATGATTCAATCATTGTCCAGTCATCTAAAAGATCACAAGTTCCAAAAGTTCCATCATCTATCATCAATCGGTCTCAAGCCACATCATCAAAACAAGTCCGAACAGGTTGTTGCTTCCAGCAAAGCAAGTGAAAGCCTAAATTATAATCGATATTATGCATTTATCTATCTATATAAGAGTTATATTTAAGTTTAGCTTTCAACTTTAATGGTATATGTACATATTATCTACCTAATGTTATATAAGGATATTTGAGATGAAAACTTGTTTAAATGTTGCCATTTTCGCCTTAACCACTTATTATGAATCTTAAATTTATTTGCTTTTAGATTATATACGCTAAACTTTTTAACATCTTGTTAACTTGTGAAAAAATTAGTTTTCAAAACACGATTTGTTCAATAAAGATATCTTTAATAAAGTTCTTATCATAAAATATAGTTACATTTAAAGTTTAACGTCGGCATTTATGTAAAATATATTTCTCGTGATAAAATCTGAAGGCATGTTAATTATTTAACAATTTGGTCGTTGTGAAATTGTTTGTTTGTTGAAATTGCTGTAGCTTGATATTTATTATAACTTAAAAGGAATATTTTAGAGGTTCTTCGTGTTAAAAACTAATTACAAGTACTTCAAATTTATCAAATCTTACAAAAACCGACATGTTTTAAGATGTTTGTTATCGAAATTGCGGAATTGAACACGAATCCAAGATCAAAAGAATGACAATTGAGTTACTAAAATGAATCAAAATGTGTATTACGAATGAAATGAATGACTACAATGACAAACCCCAAATTTATACCTAGTCGTTACTCACTAACTAACCATTAACAAACATTTAAACCATCCGTATTAACACTTTCAGTCCCTCTACTTTACATTTCATACTATAGTCAACTAACATTGACTGCTTATTTAATGAACTAATCAAACACACTTCACACTTTATTACACATATCTTGATTTAAGCTCAATTATATCACAATCTCCACCTTTGAGCCAAATCAAGAATATAACCAATCAGCAAACCATCAAGTAATATGCAGAATCTGCAGACAATGATCAAACTTTGACCTAGGTACACTCTTTGTCAACATGTCTGCAGCATTATGGGCTGTATCAACATACATCACCTGCACATCCTTAGCAAACAATACATCTCGAATCCAATGCAGCCTAACATCAATGTGCTTTGATCTCTCATGAAACACCTGATGTTTAGCAAGTTGAATAGCTCCCATATTATCACAATTAACTTTTACAACTTCATCAGCTATACCCAATTCAGCAGCAAAACCTTTAAGCCAAATGGCCTCTTTCACTGCTTCAACCAAAGCCAAAACTCTGCTTCTGTGGTAGACAATGCAACTACCCGTTGCAATGTAGCCTTCCAACTAACAATTCCACCACACAACTTAAACACATAACCAGTCATTGAACGACCTTTATCAGCATCTTTGGCAAAATCTGAATCAACAAAACCTTCAATAATACTACTATCTGTATCAGTTTTTCCAAAGATCAGCCCCACATCCCTAGTACCATTTAGATACCTAAGAATCCATTTGACACCTTCCCAATGTCTTCTCCCTGGGTTGCTTAGATATCTACTCACAATACTAACAGCATACCCAATATCTGGTCAAGTGCACAACATCAAGTACATTAGACTGCCAACCACATTTGAGTAAGGAACATTACTCATATACTCCTTTTCTTCATCACTGTTAGGGGAATCAGCACAGGACAATTTGAAATGCATAGCTAATGGAGTAGTAACTGGTTTACTATGCTCCATATAATAGTTGGATAAAACCTTTTTCAAGTAAGACCCTTGAGACAATTTAATTATACCAGCCTCTCTGTCCCTTGAAATTTCAATACCAAGTATTTTTCTAGCTGCCCCCAACTCTTTCATTTCAAATTCTGCCATTAACAATCTCTTTGTATCTTCAATTTGATTCCTGTCCTTGCAGGCAATTAACATATCATCTACATACAACAGAAGATAAACCAAATCAACATCATTATACCTTTTGTAGTACACACAGGTATCATATTTGCTTCTTTCAAACCCATGCTCAACTATATATGAATCAAATCTCAGGTACCATTGCCTTGGTGACTGTTTTAAGCCATACAATGACCTTTTTAGCAGACACACTAAGTCATGTTTCCATAAAACTTCATACCCCAAAGGCTGCTTCATATAAATGTTTTCATCCAAATTCCTATGTAAAAATGTTGTTTTTACATCCAACTGCTCCAACTCCATATTATGTATAGCTGTAAGTGATAAAATCATTCTTATAGAAGAATGCTTTACCACAGGTGAGAAAACCTCACTGTAGTCAATACCTTCTCTTTGAGTGAAGCCCTTTGCAACTAACCTGGCCTTGTACCTTGGTTTTTCCCCTGGAATACCTTCTTTAATCTTGAATAGCCATTTACAAGCTACAAGTTTCTTCCCTTCAGGTTTCTTTACCAATTCCCAAGTATGGTTCTTCTTTAGTGACAGCATCTCATCATCCATTGCTGCAATCCACTTATCTTTATCAACAGATTGAACAGCCTCATTGTATGTCAATGGTTCAAAGGAACTTTCTTCTTCAGCTACATGAAAAACAAATGCTGAGATATCTTCTCTATACCTGATAGGCAGAACCACTTTCCTCTTAGGTCTCCCACTAGCAAGGCTAGTAGGCATAGGCCTAGAGCTGGAAGTACCCTCATAACCACCCCCTTCGGCATTGCCATCAAGGGTGTCAGCTGAATTTGGATCTTCAGGCTGCTCAGGGTATTTAAACATCCCACCTGATTCTTCATCAAGCTCCACCTCTATATGAACACCATCATCTTTATGATCATGTTCTCCACCTGATTTCATAGTGTCTTTATACAAAATCTCTTCATTGAAGGTCACATTCCTACTCACAATCACCCTTGGACGACCACCATCTAACCTCCATAACCTATATCCCTTTACTCCCTCTGGATACCCAAGTAGGATGCACTTTTGAGCTCTTGGGTCTAGCTTCCCTTGTTTAACATGTGAATAAGTCAAACAGCCAAACACCTTAATATTCTCATAATCTTCCACTTTAGACCCTGACCATCTCTCCATAGGCACCATCATGTCAATTGCAGATGACGGTGACCTATTTACAAGATGCACTGCAGTCATCAAAGCTTCAGCCCAAAATACCTTTGGTAATCCAGCACCAATTAGTAAACATCTCACCTTTTCCAACAATGTTCTATTCATTCTCTCCACCAGCCCATTCTGCTATGGAGTACCAGGAATTGTAAGATGCCTTGCAATACCATGAATCTTACAATATTTGTTGAACTCATCATTGCAAAACTCTAAGCCATTATCTGTTCTGAGTTTCTTTACCTTCCTTTCAGTTTGATTCTCAACTAAAACTTTCCACTCTTTGAACTTTCCAAATGCATCAGATTTTCTTTTTAAGACATATGCCCAAACTCTTCTTGAGTAGTCATCTATGATTGAAAGAAAATAAGAACCCCCACTATGTGACTGATGCTTTGTGGGCCCCCAAAGATCAGCATGAACATAATCTAATATGGCCTTAGACTTATGTGTGCTTCTCTTGAACTTTACCCTTTTTGCCTTTCCCAAAATGCAGTTTTCACAACTTCCATAATCACAAGAGTCTAAATCATCAATTAGACCTTGTTTCTTTAGTTCTAACATTCCTTGACTGCTCATGTGACCAAGTCTTATATGCCACTTCATGGCATTACTCATTTTTGGATTTTCAGCAACATTCACATCACCAGTGTTTATTTTCCCATCTAACACATAGACATTATTATTCTTTCTAGTTCCTGTTAGAACAACCATAGACCCCTTATTCATCTTGGCCTTTCCATCTCTTAAAACTACATGATACCCATTCTTTTCAAGTGTACCCAATGAAAGCAGATTCCTCTTCAACTCAGGAATATACCTTACATTTTTCAACTCTATCATAGAACTATTGTGTAATTTTAGAGAAATAGTGCCAATACCTTCTATTGCACATGCCCTGTCATCTCCTAGATGCACGATGCCTTGGTTCACCAACTTCAAATACTTAAAGAAATCTTTGTGTGGGGTCATATGGTATGAACAGCCGGTATCAAGGATCCATTCACAGCTACCCTTGGAGCCTTCAGTCATCACCAACACATCAGCACTCTCATAACTGTCAACTGACCCATCAGGAGAGTGATTCCCCGAATAATTTCCCTGATTCTTGTTCTTTCCCTGTTCATACTTCTTCTTCTTCCATTCTGGACAATCCTTTTTAAAGTGCTTCTCAGAATTGCACACAAAACACCTCTTCTTCGTTCTAGATTTGGACCTAGAACTCAAGTTCTTGTTCTTGTGGTTTCTGTGTTCAGGTTTGCCCCTCACAAACAGACCATCAGCCCCATCATCCTTGGCCTCATTTTTCTTATGTAACTCCTTAGAATTCATGGCTGACACCACCTCCTCCATTGATAGACTATCTCTACCAAACATGAGCGTATCAACAAAATGCTCATATGAGTGTGGCAGAGATGATAAGAATATTATAGCCCTATCCTCATCATCAATTTCAACCTCTATATTCTCAAGATCTAAGATGATCTTGTTGAATTCATCAATATGATCTTCCAACGATCTACCAGGTGACATTTGAAAGGTGTACAAGCGCTTCTTGAGATACAACCTATTGGCTAGGGACTTTGTCATGTACAGGGATTCCAATTTGGACCAGACACCCGCTGCCGAGGTCTCTTTCGAAACTTCACGCAAGACTCGATCCCCAAGGCTCAATATGATTGCACTATGAGCCTTCTCAAGCTTTTCTTTCCAGGCGTCTTCGATTTCCCTTTTCTTATCATCCGTCGCCTTCTCAGGAATCTTCGTTGTTCCCCCTTTCAATGCCTCCACAACACCTTGATGAACCAACAACGCCTTCATCTTCAACCTCCAGAGGCTGAAATCGTTTTTGCCATCGAACTTTTCGATGTCGAACTTGGCAGAATTCCCCATTCTTCAATCCTTCTCGGAAGAATCAAAATTGCCTTCGGAAGAGTTGAACTTACCTTCGGAAGAATTGGACTCCTCTGCGACTATCTTCTTCGTGTTGATCGAGCCGAGGCTCTGATACCAAATGTTATCGAAATTGCGGAATTGAACACGAATTCAAGATCAAAAGAATGACAATTGAGTTACTAAAATGAATCAAAATGTGTATTACGAATGGAATGAATGACTACAATGACAAACCCCAAATTTATACCTAGTCGTTACTCACTAACTAACCATTAACAAACATTTAAACCAACTATTCGTATTAACACTTTCAGTCCCTCTACTTTACATTTCATACTATAGTCAACTAACATTGACTGCTTATTTAATGAACTAATCAAACACACTTCACACTTTATTACACATATCTTGATTTAAGCTCAATTATATCACAATGTTCGTACCATAATAAAGTACCAAAGTCCAAATGAATTACAATTTACGTATAACTTGAAGACTTGTTAAAAATAAGAAACGTTATAAATAAATATGTATTTCATGCATACATTCATTATATCATCTAAAACAGTAAAGCTTTGATTTAATTATAATATATTAATAACATCTTAGAAATGTTGATTCGTTAGAGAGACGTCAACATGTGTTTTATGTTTAGACAAACTCTTACTAAGAATAATCTAGTTTCGTGTTAGCTAAATATATTTATAAATCGATACGAGAAATTAAATTGGTTGCTAAAGAACATTTATTGCTATATATTTAATTTGTTTATTTATGTTAAAGCGTTACAATCATATTGTTGTAGTAATGATAACTAAACATACAAATTTATTGCGACTTGTGAGACCTCCAAATTGAAAGAGATTTATAAAAACCAATCGTACATTCAAATAGAAGCCAAACAGGCAGATACAACAAACTTTAAAATTAGACTGATAAGAAGATGCTAATGAGTCCTAGATCAACTGGTTTCGAAGGAGACACCTTATAACTTTTCAAAATAGATATCGTGGGTTGAAGTCTCATTTGATGCAATATTCTCCAAGTGGACTAAGGGTTTTACCATAGTGGACCTGCGGGTGGTAGGTTTCCCTTGGAATGGTGGGCGAGCTGGGTCACCAGCGCTGCCTGTATTCGGGGGCGTGGGTGATCTTTTATCAATGGGTTTACCCGGGTGATCGGTCTTAAAAATTATTCGTTGGCCATTAAAAAAATCGGTAAGAAGGTTTTCACAAGATTTTGAGCGTTTGGTATTGTACTAGCTCAAGCAAAACATGTCATGGTCACTTTTATTTTTAATTAAAGTTTATAAATTTAATTAACTGGTAATTCACCAGCGTATTAGGGTTGGTCGAATAAAATTTATATCGGATACACACATCGTAACAGTATATGCGAATATACAAATTTATTACGTACGATGTTCTAAAAAGAAATGAAAAAATATAATACTCGGACCCAGAATTTTCCCTGCATGTTGTGACTCTTCGTTTTAAATGAAATTTATATCAAAACAACCTTGGTGATAATCACTTTGCAAAAGTATATTCTAAATTACCAAAGCATTATGCTTTATTGAAAAATTAAAATATACTATATTTGACTAGGATCATTTTCGCACGAAATTTACATTAAACTTAGATAAAAATAAATATATCGTAATAATGTATTCGTAGCTTAAAATGTCATTATATATTTTAAGTTACAAGAGAAAAATAAAAATAATAAGTATGAATTATATTATAATAATAATAATAATAATAATAATAATAATAATAATAATAATAATAATAATAATAATAATATAAAAACATTTTAGTCAAACCATCAACCGAATTGAACACACGGAAGTTACCTTGTCATGCATTTAAAAAAATAATCCAAATTGGTGTTGTTTGGGTTTTAGTGTACACTAAAATGTGTTTCACATTTTTAAATTATACGGCTTACCTGGTGCTGCAAAGAGCTCCCGTGTTTTCGCAGGGTCTAGGGAGGGTCCGTCCCATTTAAGGGAAGATGTACGCGGTCTTTCCCCCACATTTTGTGGGGAGGCCGTTTCCACGGATCGAACCTGAGACCTTCGGTCCCTTAGGAACAGCTTTTACCGCTGCGCCAAGGCCCGCCCTCATTTTTAAATTATAACAATAACAATTAGGAGATTTTGTCTACAGTATTCTTATACTAGAGATTTTTTATTTTTCATTGTTTCTCAAATTTATATATATTAAAAACCAAATGGAATGAATAGTAAACGGGGGCAATTCTGTCATTTTGTTTGTCTGGGTTTCTCACTATTTAAACCCAAATACGCCATAAGCGCATACACCGGCCTCTCCCCTAACACCTTCTTCACCGTCGTGGCGGCCGGTATCGCCCTCTACTACGTCTTCTCCGTTCTGCTCGGAGGATCATCTTCCGACCATCAACAGCACCGGTCCCGTTCCTTCGAAGAAGATGCGCACCCCCTTCCACCGCCGGTTCAGCTCGGCGAGATTCCCGAGGAGGACCTCAAGGAGTTCGACGGCAACGACCCCCAAAAGCCTCTGCTTATGGCCATCAAGGGCCAGATCTATGATGTCTCGCAAAGCAGGTGTGCTCTTTGGGTCTTTTAGGGATTTTAATTAGTTGTGAAATTAAAAGATGAATCGTTGGTGCTGCTGATTCCCTTCTTTTATCAGTCAATTTTTTCATACATGTTTTTTGCAGTTGATTTCATTAGGTTGTAGGTTGTTTTCAATGGATTGAAGAAGGGTGAAGAACAGAGAGTAAAAGGGTAGTGGTTTTGTAGAGGGTACCTTTGTTGTCACTTTGAGGCCGATATTAGAATGGAAACAACATCTATTCGAGTCTTTGTATTGTTGGTTTTGTTTGTGTATTGTACATTTATAGCATTGCTAGACTATCTTCTGGTAACAATGGTAGACCTGCAAATTAAACTTTTGCAAGAAGATGGTTTTGTTTTGTTTGGGCAACTGTTTGGAATAACCTGTTTATGTATTTGCAAAAAGATGATGTGGTGAATTGTGGTAGGTTTTGAAACGATTGATAGGCGATGACGATGAAATAAGACATGGCCATTGTTATGGCGTGGCAGATGCATTATTTGCAGCCACAATGCGTCATTGTTTCTGAGCCTTAAATTATAGCCTTTTGATCACCTAACCGTCATGTTCGAACTCCGCCGCGAGACGCGGGTAGAAAAACAACCTAACGCGGATCTGCGAAAAAGGAGGAAACTAAATTCACGTAACGCGTGAACTGGTCAAATAAGGTTTATCACACGCGCAACGCGCGTGTTAGATTTTAACTAGTTTAGTTTATATAATAAAATCTTTATAATAACAATTACGAGTGATCTTTTTCTCCTTACAAAACCTTCCACTTTCAAAATTGAGCACAAACCTACACTCACTACTACGATTTCCAATTTTGATTATCATTATTTTGAAGTCTTGTTAATTCCACATATACAATTAAAGATAATGAAAATGCTATCTTTCGATCTTTTTTATGAAATGTTAAGTCGATAAATGTTTTGTAAACTAATTAAATAATTATAGATAACTAAAATTTAAAAAATTCAAGATCTGAAAAAAATAAAAAGAATAAAAAATCTTAAGAACAATAGCTCAAATACTTCAATTCTAAAATGCACCAATAGATAACACCCGAATAAAAATTGTAAATCACATGGCTTAACCCACAACATTTGAATAGAAAAAAAAAAATACCATTTACTATACCCCTCGTTAAAAAATAATAATAATTTCTTAACAAAAGATGACGGAATTCACTTTAAACTAGTTTGTTTTCCAACCCGCGCTTCGCGGCGGGTTCGAACATGATGTAAGTTTGATAATCAAAAGACTTTCTAGGCTCGTAAAAAAGGGTTCATTATGGCTGCAAATAATGCCTTTGCCGTGCCAAAACAATGCCCGTGTTCTATTTTGTCTTCATCACCTATCAAACGGGTCGGAAATGTCCCAATTAAACCAAGATGAAGCAGAGGCCCACAAAGGCCATCGAACAGGTCACATAGGTTCTGAGATGAGAACATCCTCATCCTCATCTTCATTAAACAATAGTTAAGATGATGAACATCAAAAGAAAACCCCAAAAGACAATGACACCATTACAAAGAAACCCATAAGCAACATATGACAAATCAAAGAGGCTCTCAGATAAGCCCACACTCATCGTCACTGAAGCAAACTTACGGTTTCATCATCACATCATGAAAAGCCCTAACAATAGTGTTGCCGTCACAGACCAACAAACACAGCATCATCATAAAAGTAAATGGTTATAGATCTAAAACTTTAGAAAGAGAACACCACAAATACCCGTCATCGTAAGGCGGTACAACCACATCACCACTGGCAGGATAGCGGCCAGCAGATGCAACCACCCGACTCAGGGCGGTGGGCAACGATGAAGGTGTAGCAGCCTCACTGAAAACCCCAAAACACACAGGAAGGGAGACAACAAAACGACGTCCAAGCTATCGCGAAACCGGATCCACCGTCGCCAACACCCACTTATTCTTTAAGCACCCTCGGAAAACCTCGGTTGAAGCAGAAACGCACAGTTGCGGTGATGAAACGGTGATGAAACGACGACGAAACCGACCACGAAGCCGGAGCGGCAACCGCCTCGACCGCCGTTGGCCCCCTGAACTGGCGGTGGCAATACAACCACTTCACCTTTAAAGAAACCACCACCATTTCACAACTCTTCACCTTTAAAGAAGAGGCACATCACCCTAGGAGAAAATAGAAATACCAAAATTGCCCCCAAATCGCTGTTTATGGAACTTGTCTCATGGATAACCACCGTAGATATGGAAATGAACGTACGGTTGTGATCTGTGAAGCTACTATTCATCGCGTTGGTTTTTTAATAATAGGGTAATTCGCTTTTATTGAATGATATAATCATATTTGACTTTTGAGTTTGTTAAGGAGTTTAAATGAGAGCATTCACACTAGTTTATTTATACTAATCTTCATATTTATATTAAAAAAATTATTTTTTATTTTATTTTTTAATTAAATAATATTTTTTTTATGTTTATCACTATATTTTATTTCTCCTCCACCCACAGTCACTTTAAAAAAATATAAAAAATTATGAGGTTTGTATCGTGTTTCCCCAAATATAAAGAATCACGTTACAATTCCCATAAATTTTCTCTCATATTCACTCACAATCACTTACAATAATTTCTTATAATAGAGGGCACACACTCACATCAAACATACTGTGAATGCTTTGTTAATAAATGATCAAATTACGTGTACTCTTACAAAAATTTTAAAAAATCACTCAAATTTATGAGTTTTATATAAACTTCTTATAGAAATAATTTAGAACTTTTCAAATTATGTTACTATTCAATGAAACATTTACATTTTTATTTAATAACACGCTTTTACTCCTAGTAATATTTGAATAGATAAACTCTAAACCTTAGATGCTTTAAAAGAATTTTTTTGTGACACTTGACCACCAACCTGAGTGATCAAACAAGTATTTACATACATGTATATTTTCAGTATATTTTCTTTCCATTGAAGTAAAACACATCGATTATTGTCTACAAAAAATAATATTATCATCATCACCAACTATATTTTATAAACAAACTTGTAGGTTTTGTAATTCGTGAACACTTTAAAGATTATTTTCAAGTAATCATGTAAATACTTTTAGAATAAATTATCGTGTTGGTAAACAAAAATATTCAATCAAATAATTCTCAGTGAAAGAGATCAAGAGCGAGTATAATTTATGTTAAAAACTTCATATCAAAATTTCACCAAGTCGATTTTTATTTATACAACTTGAACCTATGCAATGAATAATCGCAATTTTATTATGTAACGTCATGATAAATGAAGTTTATAACCGTCATAACCATTAAATGACAGTATATCAATAAAACCCACATAACTTGTTCATGAGCAAAAGTTATAACCGTCATAAATGATATTCACTTTTACTACAAATGTTAAGTTAATATTGATACCAAAGTTGATTCTGACCTTCAGGCTTGCTACCATAGAGCGATTTAGCTATGCAGAGCAATTTTTTCTAACAAAGAGCAATTAACCTACCGATGATCAAAATTAAAATTGATTATTAAAGCAATTTTTACTTACCAAATGAATACAAATAAACTTTCAGTGAATAATTAATATGTCAATATAACAGACCAACTTGATCGTCCATCGGATCATATCAGGGATTTTTACCACTGGACCATTGTCGTTTAGTGGGCTTTGCCCTTTGAGCAATTATATGTCTTATAGTGATTAATTTCTTTTTGGACGGCAAAGGTAGATAGATATATTAAAAGAAACAGTCTAACAAGAAGCTAGACAGAGATACAGACATAAGAGTTACAATTGAAACTTACACCATGAACCCCAACATAAATTCTCTAGTTTTTTCCTATGCTTTATCCATAGAAAAGACAATATTTTAATTTCTCCAATTCTTTCTGCAACCTCCATTGTTTTATCCTCAAAAGTTTTTTTATTCCTTGCTTTTCATAATGAGTAGATGACAACATAAAATATGGCCTTAATAACCTCTTTGGTATGCGCCAAAATCGGGTATTTCTCAACTTCTTTGAGCAGCTCCAATATCGATGACGGTCGGGACATGGGAAGATTGCACCATTTACGAATAGCTTCCCAAGTTCTTGATGCAAATGGGCAATGGACAAACAAATGATCGATTGTTTCCGAGAACCAGCCGCATGAACAACATTTAGCCTCCGTCACCAATCTCCTTCTATTAAGAATAAGATTAACTGGGAGTCTACCGAATATAGTTCTCCAGCATATTAAGTTAACTTTTTTGGGAACCAGCTTTATCCATTCAAAAGCTGAGGAGTTATGGGGGAGAATTATATGTTCAATTTGCCTTCTGACTGAGCTGGAGGTGAAAAGTTTTGCAGCTATTTCCAGTCCAGCGCCATTCGTCTTCCTTGTTCGATAATACAGAAAATTTCAAGCCGCTCACCAAGTTTGATAACTGCGTGGTCTCGTCATATGAGGAGGGGCTATTTTTCCAGTCCCATTTGAATGTCATCGAATCCCCCGTGTTCTCTAATCTATCCTTGACCGAGCAGTATTTAGATTTTTCCAATTTGAATATGTTGGGAAAATTTTCTTTTAGGCAACCGATTTCAGACCAATCATCCAACCAAAATTGAACATTAGATCCATTGCCGAGTTTACATGATAGCATCGAAAGGAAGTCTATCCCCAAAACATTAAACTGATCCGGAAGCAATGCTATATTATTCCAAGTACTGGAAAGAGATTTTTTAACTGGGAACCGAGAGCACCCCGTCTTGTGTTTGTGGATTGCATTGATTACTCGCACCCAAAGTGAATGGGGTTCCGATTTGTATATCCACAACCATTTGGATAGTAATGCTAAGTTCATTGCCTTAATACTGCCAATACCCCAACCCCCTTGTTCCTTTGAAGCTAGAAGCCTGTTCCAAGCCACCCAAGACATCTTGGGTTTCCCATTCTTATAACCCCAAAGAAAATTTCTCCTTAGCCCTTCAAGCTGATCAATAACCTTTTCTAGAGCTTTGAATAGAGATAAGAAGTAAATGGGAAGACTCCCCAGCACAGCTTTAATAAGAGTTAACCTTCCACCCATTGATAAATTATTTGATTTCCATGAAGACAGTCTCTTTTGCATCCTCTCTATCACTGGTTTCCATTGAACAATTCTGTTCATGTTTGCTCCCACAGGAAGGCCGAGATAAGTGAATGGAAGATTGCCCTTTTGGCAATGAAATGCACTAGCCATATCATTGACTTGATCCGTCTGGACCTCAAGACCAAAGAGTTTACTTTTACGCAGATTTAGCTTAAGGCCCGATACAAGGTTGAAGATTCTAAGGATGCACGCCAAGTTTTCCACATTCGACTTTGACCATTCACCAATAAAAATGGCGTCATCTACGAAGAATAGATGAGATAAGGTAACCGAATCTTTAGGAAGTTGCAGCCCTCGAAAAGTTCCAGTTTTGAGAGCCGATTTCATGAAAACGTTTAGAGCTTCCATAACCATTATGAACATGAATGGGGACAGCGGGTCTCCTTGTCTCACCCCCTTGGACATGCCAAACTCTTTTGTTGGGGACCCATTTAACAGTATAGATATTCTGGCCGATGATAAGCATTCACGTATCCAAGCTCTCCATCTGTCCGGGAAACCCATGTGTCTTTGTACATCATCAAGGAACTCCCAATTAACCGAGTCAAACGCCTTGTCGAAGTCAACTTTGAATAACATTGCTTCATTGTTCTCGGACTTAAGCCATGCAACAACCTCATTTAGGATCAATATGCCATCCATTATTGACCTGTCTTTTATAAACACAGATTGGTTAGTACTAATGATTGAACTCATCACCTTTTTGAGTCTAGAAGTCAACACTTTGGCCAACACCTTATAGACACACCCAATTAGTGAGATGGGCCTATAATCAAGTAGAGATAGGGGGTCTGCTTCCTTGGGGATCAGTGTGACGAAGGAAGAATTATTCCCGAGTGCAATCGATCAAAGGAGTGGAAATAATTGAGAGCCTCAGAGAAATCACCTTCAAAAATATTCCAAAATTTCTTGATAAATTCCATTGTGAACCCGTCGGGCCCAGGTGACTTTTGGCCAGAACATGAAGTCACAGCAGCCTTGATTTCCTCCTTAGTCAAAAGGGGCAATTAGGCTGGAACATTGATCCAAGGAAACTTTTGAGAATCCATCGCTACTGATCTTGGGTCGGTCATTGTATGTTTCTTTGAAATTGAGAGCAAAGAGGCAGGCCGCATGCTCTTTTATCACAGCTGGATTCGTGACCCAAGAACCATTGATGGAGAGCCCATTAATTCAGTTTTTCAAGAACTTTGAATTGATGATACCATGAAAAAACCGAGAGTTTTCATCTCCCTCAACAGCCCATTTAACTCTAGCTTTTTGTTTAAGATCAAGGATTTTATTCCTTTCGATCTCCTTCACCCGCTTTCTGCACCCGACTAGAGTATCTCTGTCCTCCTCATTTAAAGGACCATCTTCTGCTTTTCCTTCCATGAATGAGATCTTGGCTTTTAGCTCCTCCGATTCTTTTTCAGTTGATAATCTGCGCTCTTTAAGCCATATCTTGATCGCCATTTTAATTGCCCTGAGTTTCTCCGACAATTTCGTTATTGGGTCCTTCTTATTACCAAAATTACAGTCAAACTCAGCAGCTGCTTTAGATATCACAATGTCAAAGCTTTCCAACGAAAGCCATGAATTAAAGAACTTGAAAGGAGTTGGGCCATAATCAGTATGTTCAGTTTTCAGAATAATAGGCGTATGATCCGATAAAAGTCTAGGCAATGCAATTACCTCAGCTGCAGGGTATTCACAAAGGCGGAACTGAGCAGAAAACGATCTAATTTGCTCATTTTAGAACCGTTGCCAGACATGTAGGTAAATTTCGAACCACCCGTTTTATATTCCTGCAGACCAGCTTCTCTAATAAAGTTATTAAACTTAGCGGACATCCCCGCAGAGAATTCCGAATTGAATCTTTCCGCCTGGCTCCGAACCTCGTTGTCTCTAGTAAACACCCACACTCCATTGAAAGATTCTTTCAATTGATACAGCTCCTCCCATAGTTGAGATCTTTCTAATTGGTCGTGGGGTCCATAGACATTCACAACAAAAACATCTTCAGTAAGATTTTTGACCTTACCCCGAATGACTAAGAAATGGTTTCCTTTGAAAGAGTCAATGTGATTGAATATGGTTGGATCCCATAAGCTTAAAATCCCCCCAGATCGACCATTCGCATTAACTCCATCATATTCGAAAGATGAGCGGTCCCAAAAGCTCTTAATCTTCATTTTATTGAAATCATCAAATTGGGTTTCTTGGATTGCAATAAATGAGATTTTATGCTCCTGCTTGATCTTACGCACCCAACTACCTTTCTCTACCCCACCAGCACCCCTTATATTTAAAGACATAAAATTCATCTTACAAACGTTTGTTCACCTTCGCCTAATACTGCTACCCTGATTTTGTCTCTATGCTCCTCTATTCTAAGGCCAAGGATTTCTCCAACGATAATGGTTCTTTCCACAACCATTTCAACATTGCTATTTCCAGGTTGACATAGATTTGTCGAAAGGGATGAGGGGGTATTTGCGTTCTGCATAGATTCTTCTCTGTTTGAGGGCTGAACATTTAGATCTGGAAGATGACTGTAGTTTGTCATTCCATTGTGGGCATTAATTAAATCGGGCCCAATTAATGCCTGCTCCGCCTCCGTGATATTATTTGGCCTCTTTGGTAGAGAAGGCCCAACAGACACTTGGTCCATGTTATTATCTTCCTTGTTGGGCCCACATGCATTACGGTCCAACATATCATCCGGATTGGGTTGGGGGCAGTCTGGAGTCGTTGGGTTAACTCTTTCTTGGGATTTTCTTTTTGGGACACTATCAGCGCATGAGCTGTTGCCAATTCCCGAGGGACTTCCAATGATGTTCGTTTCAGGAACCAAGGAATCATCCGACCTTTGAGATTCCCTAGTTAGTAGTATCCGCGGTGGGGAGTCCAGCAGCCATCTATCGGACTCCGGTGAACGGAGGTCATCGGAGAAGGCGTCGTCTTCCGCCATAGCCGACATGGCCTCATCTCCATCTTCTTCATCTGCTTCTGAATTATCGGCCAAATTAATCTCGTAAAATACATTCTTATTCCTCATTTGGTATTAAATGAAGCCAAATTAATCAAATCGTAAAATACATTCTTATTCCTCATTTGGTATTAAATGAAGCCAAATTAATCAAATTGGTTTAAAGACAGTAAAATCATCAACACATCAGTCACCACCAATTACAACCACCTACATCCCCATCATCACACCAATCCATCACATCTAATAACATGACAGTATCACCATTGGGAACCACCCACAAACCTAAACACCTATCACCGTATCAAATCCATAAATCTTTGCCACCATATTTTTTTCTTTTAACAATAATATAAATTACTCTTAATTTTATAATAATGTTGGTCACAAGACTCGAATTTTTGAGCTCTTGGGGAAAGCCACCTAGGTACTTTGATATTTTTTTCGCTATCATTATGTACTACTAAATGAAAATAGAAATAAAACACTCAAAAAGAAGACATAAACACAAACCTAGGCGAAAACAACATCTGCAACAACAATAACACCAACAACAGTGTATTGGCAGTGGATTTGATGTGACGTTTAGGAGAGGGAAGGAGAACGATAAAAGTTTCATAAGCTATTAAAAATAAAAGATATCATGATTAGAAATCATGAATTTTTTTTTTTGGGGAATTATTTTTAGATACAAACTGACATGTTTAATGACATATTGACATGGGTAATATGTGATCATATTTTAGAAACATGAATTCAGAGCCAAAGCTTTTAAAACATGAGTCATGATAAGGAATGTGCTTGACAAACTGATAACACTCATCCAATCATCATGTTAGGTCTTTATAAATGTTTCTTTTATAAATAAAAGTTTGCCAATGTGTTGACTACGCCATTTTGTAGCTTTTTTAGTCTTTTGTCTTTGATCTTGCACGTCGAAGTAGGTGAACATAAACTCTTACTAAACACAACATGATTTAGATTACAAAAAGAGTAAATTGCACTTTTCGTCCTTTAGCTATATAGTAATTTTCAGGTTTCGTCCTTAAACTAAGAAAATTACAGTAAACGTCCTTTATGTTAAAAAACTTGCATATTTCGTCCTTTTCGCTAACGGGCGTTAAATTTATCAGTTAAATCTAGTCATGTGACTTGCACATGAGGGTAATATGGTATTTTTCCTATTTAATTAAAAAACGTAAAAACATAACCCACATATCTATCTCTTTCTATCTTCTCCCTCAAATCCAAACTAAGATCCATTTGAAGAACAATTGTCTCAAAGCTTTCTATTCAATAAAAGATACCACAGTGTAAGATTTGGTGCTTGTTTGAATGTGCTTAACTTTACACCTTCAAATGGAACTCATGTTAGTAGGTGCTACCTTGAAGAAACGATTGCCGCTCCTCCAAGCAGCGAGGTTGAAGACTTTGATAAAGAGAGTGAAGGTTTCTATTTAAACAAGACCTGCTTTACTTGTGTAGAGAGAGAGAGGATAAAGAGAGTGAAGCTTTTCTATATGTATACGGAGGAGGCTTCAGAGTCACGACTAGTGGCAACGAATGTGTTTCGACCGACGAAGTGATGGTGGTTGGAAGCAAGTGGCGGTGAACCGACTGAATCAGAAAATGGGGGTTTTAGGATTTTTGGTGATCGATGTTGACGTATGATGATGATGATGGGGATGATTGACGATGATGATGATGATGAATGATGAAGGTGGAGGAGGGTGGGTAGGTGTAGTTTTATGTATTTTTAATGTTTTAATTTTGAGGGGGAGTAAAATGACTAAAACGCCCTCATGTGTACGACACATGTTCTGACTTAACCGAGAAAATTAACCTCCGTTAGAGGAACGGACGAAAAGTGCAAGCTTTCTTAAATGTAAAGGACGTTTACTGTAATTTCCTTAGTTTAAGGACGAAACCTGAAATTTGTTATATAGCTAAAGGACGAAAAGTGTAATTTACTCTTACAAAAATGTAGATATCTTAGGGGCTGTTTGTTTTCGTCTTACCCGGCTGACCCGGCTGACCCGCTGACTCGGTCAGCCGGTTCGCTGAAGTCTTAATTCACGTCTGACCGGGTCTGATGGGCTGACCCAGACTTAGAATTCATAAGAGCTGACCACAACTGATAGGTGTGATGGCAACCAAAAAGGAAGCCTCGGCAGTCTGCACCCCCATCGTCGGCATCGTCGGCCCAGAGAAGAAAAGGGGCGACGAGCACCCCATCGTCGGCGACCCATCGTCGGCGACCCCATCGTCGGCAACCCTCTCCCTCCGGCGGTCCTCCCCATCGTCGGCCCATCCTCCGGCTGCAACCATCTCCCTCCGGTTGCAAGAAAAAAACGAATAATATCAACACTGGTAGATCGAACTGAGATCTGTATCAGTCTGATCCGATATCCTCAACTATCCGCCGGTGACGACCACAATCCAACCGATATCGTAATCTCTCAGTATATTCTGACGACCTCCGACTAATCGTTACTCAAGATACTCTTCACCGATCAAACACCCCTTATACAACCATTCTTTGAACATCTAATCACTAGTTTTGAGGGAACATACTTGATGTATCAGTGGTTTTGATGAATTTAGAAGTGAATAGGATAGTACCATTGAAACTATGTTTTGTTAAGCATCCATTTGAGCATCAGTAAATGGAGTTTTGTTGATAATGGAAGAAAGAATTACAAAATGGTGGGGAATTTGAAAGGATAGAAGTCAATGTTGAGGGGAATTGTGGTGATGGTTCCAGTGGGTTCTGAGGTGGTTCGGTGGGAGTGTAGGTTGTAAAGGTGTTTGATGTTGGGGGTGTGTGTTTGGGTTTGTTATTAGGTGGAGATGTTAGGGGTTGTAAAGATGTTTGATGTGATATTGTCAAGAAGATTATTTGGGGTTGCTAAACAAAACATATCCGGTAATTAAAAAGATCCGGTAAATTATATTCTTTCTAAAAATTTGGTTATTTTTATCATTTAGCAGAGTCAGTCAGATACTAAATCAAACAGCCAAGTTTCAGTCAGATGCAGACTCAGTCAGAACTTCTTACTGGGTCAGCTTCTGACTCAGTCAGATCTTACTCAGTCAGCGCAATCAAACAGCCCCTTAATCTCATAAACAACAAATCAGAGTCAAACTATTTGACTCTCCTCATCAAAACGATGAAGACTTGAATAAGATCTAATAACATATTTCTATTTATTTCTAGTGAATGAAGATAACTAAACAAGAATAAGTGAGAACAATGGCTAGGATCGAAATATGCTCCAATTTTAAGTTTTAATTTTAAAAAGAAACTGCCAAAAGGTAGTTATTGTTGGATGCAAACCCCATTTTATTTCTTGCAATAGACGAATATTTCTTCAATTCTTGTTCACTTTTATTTTCTTGTTTGACTTACACACACATAAAGCATATGTTGTACTTGATAGTTGATACTAAGTTTTATTTATTTAAACATATGAATTAAACTTTCAAATAGTTTCAACCTAAAAACAATAAACGACTCTTAGTTACAAGTTGTTGATTATTGAAATACGAATCCTTTACAATCATATCCCAATACTCCGCAATTTAAATATTGAATATCCCATTCAATAACAAGTATGTCCAAGGTCATATCAGAATAACTTTCGATACAAGACATCAACGTTGATTCACCTGCTCCAACTGAGTCATCAAATCTTTCAATTGAAACCAATCTACTAAAATATTGTTGAGTAGACCAATCTACTAGTCAATTATAAATATTGTTGAGTACACCATGCGTGTGTCTATGGATTGATACTCGGTTCTTACCGTTAGTATATTATCTTTGATATATATACTTACTTTTTGTAGGTACATTTTAGTATAAGTGAAACCTTCTAAAACTGAATTTGTGTGAAAATATCGGTAAAAAGTATATATACCATTCGGACACAACCAATCATCATTGAAAGTGAAATTAACCATTATTGGTATATCCACATGTCTTCCTGAATTGAATGTATCATCATCTGTAAATGCAAACACAACTCAAGAAGGAATGTAATATTGTATTGTATTACTCTACTCGCATAGCTTTAACTTGTCTGGAATACATTTTGGATCATCTTGGCTGGGGAGTCACGTGCCGCACATTCCAAGTCATCCAACTCATTCAGCCTGAGCTTCCAACCTAGAGCTCCCAGATTATCCTCAGCTTGTTTAACCGTCTTAACTCCTGGTATAGGAATGGTGCCTTTACAGATGCACCAGTTGATTGCAACCTGTAATGCAAACACCAACCTCATTCACAATCATTATTGTTTTAATTATTCTCATCATCATCCAACCAGGCCACTTAAGTAACTATATAAGTATAACCAAAAGACCTGTGGTATGCTTTTGCCCCTCTTTTCTGCTATCTCTTTTAATGATATTAACAGCGGCTGCGCCCCTGGTATTATTTGTCTGAACAACAAACTCCTGTCGAAGAAAATATAAGTACATCCAAACACCACTTTTACAAAAGTAAGTTAGTAGTTAGTAAATTCCTCACAGTTACTTCGTATATTCTATTCGAATAAATGGACACTAATTTACTAGCCTAAGATGCACATTTCGATTTGGTTGAACAAATTGCTTTTTCCTTGAATAGACATGCGCATCCATAATTGTCCTCATATTGCAGACTTGTGTTACTACCATAGCTAAATTGGACATATGCGCATTAATTGTGTTATGTTTGGAACTTTGGATCATCATCTGTGGTTTCAAGGATAGTAAAGTTGGAGTTTGCTATTATTTGAAAGTTGCAGTACTACTTGCAAGTAGCTTCTAGTTATTTACACTGTAGATTCTTCTCAGCTTAAATGTTAAGAGTGTTGAGAGAGATGCTTGACAAGGGATGATCTTGTTAATCATGTCATATATACTTCATACTGGATTTCTGTGGATGCTTTTTCTTACTCTTAAACATTAATACTCGTATGAGGAAAGAGGAGAGAATTTGTATTGATCAATCCAACAAGGATATTTAACTAAGTTAACAAAAAGAGAAGAGAACGAAATGTGCCTTGGTCCACGTGGAAGTTTAGTAGGTGTGTACTTGCCAGTAAGCATGCCAAGGCCCAATGGACTGTAAGCTATCACACGGATTCCTAACGAATCGCATACGCTCTTGATCTCCATTTGATCTTCACCCATGCTCAACAATGAAAATTGCACCTAAATTCAGATTTTAAAAATAAAACACTTATTGAAGGTATGACAAGATCATCTGAATACATCTTAACCCGCTTCCCTTCACACTGCCCATTCTTTTACTTGGATATACGAGTAAGAGTATTCATGTATGGAGGTCTAGTCACAATACTGATTATTATCTTTGCGTTGCGGATTTACACTTGGAAAACCTTAGATTGTGGTGTTCTCATTATTTCATGTAGTTTTTCCACCGCCTCAGCCACCAATGTATCTCCCTTGATTTATTTTATCCTTGTTATGCTTTTAATATGTTTAAGCATTAAGATCCACCAATCTGGCTGAGCTAGTTAAATAAAAAGAAGCAAAATGAGATTTGATGATGATAAGGCACAGGTACCTGAGCTGAAGATAAGGGGACTCCACGTTCCTTGAGGTAATCATGAATCTTGAGTAGCTGTTTTGGTCCGTAGTTGCTCACCCCAACTGCTCGAACTAAACCCTGTAGTGCATGGTATGTGTTCATGAGTTATAAACTTGAACTGAAAGTCTTAATGTGAAGTGATTCAGGAGTTTCATTTGAAATTTAGTTCTGCAAAAAAGTGATGATAACCCAAAATGGACTAAAGAAATAATTTGATTTCAATAACTAACCAACTACATGTAGTCGTTTAATAACCTTGTCATACATTGCCACTAAACCATCCCAAAGAGCTCGCTCTTGAAGAGGAGCATAGTTTGCAGTTGACCAATGTAGTTGTGCTATTCCAATCTGATCAATTTGCAATCTATCCAAAGAGGATCTGAAAAACACACGTCATTTTTCATCTAACAAACAACTCCTCTACTATTCTATGCATTAGCCTAAAAAATAAGCAACAACGTATAAAATTACTAAATTCAACGAAAATAACATGGACCATATACTTGCAAGCATTTACAAATTGGTTGGGTGTGAGGCGCCATGGATAGGCAGCAAACTTTGTGGCAATGACAATGTTGTCGCGAATTTGTGCGCTTCCTGGACATTCAATTCATTAAATGGCTTAAAAGACATGATTTCACAGTTCACCCATCACCTAACAAACCATAGTCTGTCTACTGCACCTTTCAAATGAAAAAAATGAGTTGATCAATTGACCTTGAAATTGGGTTATGAAGGTTCCTAGAAGCTTTTCGCTTTGGCCGTTTAAGCTGCCAGTTCCATAAGAGTCGGCTGTGTCGAAGAGGTTAATACCATTATAAAGAGCCAGGTTAAAAACTTGTTGAAGTTGAGGGTCCATGGATTGCTCGTAACCCCAGAGCAGTTGATTGCCCCAAGCCCAGGTGCCAAAGCCCATCGGAGATACAGTCATGGGTCCCAGTTTCACCTGCTATGATGGAATAAAATGTATATACAAATACAATACTACTTGATCGATTAATAGAAAGTAGGTGGGTAGCGTACCTTCTGCCATGGCCAGAAAACACGAGGGATTTTGATGGTTGGAGGTGGAAATAGCGCACGAGGCCCTGTCATTGCCATTGCCATTGCCATTGATGGATTTGTTATGTTCATGGTGGAAAACGCCATGATTACTGATAAGAATAAGAATCCTTCGAAAAAACAGATAAGAAAAATAAGCATGTAATCAATTACAGATAACCAACCAATCACCACACTGAATGTGAATAGGACTGATAGACTTCGACTGAATGTTGTCATCAATGATTGTATACATGAGTTGAATAATACATCATCTTTCCGAGGTCATAATGAAAACGAGAAATCTTTTGCAAAGGAAAGATCTTGAAAGTGATGGACTTAAACATACTTCATGCATCCGTATTAGTTTAACGATGAAGAATAAAAAATGTCTTGCACATCAACTTGACTTGTACATTGATAGTGTGCGTAAACATGAAAAATTTGCTACTTTGAATGGTATGGCCGATATCGCTAGAATTATGGTGGAAACAGTAAAACATTTTTCTTTTCCTTTGGTTTATTGATCATTGAATATTGAAGATGATATTAGTTTTGTCAGTTGCAACACTTGACTATGTTTTTCAACAGTGACGATTGTAAAAACAAATTGGCGAATAATTTTTAAATGCTTGTGTAGTATGTATCGTAGAAAAATAAGCACTTAAAAGTGTTACAAATAAAGCTGTAACTGACCTCTCTTAAAACTTAAAAAGAATTCACACCATCGAATACTTAACTGCCTAAGGGGCTGTTTGGTAGCCTCTTAATGGTTCCATTAAGAGGCTACCTCTGAACCGTTAAGAGGCAGGAGTGTTTGTTTCGAAAAAAATGGACCTCTTAACTGAACCATTCAGTGCTGAATGGTTCAGCTCTAAAATCACGCTGAATGAACTCTAGACCCAAATACCCTCCGAA
Source organism: Flaveria linearis (assembly GCA_024085815.1). Lineage (NCBI taxonomy): Eukaryota > Viridiplantae > Streptophyta > Magnoliopsida > Asterales > Asteraceae > Flaveria > Flaveria linearis. Next base: position 101,098,821 of record CM044004.1, read on the forward strand.
CTCACAAAACCTCATCTTCGATCTTCATCTTCCTCCCTCATCTCCCTCCCTCACCTTCGATCTTCATCCTCATCTTCGGTCTTCATCTTCCACAGCCGACGACCCTTCGACCTCCGACCACAGCCGATTCACCTTCGACCTCCGACCACAGCCGATTCACCTTCGACCCTTCATCCTCATATTCGGTCTTCATCTTCGAACTCACAAAACCTCATCTCCGCGCGATTCACCTTCGACCTCCGTTAAGAGGCAGGAGTGTTTGTTTCGAAAAAAATTGGCGAATAATTTTTAAATGCTTGTGTAGTATGTATCGTAGAAAAATAAGCACTTAAAAGTGTTACAAATAAAGCTGTAACTGACCTCTCTTAAAACTTAAAAAGAATTCACACCATCGAATACTTAACTGCCTAAGGGGCTGTTTGGTAGCCTCTTAATGGTTCCATTAAGAGGCTACCTCTGAACCGTTAAGAGGCAGGAGTGTTTGTTTCGAAAAAAATGGACCTCTTAACTGAACCATTCAGTGCTGAATGGTTCAGCTCTAAAATCACGCTGAATGAACTCTAGACCCAAATACCCTCCGAACTCACAAAACCTCATCTTCGATCTTCATCTTCCTCCCTCATCTCCCTCCCTCACCTTCGATCTTCATCCTCATCTTCGGTCTTCATCTTCCACAGCCGACGACCCTTCGACCTCCGACCACAGCCGATTCACCTTCGACCTCCGACCACAGCCGATTCACCTTCGACCCTTCATCCTCATCTTCGGTCTTCATCTTCGAACTCACAAAACCTCATCTCCGCGCGATTCACCTTCGACCTCCGTTTGACGAAAGAGGGATATGCGATGATGGATGCGAAGAATTTGACGAAAGAGGGATATGCGGCGAATCATCCTGCTGGTCGGATCTGCAAGAGTTTGATTTTTAAGGTAAGGTTTCCAATAAGGGTTTCTTTTTCCTTGATCTTATTTATCTACTGATGAATTTGTATGGTGATCTGGTTGAATCTTTGATCTTGAAAATTAAATTCTTGATTATGGAACTTCAGCGGGTTGAATTTTAGCTCAATTTGAGTAGTTTTAGTTGACTCGAATTGGTATTTAATCTGGTATTTATGTTCTTTCTTCTCAATTTTGTTGTGTACTCATTTGTTATATAGAGAAAGGTAATATAACTGTAGCATTTAGGAGTTGAAAGTTAGTTAATTTGACTCAACGTTGGTAAGAAGTTGTATCCATGAATCCAACTGTTTCTCTTGTAACAATTGAGATGAATGTTGTTATGGGGAAATATCAACAAAATGGGATTATGATCCAAGTAGTTAAATTTGTTGTTCTGGTTTTTCATTCTGCAAAATCTTTATTTAGCGAGCTTTTGAGGATTGAGTTAGATATGGTTTTTGTAGTCGTTTTTATTCGTTTGTCTGTTGTTTAATGTTAAACGTAGATCATGCTTTAGATCAAACTAGCTTACAGTTTTCAATTGACTGGAATTGGTTTATTTTTTTGCTAGCATGCACACCATTTGAGTGATAAAATGTCTAAATGAGATTCTTGTTTATTTTGGCTCAAATGATGTTACAAATAATAATGTTTTTTGTTATGTATGATGATTAATAATAGGAACCCAAGGACTATAACTGCAGAAAGAATGGCAGTTGAAGCAATGAAGAAGATGGAGGATCCTCCATCCCCTGTTCAGTTCTTACCTGTGGTTACCGAAGAAAATAAAGTGATAGGTATTGTGACACTACATGGACTAGTATCTACTGGTCTTTGAAGCTGCTATCACTTCATTTCTATTATATTTTACAGTGTAGTCTTTAAAGAAAGTTCATTCATGTTCATCATGAATCATAAGGGTTGTATTACTATTCTTTTCATTTTTTCATTGTTCTTCTGGCGAGGTTGTTTTCCCATGTAGATCGTTTGTGTTTTATGTATAAGGATCGTGTTGTTTTTTGATCGTGTACATCGGATGACAGCTTGTCTTTCTGTTTAAAGAAATATATCAACTTGGCATAAATAATCTTTGTAATTGGTTATTAGTATGTTGTATTTGAAATATTTTGAATAATTTTTGAGTTAGTCAGTTAGTTTCAATTGATTAATATTTGAATTACTTTGTAATTGGTTATTAGTATGTTGTATTTGAAATATTTTGAGTTTGAATTTTAATATGTTGTATTTTGTTAACCTATTGATCATTCACGTACAGTCATTCAGACATCTAACCAAACAGATACATTTTATTCAGCCCAAAATAATTCAGAGGGGTAAAATTGTCATTTTGTATAGTCATTCAGAGATTCAATCAAACAGCACATTTTGGTTCAGCACTTACTGGTTCAGAGTCTCTTAACCATTCAGACCTCTTAACCATTCAGCACTTAATGATTCAGATCTAACCAAACAGCCCCTAAAAATCTAAGAGAGCAAATATGATAACTGGGTACGGAAAAGGCAGTTATTTTGAAATAGATGGTAAAGAAAGAAAATGAAACGATCAAACATGTTGTAGATTACATAACAAGTAATCATCAAACAAACATCTTCTCATATGTAGACTATACCATTATAGGGGAAGTAGTTAATATTAACAAATCCAAAACACACCCACAAATCAAATATATCAAAATACGATCAAGAACACATTGCAATCAATCGATTATAGAAAAAGCATATGCGGAAGCTGCGAATCAGAGACTGAATGAACAACATACCTATTAATTAGGTGTGATTGAAATCCAGAAGAGCTGATGCAATCGACGAATGTAAAACCTTAGAATTATGATTGACGAATTCAGGAAATGAAATTAATTGGTTTGATTTGATTTGGGTGAAATGAGATAAATCTGAATTTGGGGAAATTGGGGATGGATTGGATTATATATTGGTGGGTGAGAGAGGGCCGTACCAAAAGTTTAAATTTAAGTATTTAACTATCAACACAACATTCAAATATACATATCTGACTAGTTTAGATACTTTTTCTAATAAAAAAAACATACTATAAAAATATAAAGAAAGTATTAGCAATGTAAATTAAATAATATATTAACTAGAAGAAGTATTAGTATAACGGATTAGACCTGCGTTTTGTCACGATTCGATTTTGAATGTATACTATAAAGTCGCAATGATAAAAAAATTTATGATCTTGGTTTTGGCACTCATTTCATAAAACTAAATAACTGATTACGAATATATATTATGTGTTACTTAATTGATAATAGAGTAAATCTCGGTTTTGGTCCTTGTGTTTTTCAAATTGACTCCACTTGAGTACCAACTTTTATTTTGTCTCCCTTTGAGTACCAAAGATTGAAAAAGTTCTCTGTTTCAGTCCAATTGACTAACGGTGTTAACATTTTCTGTTAGTTTTTTTTAAAAAGACCAAAATACCCTAAGGGTTATAAAAATATCACCATCTCCACCACACACCACAACCCCACCACCATCCCCTCATACTCCTGTTTAGCCACCTGGAACTTCACCTCCGACCCCTGCTCCGCCCACCGGACCACCCACTTCCTCTGCGGTCTCTCCTGCTCCGGCGACCGAGTCACCCAACTCACCTTCGACCGAGCCGGGTACGCCGGAACCCTTTCCCCACTCGTCGCCCGACTCACCCAACTCACCACCCTCGACCTCTCCGACAACCACCTCTCCGGCGACATCCCCACCGCCCTCTTCTCCCTCCCCAACCTCCAAATCCTCAACCTCCGATCAAACTCATTCTCCGGCACCCTCCCACCCACCATCTCCACCCTCAAATCCATCCAAACCCTAGACATTTCCCACAATTTCTTATCCGGGTCAGTACCCAACTCGTCGACCTCACTCACCTCACCCACAATTTCTTATCCGGTTTCAAGATCTCGACCTCAGTTTCAACAATTTCACCGAAAAAATCCCCAATCTCCCCAAAAACCTACTCGAACTCGCAATCAAATCGAATCGTCTATCTGGGTATCTACCAAAATCTTCATTCAACGAGTTGAATCAGCTGGAGGTGGTCGAACTCAGTGAAAACTCGCTCACTGGAATGATCCCCTATTGGGTCTTCCTCCTACTGGCGATTCAACAGCTCAATCTCGCCGGAAATGGGTTCACCGGCGTCGAGATCTTGAAACCGATCAACAGCAACCTCGTCGCTGTTGATTTGGGGTATAATAACATTGTTGGGGAGTTGTCGGTGAACTTTACGTCGTACCGGTGGTGTGTGGTGGCGGTGGTGTGTGGTGGCGGTGGTGTGTGGTGGCGGTGGTGTGTGGTGGTGGTGGTGGTATGTGGTGTGTGGTGGAGATGGTGATATTTTTATAACCCTTAGGGGTATTTTGGTCTTTTTAAAAAAAACTAACAGAAAATGTTACACCGTTAGTCAAAAGGACTGAAACAGAGAACTTTTTCAATCTTTGGTACTCAAAGGGAGACAAAATAAAAGTTGGTACTCAAGTGGAGTCAATTTGAAAAACACAGGGACCAAAACCGAGATTTACTCTTGATAATAATATTAGTTGCTACTCTATTATTTATAAATTTACATTTAAACGTAGATAAAAATAAGCAATTAACAACGGTTTTTTTTGAATTTTTGTAAGACATTATACGATAAAGAATAATTATCATATATAATTACTATAAATTTAAAAACAAGGATTATGAAAAGTGAATTTAATATTTTAGTATTTATAGTTTGGGTCATTATACACTTATTTAACAGAAAAACTAACAAAAATTAGTTTTACACTTATAATTACTATCTGCGTAGTTAATTCTGATTATGTACTATTAATAGTTAAATCAAGTATGTCATATGTCAAGTTAAGATCAAGTATGCTATATGTCAAGTTATGGACTTGGTTAATCAATACGTAAAACGATATAAATAATTTGTCGTGGTATGTGACAGGAGGTTACTAGAGGTTATAGATTTAATTCGTAAAAACAACCTTATATAGAAATGTAGGATAAGGACCTAAAGATGTGCGCTTCAAGACCGAAATGACTAGACATCTTTTAGACCCTGCGTAAGGAGAAGCTAAGTTTGTCTTTTTATTTTTTTATGCTAACTTAAAATGCTTCAATATTTTGATATATCTCTTCCTATAATAAAATGATGTTATCGTAAAAAAATTAAACTTGAACTAATATATAGTTTCTCTAAGGTAGAATGCCTATAACGAGTCCAAACGTCCATACAAAAAAACTGGTTCCATCTTTCATGACTAGTTTCGGACCATATGATCTTCATATAATATAATCTTATCGCATATATCATGTCATCATCTCTTCGGGGAAGTGCATTTAGTGAAAAGGGGAAATACATGCATAATGCATTTAGTGAACATTATGTATTTTTTTTACGTGCGAGGGGATTCTGTAAATAATAAAATAGAAATTAAAATTTATAACAATTTGTGTAACCAAAAGATAAAAACATTAACATTAACATGATGAAGAAAATATCGGTGGTAACCATATTGGCTAGTGGAACCCTAAAATTTCCCTCACTCAACGCTACAAATTACTGATTACCTTTTTTTTCTATTTTTTTATTTTTAAGACCGAGTAGTTGTATATAAATGAGAACAAAATCAAAAAGAAAGAAGAGAAGCTCAAATTATTATTCTAGTTTTTACTTTGTTTTTGTCACTTAAATACGATCTCATATATGTTAACTATAAATCATTAAAAAGAGGATTAAAGACATTTGTAGTCGTCCTCGTTTCCCCTCTTTCACCGGATACCACATTACGGTACATTAAAAATCTCTCATTTTCCCATTTTATTCTCATTTTACTAGATAACAGTTCCTCGTTTTACATAACCATATATACAACTATCGATGCATAAATGACAAGTGGGATAAACAACTTATTTTTTCCAGATTCGGTGAACTTTTCATCAAAATTATGAAAAGAAACAATCATGCGTCTAAGAAACTATTTTTTATTTTTCTGCAGTGTTATGAAGATCAAATAGAAAACCGCCTCCTTCTACAGTTAACGAACGCGACTATAATAAACTAGTTATAGTAACCCGTGTATTACACGGATTGAGTAAATAAAAAATTAATATAATAAAATTTATTAATTATAAAATAATATTCTAAGATATAATATCACTGAAATTATGTATTAGAAATGACTGTAAGTTATAAAATAATGATATCAACTTTTTAAAACTTTATTTTTTTTCAAAAAAAAAATAAACATTTTGTTCTAAAACAAACCGCATAAAATGTCATTTTTAAAAATTTTCTAATTATAACTCTTAAATTTAATTATTTTTGGTTTTAAAAAATAACTTTTTAAAAATGCCAATTTTAAATATTTTGTATATTAAATAATAGTCTTATGCTTTAAATAAATTTATTATTTTATTAAAAATTGTTTATTTAGAAATAACATTAATAAATAGACCTCTTTATTAATTTATTAAATCTAAAAAAGTGTTAAATGGTATTATTAGTAATTAAGGTAATTATTTAATAGGAGAGAGAGACGGGAAAATTTTGGTGAGAATAATTGTGGTGTTGACACGTGTCATCCCAGATACCTTTTTATTAAATTAGAAAGATTTGTTGGTTTTAAATCAACGATCAAAACCGTGGAAGATATATTAACGCTTGCTTCTTTTTCTGCCGGCTGACAGGTTTACAACGGTCAAGACTGATAAACCGATAGAACAGTTATCCTACTTTCTGTACATGAATTACTATGTTCATTTTTGGTAAAAAGATTTATAACGATATTTTTGAGCTTATAGCTATTTGAATATTATGGTGATTATATTAGAATTTTGTAAGCTACAGGACATAACAAAGATAATTTTACCTACGATTTAACTGCTTCATCATGACGATTTACACGATCAAACTACAAGAAATCAAAAATTAAGATAGTATTATATATGCATAAAAAAAATTTAACCAAGTGATGATCAATAGGGTTTTAGTCGGTGTTGGTTTTTCTTTGTGACGTTTTTACTTAACTTTTAATTTGTTTTTTTTTCGCATTAATGATTACTCATATAATTCAATGCTATTTTTGACTATTATAAAAATGAAATAAAATTCTCATAAAGTTACACATATATCCAAGGTCACCGCTAGATATTTGTAACACCCATACCTCATATATCATCCGTGCTGAGTGCTTCTCTTATAAGTTACACATTTAAGTCTTATTTTTTTCAAGTCATCAGTCGAAAGATATGAGTACAAACTTCTTATACATCAAGGATGAAGACTTCCAATCTGAATTTGATCAAATTCAGAAGATTTTGTGCGAAAAGAAGTCCGTTTTGTTAGAAGATGATTCAATCATAGTCAAGTCATCTCAAAGATCACAAGTTTCAAAAGTTTTATCGTCTACCATCAATCGGTCTCAAACCACATCATCAAAACAAATCGTGAATGGGTTGTCGTTTCCACCGAAGCAAGTGAAAGCCTAAATTGTAATCGATATTATGTAGTTATCTATCTATATGAGATTATATTAATATTTAGCTTTCAACTTTTATGGCATATGTTTATAAATCTAATGTTAAATATGAATATTTGAGATAAAAACTTGTTCAAATGTTGCCATTTTCGCTTCAACCACTTATAACGAATCTTAAATTTATTTGCTTTTAGATTATATACGCTAAACTTTTAACATCTTGTTAATTGTAATTTGTAACAAAATAAATTTTTAAATCACGAGTTGTTGAATAATGATATATTGATATCTTTAGTAAAGTTCTTGTCGTAAAGTTTAGTTACATTTAAAGTTTAACGCGCGTCGGCTTTTATGTAAAATACATTTCTCATCATAAAAACTAAAGACGTTGGTTAACTATTTGGTCGTTGTGAAATTGTTTGTGTTGAAATTGCTCTAGCTTGATATTTTATTATAACTTAAAAGGAATATTTTAATGGTTCTTCGTGTTAAAATTTAATTACAAGTTCAAACTTATTAAATCTTACAAAAACCGACATGTTCTAAGATGTTGGTATCATAAAAAAAATACCAAAATTCCAAATGAGTTGCAATTTACATTTAACTCGATGACGTGTTAAGAATAAAAAAAACATTAAAAATGTTATTTCATGCATGCATTCATATATATATCATTATTTTGAGTATAGTGATAATTGATTTATCACTGATAAATCATATTTCTTTTATATTTAAAGGTTGTAGGTTAAGTATTGTGGTTTACAATAATAATATTTCTTAACAAAAGGTGATGGATTCGCTTTGAGTTTACTTTTATTGAATGACATATTCATATTTGACTTTCGAGTTTGTTAAGGAATTTAAATGATAATAAATGCTCAAATTCCACGTACTTTTAAAAAAAATTTAAAAAAAATTATGAAGTATTATAAAAACTGTTTATAAAAATAGAACTTTTCAAATTGTGTTACAATTCAACATTAACTATTTTATTTAATATTATATTTATTTAATAGTATATTTATTTTTACTTTTAATAAGATTTAAACTCGTGACCCTTAAATCTTAATTTTTTTAAAAGACTTCATTTATGTCATAGAACCACCAACACCAATGATCAAAGAAATATTTACATATCTATATATTTTTCTGTGTCATTGGAACACCAATCCCAGCAATAAAAGAAATATTTACATACTTGTTATATTTTTTACATCATGATAAAAAATATCAATTATTGCTTATAAAAGTTAATATTTATACGTAGCCTTTATATATCACCACATTCTTTTATAGACTAACATGTAGGTTTTGTAATTCGCGTAAACTTGATTATCTAAAAAAACCATGTAAACATTTTTAGATTAAATTTTTTGTGTTTGTACATAGGAATATTTTATCAAATAATTATCGGTATAGAAGATCAAGAACGAGTGTAATTTATGTTAGATATTTTGTATCAAATCTGACCAAATCTATTTTTATTTATGCATCTTGAAACTATGCAATGAATAATCGTCATTCTATCATGACACGTCATGACAGATGAAACGTATTACCGTCATAACTATTAAATGATATTATATCACTAAAAACCACATAACTAGTTTATCAGCAACAAGTTATAACCATCATAAATGATATTCACTTTTACTACTGATGTTCAGTTATTACTAATACCAAAGTTGTTGCCGATCTTCAGATTTGCTACCGAAGAGCGATTTAGCTACTACAGAGCAATTTTGCTACAAAAGATAAATAAAGCTACTGATTATCAAAGTTAATATCAATTATCAAAGCAACTTTTACCTACCAAATGATTCCAAAACAACTTTCAATGTATAATTAATATGTCAATATAAAATATTTTCACCTTGATTGATCAACTTAATCTTTCCTTGAACCCTATAAGGGGATGATGTCCCTTTGACCCCACTACTAGGAATTTTTGCCACTTAACCCATGTTGTTTAGTGGACTTTGCCCCTTGAGTTATCAATATGTCATAAAAACTAAAACAGTCTTAATCAAAAGTGTACTTTGCATCTCATAAAATGTATTTTTATTTCTCATTTTGTTCTTAAATAAATCTTAATCAACCAAATTGGTTTGAAGACAGTAAAATCATCAACACATCAATCACCACCAATTACAACTACCTACAACCCCATCATCACCCCCAACCATCACATATTATTACTTGACAGTCTACCGACATCAACCAATAGTTACCACCACTAACCACCGACAAACCAAACCACGGATCACCATATATAACCCATAAATCTTTGCCACCGTATATTTTTTTTATTTTAACAAACTAATGTAGTCTTAATTATATAATACCGTTCATCACAAGACTTGAATTTTAACGCCTTGAAGAGAGACACCTAGGTACTTTGGTATCTTTGTTGCTACCATTACCTACTACCAAATCACCTAGGTACTTTGGTATCTTTGTTGCTACCATTACCTACTACCAAATAAAAGTAGAAATAAAACACTTAATAAGACATAAACACAAACCTTAGACGAAGACAACATCCGCAACAACAAAAATGGCACCACCAACAATGGTGTATTGGGAGTTTAGATTTGATGTGACGTTCAGGAGGGCGAAGAAGATATGAAAGTTTCACAAGCTATGTAAAAAATAAAAGATATTATGATTTGAAATCGTGAATTTTATTTTGTTGGGGTCCATTATTTTTAGGAACAAACTAACATGTTTAATAAAAAGAGTAATATGTGACCATTATTTTAGAAACATGAATTTGAAACCAAAGCTTTTAGAACATAATTCAGAATGAGGAATCCTCATGCTTGCCAAATTGATAATACTCATCATGTTAGGTCTTTATGAATGTTTCTTTATTAATAAAAGTTTGTCAGTATGTTCACTACACTATTTTGTAGCTTTTATGGTCTTTTTGTCTCTAATCTTGCGCGTTGAAGTAGGCGAACATAAACCCTTACTAATTACAACATGATGTAGTTTACAAGAAAATAGATATCTTAATCTCATAAACAACAAATCAAAATCAAATTATTTGACTCTCCTCAATGAAGACTTAAGCACTCTAAGAATAAGATCTAATAACATATCTCTATTTATTTCTAGTGAATAAAGAGAACTAAACATGAATTAAATGAGAGAACAATGGCTAGGGTCATAACAAGACTCCAATTTTAAGTTTAAATTTTGAAAAGATTAACCGCCAAAAGGTAGTTTTTGTTGGATGCAAACCCCATTTTATGTCTTGCAACAAAAGAATCATTCTTCTTGGTCACTTCTATTTTTTGGTTCAATTTACACACACATAAAGCATATGTTGTTGTTGATGCCAAGTTTTATCTAATTGAACATTTGAATTGAACCCTTAAATGGTTTTAACCTGAAAGCGATACTCGACTCTCAGTTCCTCCAAGTTGTTGATTATCACAATACGAATCCTCTACAATCATCTCCTCAAACCCAAGACTACACAATTGAAATAATGAATCTCCCATTCAATGACAGTCCCCATGATTTATCATCTTGTATCTTATTTTCATTACAAGAACACGTATGTCCAAGGCCATATGAAAATGGCTTTCGATTCAAGACATCAACGTTAAGTCACTTGCTCTAACTGAGTCATCATGATCTCTGAATTGAGTTCAAATTAACCGAGGACGCCATTCACATGCTACTGAAGTAACTTAGGACGCCAATTACATGCAACAGGTTTAAATTATGACTCTGATACCACTTATTAAGATCATTAGTTTAGACCTCAGACTAATATACTTCCATGACAAAACCAGCATGTAAAAGAAGAAGTAGCTCACCAAGTTTATATGTTACCATTAAAATCTATATTTTAACGTTTATGGCTTTGATTGCACCGATGTCTACTTTTGTCGAGTCTTCGTCAACAACCTCCCTTCCAAAAACGAGCTCACGCAAGAGTATAAATGGCACACACATACTTGGTATTAAGGCACCATCTTTTTTAATATTAACACCACTATTATTATAAGAGAATTTTCGGAGTTATGCGAATGATAGATCTAAAAAGTACTAATAATTATACCATTGATGTTCTAATGGCTTTATAAACTGATTTGACTTTAATTAAACTAAATTATTAATAAGATAACTGAAAAGACATATGTGCTATATTTAAATTTATGGAATTTTAAAGGATCACCATGTCTAGTTGAGATGATAATGACTATATATAGCTGGATATTTCCTTGTTATATTTACGAATAGTTTATTGCATTTAAGTAGATACTTTATACAAATCGCACAAGATTGGATGTGTGGCGTGTATCACAGATAAAATAAGAGAGGGAAGATTAAGATGGTTTGGGCACGTAAAGCGAAGGTCGATGGTAGCACCCATTAGAGCAGTAGAGAACATCACCGTAGAGGGTAGGAGGAATAGAGGCCGACCTAGGTTGACTTGGGACGAAATAATTAGGCGAGATATGGTAGACTTGCACCTCTCTGAGCATATGATCGAGGATAGGAATGAGTGGAGACGTAGAATTAAAATTAAGGACTTCTAGCAGGACCGGTGGGTGGAAGGGTAGACGTAGATCTTGGGTAGGAAGGGTAGACATAGATCTGTTGCGGTCCACCTGTCTTGCTATTTCTGCCCTTATAGGTGATTCTACCTGCTTATTTGATGTACACACTTTCTATGTATTTAAGTGATTTATACCTGTGTGTTGTCTGGCATACTTTATGTTTGCAATTGCGACTGTTATTGGTTTTCGTTACCGCGTCGGGGGTCTCTTCGGAAGCAGTCTCTCTATCTCCCAAGATAGAGGAAAGACTTGCCGCCACCTACCCCTCCAAGACCCTGCTCTTGAGTGGAATTTACTGGGTATATTTGTTTGTTTGTTTGTTTGTTTATTTTATACAAATATTCGTATTCATTATATGACAGGAATAGCCAATAGAATATCTTGTTTGCTCTGACAAAATTACATCTTTTGGATTGTTTGTAATTTTTGTTCGCTAATTTCCAAGATGGCCCTGCACAAGTCGGTGGATAAGGCCAGCCCAAGAAGTCAAATTAATCAAGTCGGTTTAATTTATTTAAGAGGATTAGAGTTGTATTATGAATTTATGATTCCTAGTTTTATTTCTAACTCTCTTGTATTGAGTTTTGAGTAATTTTCTTGGCATAGTAAGATTGAAAGTTTACATAATATTGTGTGCAACGACGGAGCTTGAAAATTCCCGTAGGGGGCGGGGGCGAATTTTTTTGTTAGGGGGGCTAACTCGATCTTTATATATAAATTTACAATATCGAGCCAAAAATTTACACTATCAAACACTACCGACAAAAAAAAGAGGGGGGTGGCGGCCCCCCGGGCCTCTACTATCCTCCGCCAGTGATTACGTGTGTTTTGTTTTGATATCATATTCAAGCTAGAATTTTAAATTCTTTTTATCATTTTTCTGTTAATAAAATAAGATATTTTCATCTATACTTCTATAGTGATGTGATTGTTATATTTATGTAATTTTCAATTAAAGATTCTAAGTTTAAATACTATAAAATATTTATAAAAAATAGAATAAGAATAAAGAGTGGGTATTCGTTGATAAAAATAATTATTATCTACTCTAGTGCAAGCAATTTGTAATAACTTTTGAATCTTCAAATGGCCAACTATGGTTATCTTTGGTTCTTAAGGAAAAATAAAGCCAAGATGACCCATGGCTTGGAAATATCATGAGATCGAATACATATCATCCGTGATAGCAAAAACTTATGAGGATATTGAAATGCTAAATGACATTAATCAAGCTTCTAATGCTCTCATTTTGCCAAAATAGACCTATCTTGCAACAACTTGGCGCGGTGAAAAGGCATCCTCGGATATATCAGTGAATAATTCATCGCTTTTACACAATGCGTAAACAATATCCACCATACTTGGTCTTCTTGAAGGGTCCTTATGTAAACAAGCAATGGCGATTGACATAACATTCATAACACCATCGATTGAGCATGATTCCCTCAAAATTACATCATCAATGAATCCCTTTAGCATTTGTTTCTGTTTCTCCTCATTCCCACTAAAATTGGCGTAAGTCTCTACCCACAAAGCCTTCCCCTCTTCATCCACTGCTTCTCTCCCGGATATGAGCTCAAGTAAAATAACCCCGAAAGAGAAAACATCCATTTTAGTAGTTACAATCCCATCGGATATGTATTCAGGAGCTATATATCCTTGTGTTCCCACAATATGCATTGTTATAGCATTGCATCCCGATTTAGCGAGCCCAAAATTGGCAATCTTTGCTCTCATTTGGGCATCTAAGAGAATATTACTAGTCTTGATGTCTTTGTGCACAACTCTTGGTATGGTGTGTTCGTGGATGTATTGAAGACCATTGGCTATATCAACCGCGATTATAAGTCTTCTTTTCCAACTTAGACTCTCCGTCTTGCTATCGTGCAACCATGTATAAAGAGATCCATTTTCGAGATACTCGTAAACTAGATAACAATTTGCATCTTCGGAATCTATACAAAATCCTTCCAGCATCACCAAATTGCCATGGTTTATCTTCAAAAGGAATGAAAATTTAATATCACAAAGGTTTAGGAAATTTAAATTATTGAAAGATGGTCAATTTACGACTTGAATATAAGTTTTTCTTTTATCTAGAAAGACTATATAAACAATCACTAAAGAAAACCTATGCAACACCTGTGTGTGTATAGACATATATGTTTCTAGGAAATTATGACAAAAGATAAAAGTATAAATAAATATAAGAAAAAATATGATTTCAAAATATATGTTAAATTAATTTTAAAGTTTGCAAATTAGCTCTTTTAGTTATTTCTTAATTATTTTCATGTAACATGTCATCAATCATTTAGATACTTCTTTTAATATTCTTTGGTGCATTTAAAACCTAAACAACGTTCTGTGTAATTGTTAGTATATACAATTAATTAAAAAAAGAAAAATACTAACACTTGATGAATAAGAAATCCATCCAAGTTACCTAATCTATGACATAATACTCTAATCCATTCTCTAAATTGTCCTACTTGCCAAAAGATCAATGTTGGGTTTTCCTTAATTTAAGTTTGTCCCCCACATATTAACTAATTCAGTTTTCTTAACTTTTAAATTAAATATTCATTAATATTTAAATAAGTAATCTCCTATTAAATTTATGTCAATAAAAACAAAACCTAAAAAAGAAACATTTCATTTTATTCATTTAGGTGAAGTGATGTACCTTTTGCAAGATCTTGAGTTCTTCACAAGCATTCCACTTCATCCTCTTGATTGCATACCACTTTCCATCAATAGATCCCTTAAAAACTGACCCTTGGATCACCCATCTCTCATCAAACCCATCTGTTGCTTCATTCAACTCTTCAATTGTATACACTTTATACTTATCCAAACAATCTGATACATCAGCCATAAGATTAACTGCCACTTTAGTTTTCTTGCTTTCTGCATCATTCTTATTCTTTTCCACCCTTTGTTTCCACAAAGACTCTCTATAAGCCCAAAAACCACCCATCAAAATCAACACAACTCCACAAACTCCAAGTCCAATTCCCAATCCAATAACCTCCTTTTTTCTGTCACTCTTCGGACCCGATGTAACGCTAATTGGAGCGGGTTGTGTGAGCCCAGGAAGCTGCGAAACAGGCACGAATACGGTATCCGATGGCCTAATATCATCACCATTTACTTCTACTATTGAGTTTATTGTTGAACCAAATCTTGAAGCAATGGAAGATATGGTGTCAAATGGTTGAAAAACATATGATATAAGATAAGTTATGTTATTTTGGAGTTGGGTTTTTGTTGGGCACTTGCAAAAGATAGGAAAGGTTACATCTTGACCAATTGAGAGGTTTGTAGGGACAAGGGTAGGATTGACAATTTCCACTGATTGGTAGGTTGTGAGGTTGTGAAAGAGGCTAGTGGATACAAGATAAAAAGTATCATCTTTCTTGATTGTGTAGTTGATCTTAGCATAAGAGAGATTCGTAGTGGTGTTCCCTGAGTTGCATGTGCAAGTGAGTGGGATAAAGAGGGATTGGTTAGGGTAAAGAGGTGAAGTTAGAGATGTTAAGTTGCTCGGTTTCGCGATCATTGGGCGGCTCACGGAGAAGAGGTCGCTTATCGAGGCTAAGTCGAGTTGGTTCGGACCCATGGCTCGGAAGAAGGCATAGGTTTGGCAAGAGGGTGCGGTTTGGTTAAGGTTGCAAGCATAGCCTGTGGTGTTTGGAGGTAAGGTTTGTGGAAATGACAGATGGAAGAAGTTGTGAAGGTGCAAAAGGAAGAAAAACAAGAGGAATTTCATGGTTTTTTTTTTTTTTTGTTTTGGAAATTGTGATGGTGTTGTGTTAAGACTTAAGAAGGACAGAAGGTATGCTATATGAATGAAGTCATGTGGGAATCTATTTAAAGTTAGGCGGTGCCACAAGGAAATTCTTGGTCAAACACGACGCTAAAGTCAAGCAACAGTAAATATGATGACCCAAAGGCCGCTCAAATTGCGAAAATCTAATAGTTTAACATATCCATAAATGTACGACCTATCTTTTATTTGTTTTCTTTTTTTTTTTTGATTTTATGTTATATATGTGACGTGAATTGTTATTTTCGACCAATGATCATTATCTCAATTACTTAAAATGAGTTACTCGGTCATTAGTTTAAGTAGTCAGGGGTTTTCTCAGCAATGGTTTTCTCCTGAGAGGGTTGGGGATACGGTCCCAACTGAAAAACAGATAGGTTGGTTCAATTAATATAACACATATCCTCCGATTCAGGGTCCTACATTTACCGTACAAAAAAATTGTTATTTTCAGTAATCCATAGTACGTATAAAAAAACTCATGATTTCATGAGAACTATCACTGCTTGATAGTTAATGAGATCAGATAAATTATAAACTTATATTTAATATGTATTTTAAAAAGATACCACAAAAACCAATTAAAGAAAAAATCAACTTATAAAGTAAGGGAATCGAGACTTTTATGTAATTATGATGTTCGGATGCAACAGAAAACATGGTTATGTTGGGTTTCTTTTATTTTAGAAAATTTTAAAAGAAAATCCTTGTTTGACTATTTTTAATAGAATTGTCGCTTAAAAATAAGTTAGTAACTCCTTGCTTATTTTTCAAAACATATTAATTGCTTTAAATTATTATGAAGAAAAAGGAAACTTATTTACTTGATTTTCTAAAATAAGATAATGTCGAGTCACGTATAACATAATTTCCAAATAACGAAATTTTATTGAATTGACTAGAAAAAAGTACTTCTTAACTATTTAAAGTTTCAGAATATTTGATATAGATACCACTCATCGCAAAAATATTATTGTGGCGGCGGGGCTAGCGGTGACATCTGAACACCATGCTTTAGGATGCATCAACTTAAAAAGATTTCAAATTCACCTTGCTGTAAAATTACTACGGAGCTAATGGATCAAACACAAGTAATGTGTAGGTTATAAGCAAAACTAGATAAAACCAAAGCTAAGACCCTGGGTTACAACTTATAAGTTATTTAAACAGATTGATTAAGCTGATGATTTGTTAGATAAACAAGATTATAAAAATAATTTTAAGTTTATTTCGTGCAATATTCTTCCACCACAAAAAGGAAAGGTTGAATCTATCACGTTCTTGACTTTGAATTTTAAAAAGCAAATGGAAAATAAATCACCATTATCACTAGGGAAGGACTTTTTATGATCCACTCAATATCACCTATCACTTGCACATAAAACTATACTTTTGTGTGTTATTATAAGAAAAGTCAAAGATATATATACAATTTTTATAATAGTTAAAATATATTTTAGAATTGATAAATGATTACGATAATATATCTGAATTGTCGGGTTTGTGGAAGCTTGGCCTCTTTTTGGGTCCGGGTATTAGGTGAACATCTGAAAGACATGTTTTTAGCTTTAATGAAGATTAAAAGATTTAAAGACATGTGTTTAGATTTAATGAAGTATAAAGATGAGAAGTTTTGGACTGACCATATCTCTTTTATTTTGACGTTTTTATGTTTTAATGTTAACAAATGTTAAACCCTAATTTGTATCTATTTATATGCTATCTTGTATTTGTAATTTCTCATCACGCATGATAAGAACATAAATTTCACATCAAAACCGAGTCAAGTAAAACTCTCGTCTCATTTTTGTTTATTTTCTGGAGTTTATTGACCGTGTGTATTTGCATAACCCCAATCCCAAACATTATTATTTTTTAATTAAAAATAATATAATAAATAATATGCATATGATACTCTTATCGATCGACCCCCAAAATACATGTTTTGACTATTTTGTCATTGCACTAAAAAGATGGAACTAGAAGAAAGTTAACATATGAACTTTATACTACCTTAATAATCACCAAAATACGAACAAAACACCATAAACTATAACATATCCGTTATGGGTTTTTGTAAAATAACATGTATAGAATATGAATACAAGGTTTTTGGCCCATTAACATTTGGTGAAGTGAGGTGAGGTTCTATTAAATTTAACTCACTATTATTTATCTTTTCATGATATCATCTTTAGTCACTGTGAAATCCCAAAGGTCCCCGTATTTCTCGTTAAAGTCCCAGATATCCATGGTGTTGTAGTCCGATATTAACTTGTCTCGAGCACCCCTCTCCATGTTATATATCTGAGGCTCGAAGTTATATGCCTCACTTGGTTTATCCATCTCGATTATGCAAAATATTACAATGAATATGGCTGCCCCGATGTACAGGTACTCTCCCTAAGCAATAAAAACATGTCATGCTCCTCTAGAATCAAAAGGACATCATCTTTAAAAGGCTCGGGTGTCAAAAAGGCGGTATTTTTCAAGTCAACGTGAAGAGTGTG